>JANZLQ010000025.1:21420573-21448529 GCA_026212715.1 Elanus axillaris
GCCACATTGTCCTGTTCACAAAACTCCAGCATTTTTACAGAGGCCGTTTTCTCCACCAAAGTTCTTTAACGAATGTTCGAGACATTGACTATAATTTGTCAGACCGTCACACCTCTTTGTTGGGATGCATCGCTCCTGAGCTTGTAGAAGGTGATCTTTGAATATTAACCAGACTTCTTGGGCCCCTCTTCCCTCCAGCACTTCATCTACCAAACAGATCCCTGAAGAGGCCAAAGTCTGCTCTGCTGAACTCCAGGGTAGTGAGCTTGCTGTGCACCCTCCTTGCTGCCCTAAGGATCTTGAACTTCACCACTTCACAGTCACTGCAGCCAAGGCTGCCCTTGAGCTTCACGTTCCCCACCAGCCCCTCCTTGCTGGTGAGAACAAGGTCCAGCATTAGCACCTCTCCTCATTGGCTCCTCTATCACTTGGAGAAGGACATTACCATTGACACATTCCAGGAACCTCCTGGGTTGCTTACACCCTACTATGTTGTCCCTCCAACAGATATTGAGGACCAGGGCTTGTGAATGTGAAGCTGCTCCTACCTATCTATAGAGGACCTCATCTGCTCAGTCTTCATGGTCAGGTGGCCTGTAGCAGACCACCACTACAATGTCCCCTGCCCTACCCTCCCTTTAATCCTGACCCATAAGTTCTTGGTCAGTTCCTCATCCATCCCCAGGCAGAGCTCCATGCCCTCCAGCTACTCATTAACATAGAGGACAACACTCCCTCCTCATCTCTCCTGCCTGTCCTTCCTAAAGGTTCTGTATCCTTCCATTCCAACACTCCAGTCATAAGAGCCATCCCACCACATCTCCACATTGCCAGTAAATCTGTAGCCCTGCAGGCGTGCGCACATTTCTAACTCGTCTTGTTTATTACCCACGCTACGTGAACCCAAGAACTACAGTGTTAGCCAGCACTGCACCAATTCTCTTTTTTATTTCCAAAGTGATAGACTGCAAGAGTTGAAGATGGCTACACCATTCTTCCAGTATTGACTGCTCCCACAAACCACCAATGGAATCTTCCATTCCATTAAAGATATCACTGGACAATTTAAAATTTCAGGTATGTGATTTAAATAGGTACAGTGCCCTAACATCCCTCTTACTTCAGGCAGCCAGAACACACATGAAAAATATCTTCAGGCACCAACTTATCACACCAAAATTTGAAGGCTCCATTTGCCTGCTATGTGGAAACTGGAAAAAAAAAAAAAGAGACAAACTGTACTACTCAATCTTTCTTCTAGTAAATGGATGATATTCTTTGACACAGTTCACAACTCTCTATGACCAAGGTCTTGAGCAGAACAACAGAATACCTCTGATAGTTTGAGGACTTTCTGTCTGGATCATTCTGCTTTCTCTCATGTATTACCTAAGTTGCCAGAAACGACAATTTGAGTTTTATACAGACAGGTCACCTGAAGAACAGTACATGAATGCCAAGATACTAGAAAACATCCACATTTGCATTCAAAATCATGTTCAATATGCAAATTATTTTTAGAAAACAATTCTCAGTGTATTGCAAGTCAAGATTTGTAATGAACTCAACGTGTCAAGTGTTTTCCCCTCCAAATCTTCTCCATTATCCAAGTATGAGTTGGAATAGAAAAAAAACCTTTGACAGTATCATACATTTTCATGCATGTAGTATCCCTACATAGAAATTAGCATTAAGCACAAAGCTTTAAGTGAACTGTTGAAAAGATCATCATCTCACTGTTGAAGGACTGAAGGTTTCGAAATCAAATTGTCATTTTGCAGAAGTACCTTTTCTATTGTATTCCTAAAGCTGTTAATCTTTAGTTAGGAGCCTCACAAATAAACTGTAACACTCTGCAAATGTACATTATCTCCTTACTGATACCATTAAGGATCAGAATTGCATAGATGCTGATAATATACAATACTCAGCTGTTCCTGTGTGAGATAACACTTACTGCTATTTATAAGAGAAACAATAGTGGACAACACGATGCAAAATTTTCTACACATTTTAACAGGGAAATCTCATATAAGAGGCATGCTAGAGGCACAATGTAAGAGGTAAAATCAAGTTATCACTTAGTTCTTTTTTTCATACAGATATAAAGAAGCCACAACGATTTCTCTCCAGTCCAGACAGGTACTTACAGTCCTGAATTCTGAAGCACAAACCTGAAGTGTACCCAAGACAGCCACTTTTTAATGTTACAAATAAGCCAACAAGAAGTAAAAAGACCACACAGGAAAAGCCATTGTCTGGCATCTCAAAAAAAAAAATCTTCTCAATTAGCAAACGTGGCAAGGAAAACAGAAACCTCAAGAGAGTTTTGTATTTCATCAAGTCCTCCTAAGGAAAACAGCAAATTCCCAATTTTAGCTCACTATACAGAATCAACCCACAAACTATATGGTCAGATGTAATTTAAAAGCCCTAACTGAAATAAAAGCCTTACTTAGCCAGCTGCATGGCTTATCAGCCTGCTGTCATCTGCAAGTATTGTAAACATCAGTTGGGATGTTGTGTATGGTTTGCAAGGAAATTATATGCCCCGAACATAACCTTCCTCCATGGATTTTGAGAGAAGATATGGCTACCCATTTATATTGCTCTCCCAATCTTTCTGTTAATAAGAAAGAATAGATGAAGATGACAACTAAGTTTATTACACATGACCTTGTTAATACATGGCCTTGACAATGAATCTATCCAGTCTTTCCAGTAACATTTCTGGTACCTTCACAATTAAGATGCTTATAATGACTTTCACAGATTAAAAAAATGCTTTCCATACTGTCTTCACCTCTGGCACATCTCTAGCTGCTCAGACACAATAACTTGTACCTACTTGCCTTCTCTCCTGCACCTAGCCTTCTCAGATACCACAACTTTTGTTTGCTAACTTCAGCTATATGTAAATAAGCAAGCCCACCATAGCATGCAAAAACCACGTGTAGCTGAAAATAACATATATAACACTGATGCAAAAAAGTTGTGCATAACATTCTCGAATAGACAATAAATCATGGATTCATTCCTTCCAGATACCTCCCCCTAAAAATTCATCCACAGCATCACTTGGCAATATTTGGATGTTATGTATGCACCTATGCTGCATATCTGATATTAATTAGTTTCCTAGATCAAGAGCCCACTCAAAAGTTGCAGAAATTATAAAAAACATTTAAGAGAATGATCTCATGAGCAAATATCTACCACTTAGGGTGATCCGATGAATCACATCAACCCAGCAGCTTAAGGATGGACTGGAAAACTGTTAAACAGTTAAGCATTTTTTTATTTTAAGCTGTAATCCCAAGATTTGTTAAAATGTATGGGGTTTCAGTAGACACAGCTTTTTTTTGGTGGGATCTTAAATTCATGGGTCCCAGAAGAGGTTTCTGTCAAATTTCTTACTTTCCAGGCTTTTACTGCTGCACATCAGTCAGTAATACTGCCAAAATGCATGTCTACATATATTTTTATATGTATCATGTATATACATAAATATTATATAAATACAACTATGTATATATAAATCTATGTGTGCATGAATATATTTGGTTTAAGATCAATATGAGAAACATTGCACACTATGATGCAATTCTTAAGTTCAGTTAGAAACATTTATATTAGAGAAACAGAAAAGCAGCTATAGAATACACCGAGCTCAGATATACATGGTAAATTGAGGCACAACTATTCACTTTTAAGTAATATCAACTAGATTCTACTCAGCCTCCTGAGAACTGGTATATTAAGCATGTTTCTTCACTTCTGTTTCATGGATGTGCACACACATGCATGCAGAAACTAAAACATTGTCTTTCACATAGATCTTTTCTAGTGGTACAAGTAACTCCAGATTGCTTACAAACTGAATGCAAATAGGTATAGCATAAAGCAAGAAATAAAACATCTGTAAGTGGTTGCTAATGCCCAAGAAATCCAAAACAGCAAGTAAGACTAATTTTCTCTCCATTTATAGCAGCCAAACACTTCAAAGGTAAATCTAATGAGATGTGTTGCTTTAACACTCACCCCTAAGTGCTAGGTATATGACAACAATAACATATAGCCTCTTCTTGGAGTTGAGTTTTACTGGTAGGAGAAAAAAGCATAAGCCTCCTTTTCAAGCTTATCCTGAAAGTACTTCCAAAAAGACTTCTTTTTTGAACAAAGCTTCCACTGCTTAAAGTCTACTTTCACTCAGGTTGCTTATAGTTTCAAGAGCATGAATCTACCTTCCAAAAACACTGAGTTCCCTGTAATCCATCAACATCCTGGGCCTGCTACCTAATTGCCTTGCACAAATGGACTAAGCACAATGATCTGTGAAAGAGTTAATGGTTGTAATCTCAGAGGTTCCCAAATAATTTTTGTAGAAGTCATATCTCATATCAGTGACAGTTCTGTGAAAAACAGTGTGTACACTTTAACCCAACTGAAACAATTCAAACTGGATTTTCAAAGCCTTTAACAAGGCTCCTAATCAAAACTCTTAAATTTAACTACTATGGCCTAAGCTTAAGACATCAGCAGGAATCAATTAAAAGCTTTAGAATGCAAAAAGGTTTCCAGCAGTGGCACGGCTACGATGCTTAATATCGTCAAAACATGATCAGGAACAGAGAGGTGAGTAAGTTGACAACATTTGCTAACAGTGTTTCAGTAAAATCCCAAGTCAGTTGGGACTGGAAACTGACACTGAAAGGCAGTGGAAGGCTCTTCCAATACCACTGGCTTCCACCACATTAGGCAAAATTCAAGATTGATGAGTGTGAAGTATAAAAAGGAGAAAAACCAACCCTACCTACAGAAGCAACTATAAGCTTTAAGTTAGCTATTACTAACTTGGGTAAAAGGATTGCAAAGTACCATCCACCATGACTTCCAAATGTTAGCTCAGTGCTCAGCAGAAATCAAAGACACAAACCAGAATACTAAAGACCACTAGGAAAGGAATAGAGAACAAGAACAGAAACATTATTATGCCACACTATATGCAAACACTGTGCTCTCACCTTAAGTGCTGCACAGTTAGAATGATCACTCACAAAAAAGAATAAAGAAATTGAGGTGTCACAGAGAAGATTAAAGATAAAGTGTAGGTACAGACTAGCTCCATTATAAGATTCTTCATATTGGAGGAGAGACGACAGAAGTGGGACTATGAAAATGAGGTTTCTTGAGTCACAAGTGGGAGAGATGTGATGAATTAAAAAACAGTTATGACATTTCAGAATAAATGGTTAAAAGATTCAATAAAGGTATTAAATAACAAGTTTAACAGCAACAAAATACAAGAATTTCCCCCCAAACATAACTGAATTGTGGAACGCATTGCCATGAGATGTTAAGAGTCCAAAGAGCATAAATAGATTAAAAAAAACCCTAGACAAATACCTGAAAAATACTGTAATCATACCGCATTCAGTTGCGGAAAACCAGAAGAAATCAGAGAAACAAATACTACAAGTTTCCTTAGCTCTGAGTGACCACAGACTTAACTTGACTTTTGCTGCAAAACAGCAGACAGAGGAGTAAAGCAGAAACAAACTTCTGCAACATGGATAGCCACACCAAACACACAGCACCAGACATGAAAGTTGCTAGGTATGTTATCAAAACAGGTAGTGTTTTTTAAACTGTCCATTAAAACATTTACTTTAATTCCCAAAACACTTTGGGAATTAAAGTTTTGCTGGCAGAATGTTATCTCCTCCAAAACCTATTTGCTGAAATTAATTTGAACCTTTACAGTAACAGGAATATAAAGCCCAGAACAAACTGAAATCACTACCCTCCTTTAAGAAGTTTGCAGTTGACTGATGGAAGATACCTTTCTCTTCATGTGGCCACGCAAGGTTTGAGAACTCTTGCTCAAGTGTTTTACCTGAACACTTGCTTGAAAACTTGTCCCACAACTTCCACAGCAGTGCCATCATTCATTTCAATACTGTGAATCTTCAGTTGGTCTGATACATACTCCATGAATTTACATTACTTTAGAACATGCTGTTCTGTACGGGACATAGCAACAAGAGTTACAGCACTCACTTTAAACAAAACCCAGAAGTTTCACTAAGTCACAAACACATCACATATCTTTAAATATCCATCCTCAGTTTTTACCTGACAATTTAAGTTACTTACATTTCTCTTGAAAAGACAAGGGACATACACTTGTCTTGGTTTCTTCCACACTGGCAGTTTTTCACATCAAAAACTGTTCTAAATAGGCTATTTTTTGGTCAGCCAACTCTTGCACATCAACGTATTTGGGTGGTGGGACTGGAGCTCTTGAATAATTTTACTGAAATGCATCACTAACTACAGAACTGGAGACTTTCATTTACTTCTGTTTCAAACGAGGATAGTTTCCTATATATGCTGGTTTTGAAGAGCATATTTTTATTGTCTGTTCTCTCTTTTGTTGCTCCTTTTGCTCTAGCTGCACCTTTATCTGCCACACCCATTTAAAGTATGTCCTTCACTGCTCTGACCTCTCAGAACACAACCCTGCCCAACCACACCATCAGGCATCTTTCTTCTCCCACTTCTCAGATTCTTTTCTTGCAGAGTTTTCACATTCTGTCAACTGTAACAAAAACAGAGGGCACCACCAACAAAAACCACTTCTTGAGCCACATCAGTTTCTCTAAGGAAAACCCATGAAATAGTTGCCTCATTTCCATTAAGCTGGTCTTTTCCCGACCCATTGCTTTTCTTGGTCAACCACGGCACTAAGTTTGAAACCTGGTGTAAACCTGGATTCAGGAACCTGCAAATGTCATTAGAGCAAGATTTTTCAACCTTTACTTCCCAGTTTCCTGGGGAGACCATATACTATTTCTAAAACATCCACAAAAGGAACTCAAAAGGGAAAAAACTTATCACCATCAAGTTTTACTAGCTACTAGGAGTCTACAAGTAAAAAAAAAAAAAAAAAAAAGAGTAATAGCTCTGCTGCATATAGCTTGTAGAGCAAGGAATTCACTAACAATTCTGAACATGGCAGAAACTCAGCAGCAAACTGAACTGAAAAAAACACAACTAGATCAGCTAGCAAACAGTGAATGGTTTTGGCCCAAAGTGTCCAGTTCAGATGACGCCATCTTCACCGGAGCAAGTACAAGATCACTAGGACGTCTCCTCAGAACAACACGGACAAAACCCTATGCCAGCATTTCACTCAGCAGAGGCCTTAAAGGTTACAGCTGAAAACCACACAAACAAACCCGAGGTACTGCTGTCCCGATTTTTCCCCTTTCCCTTCACAGTTTAACAAATATTCCAGGTAAATGGCTAACATTGCAAGGAAGTGAGAGAGAACCATTAAATTGATTGACATTGGTCACCACAGATATCAGCTTCTATAGTACTGGACTAAATTATTTATTTAAAAGTTTCCATTGCTACAGAAGTGTCAGCTTAACTCACTCCAGCTTCTTCACTCTGTGCACCCTAACAGTTGCCAGTGTGCAAAATATGCTTGAGGGGAATCCTACCACAAGTAATACTGGCCTGTATGATTTGAAACTTGGCATGATACTCACGCAAAAAAAAAAAAAATTTTTTAAATTACTACGCAATATTCCAAGCGAATTAAACCATTGTGTAATGCAGTCAATATAGAAGGGAAGAAAGAAGTGCCTACAACTTGTTCTCTGGTCCTCTTCTAGTTTTATTTCTAGAGCTACCTCTGCTACTTGTGGTGGCACACATCTCTGGGGAACTTCTCATTTCATGGAAAAGCTGACTCAGACTTTTTTCCCTTCCCTTCTTTCTTCTTGCCTCTCCATGGGAATTCAGAGTATCACCCAAACACAACCATCTGCTTCTATACCCACAGAACCCTTCCTGTTACAGGTGCACAACAGGCTGTGCAACACCTCTACTCCACTCCAGCACTTGCTAGAAAGAAGGGAGAAGCACAGTCAGCCTGAGTAGCAGTGACTGAGCTCAGCCACCTCCAGCTCCCCACTGCTGAGACTGCCACAGCACCACCAGCATCCCAAGTTCTGCCCTGTCACCCCCCAGAACACTGTGTTCCAGAATTACATTGCAAAACTGATATATCAGCCAAAGCTTTATTTATCAGATTGCAAGTTATGATTTCAGCATCATATTCTAAGTTTACTGCAATTCATTACCATCTCAAAATCTTGACATTTTTTGGTACAGAATTTATTGGTTTTAAACCACTAAAACTTTGTATCAGTCTCCCCTAAATCCCAGCCAATGGCGACAACCACAAGCAGTATCGTATCCTCTTGGTCAGAGCAGATTCTGTCATTTACTCCAACAGAAGGTGACTAGAGACAAAGGAAAGGAGAATTAGATTCCATGCTACATGATTAGACTCCATAATGTCATTCTTTTACAGCACCTAGCCATAAGTTTATAAGCAGAGTAAGTAACAATGTGATCTTCCAGCCCCATCTCTGCTCTAATGCAGTTCATAAATCTTGCCTAAATTAACTCCTGCTTTTTAAAGTTTCCAACACACTAGGTTGCTCTATGGTTAATTATTCCTCATCATTGTTACAAACCTTAAACATAAATCCTAGTCTAATGTTTTTAAGCTTCAATTTCTGCTTACTGAAAATCTTTCCTTATCTGGTCCAAGGGCCCTTCCAAGACACAACTTGTATTTTCCACAATATAGAAATCAAGTCACACCTCTACTGTTTCTAGAACATGTTAACTAGGCTGCTTTTTGACATTTTCACCTGGAAACATCCTTTCCAAAGCCTCATGGATATTCTCTGAACTATCCCCAATTAAGTCAATATCCTTCCTGAATGGATGACACTAGTAGCTACCACACAACAGCCACATACCCAGGTAAGAAAACTTCCCAGCTTCCATTCATGTGTTTAAAGATTATCCCCAGCCACACCACTGCGCAGCAAGCTCTTCTTCAACAGCCTACCAAACTCTTTCTCCTCCCGATATATTCCCCTCCTGCCTCAAACAACTGTTTTTGAGAAGTTTTTGCAACTTCACTGTTTATTTCTAGACAAACCAGCTTAGCCTCTATGTGCTATTTGTATAAAAAACAAAATGTAGCTTCCTACAAAAATTTTATTCAGCTTACTAGTGAGCAAAGCCCAGTACGCTGTGCTAGTATCTGTTCTACAGCATCTTTAAACAAATGGGTTTAATTAGCTTTTTAATCTAAAGCTAATAGCTAATCACAACAGATACCTTTGTGGAATACACTTTTAATGACTCGGCTCCCATGGGGTGCATTACGCCCAATTCCCAACAACATCCCTGCAATCCAGAAAGTCACTTCACGTCTCTCACACTGCCAGACAAAGCAACATCTCTGACACATTTAATGCACCCTAAACCAACAACATCCCTCATGTTTGCCAAGTAGTATCCTACATTTATCATGCACTGGTTTGGTATATTGTGCGATAATTTATAATAGTTCATGACAGAACTGCAATAATGCTGTTTAAATGACAAATGACTATACAAAACACTGTCCAGAAGATGTTACCCAAGGATTAATCTAGAAAGAAAAACACATATGTAGTAGCTGGTGGAGCTGCGATAGCAGGTCTTTCCGTAGTCATAAAACAAGAGGCTTCTACCCTGAATATTAAATAGTTGGTTCATAAAGCTGGTCTAAAACAACTTTAATAGAAGTGTAAAAGTTGTTATAATCTAAAAACTGAATGCTCCTCTCCCCACAGCTGAGGAAGGAAAAGGAAAAGAGTAAGTTCTCAGTAATGTTTTTCACTATCATCTAGTTTTAGTAAATGAAAAGTGTTTGTGTTTATCTTTCATTAAATACATTAACACTTGTTTCTCATGGCAAATACAAAATTGGATACTGCCAGAGACCTGCACAGGACTCCTTCCCTCCCCTCACCACCATTTTTTCTAGCAATTTTTGTTACTGGAGAATAAAATCACTTAAATAAGGTTTTTTTTCCCTTTTAAATCCCTTCTTTCTCTGTTATTAGGGACCTCAAATACCCCAAACCATGACTAAATATGCTTACCATTTTTTACCCTACTATAATGCCAAGATTCAAGCATGGTCCACTTAATTTCTAGTATGTTAAGCCAATCAACAAAAAGTCTCATTTTCCCTGTTCTCTCTCCCCTCTTACCCAGTTCAGTTCCAGGTTTACAAAACCAGAGCATTTTAGCAATGCTCCCCTCCCTCCCTTCATCAAGAAGCATTTCATTTCTAAGAAACAACACACAACAGATATAATCATCAAGAAAATAAAGTTCACTGGAAGACACTAGTCCTTTGCACAGAAGACAGTTTCCAAAGGCTTTAAGTTGGCTAAAATAGTGAAAATTATTTCATTTTAAACATTTCCGAGATAAATTACATTGGAGTATTAATCTCATCATAAATTGCAGTATACATTAAGTGAAATAAACAGACTTTTGCATTTAACCAAGCAAAAGGTTATGCCCTCAAGACATTAAGCCTCTAAAAAGCAGTCACTGGTTATCAAATGCCAGTAATATGACAACATCTGGTCTCTTGGGTGCCATAAGGTGATGTTCTTGACATAAGAACTATGTTTCTCTACGTGAAAAATCAGCACCTGTATCTTTCACTCAGGTTTGACCTATGAAGAAGAAAACCCCACATATTAAAGGACAATCCATTGATACCATTTTTCTATCAAACATCTGGGAAATCTGAAAGCATCTTTAGTTTCATGCCTGCTCTCTAGACCTCAATGACTGAGGAAAAGCACTTTACCACATCAAGCTTGCACCACAGTTTCCCTACAGGAGAGTAATAAACCTGTATGCAAGTCCTTAAATCTTCCTCAGATGCAAGTCATATACCAATATTCCTACAACACAACACAGATATGGGACCATGCAGTGTATTTAAAAATAAATAAATGAGGCTATGAAAATCTGAATGCTCAATACAGTAGCATTTCACAGCAAAGACACATTGGTGTCTCCTGTACAGAAGGTTCCAATAAAGGCCATCTAAAAACCAAAGAAACAATTTAGTAAGAAAATCTAATGAAACCTGGCATTTCCAACACTTGTAGTTTTCTTTAAAATGTCAGCAAGTTGAGATTTGTATGGTGCTCTTGAGCCTCCCAGGTTGTGTGGTGGATTTTTTATTTTTTTTGCTTCCTTCTTCTGCGAGGGATTAGGAAACTGAGAACTTGTCAGTTCCCAAACTAGTTAACATAAACCAGCCCTAATTAGAGGCCAAGTCTGCTACAGTCAGCATCATGAGAGAACTTCACATTCCCAAGTATCTCAAGGACCATTAAAGTGCTAGACACAATAGAAAGATACACCTATTATTGATCTTCAAATAATTACAGAACAGAACACCTGCAAATTATCAGTGTCAATGAAGTGAAATATTACTAAGATTATATACTGAAATATTTCTGGAAAATTTTCCTGCATTAGTTCTTAGCAGCAGTGCAAAATATTATTATTGAAGCTAACTATGCAAAACAGCAAAAGGTCTAAAGCTTTTATGCCATTATGTAGGGATATATCAGGAAATCTTTTTCAATTAAAGCCTATTCTGGCAAAAAAAAAAGTCATCCTCCATTTTAAGTACCACTGAGAATTGCAACACAGATGTTTTTTTTTTTTTAATTCAGTCCCAGAGATGCTTTAGAATTTTTAACGCTTCACATCCATGCGATACTTAAATCATAATTAAAGAAACCACAAAGGTGTCACTTCCAGCTCCATACAAGATTGGAAAAACAGTCTGTTTAAAGTGACCTACAATATACACAGTCTCAAATTATGCACTTTTATTAGTTTCTCCATGATGAGGCTTCCTCTCCCCAAGACACTGTTCCACCATTAAGCCAACAGACAAAGAAAAAGCCACCTGAGTTCAGTATCATTTGGCCTTAAAAAGACCACCAAGACAAAAATAACAATGTACCTATTTACTCCATAAGAAACACACTGGCTTATATTTTTCTCCAAAATATTTCAGTATCCTTTTCTGCTTCCAACCCTCCACAGTACCACAACATTCAGAAAGATGCCTGCATTTTCTACTGTAAAACACATTAGTTTGCCTCTGCCCAGTTTCCCTCGGGAGGGGCTGAGAACTGACATGCCACCATGCTGCTTGTCAACATCCCTGCTGCCCCTCCTGCTTTGGAAGGCAACACAGCAGGCCCTACCCCATGAATTTAACTCTTATGCTCACGGGAAAGATGCCCTCAGCAGCAGCCACCCGCAAGCTCACACTCATAAAACTTTGCCAAATTCTGCTGGAATTGATGAGTGCACTCTCTACAAAGTATTTTGTCTCCAGTGCTGACAAACAGTGTTTCCAAACCCTGTCTCTCCCATGGTAATGTTGAATCGGGCAGAAAACAAACATTTCCATTACCTACTTAATGCTGAAGCCCACCAGTTGGAATCTTGCTCTCTTGGATGATGCAGAAAACATCTAAAGCAGCAACTCTTCAGTAGGTTGACAGCATGATATATCATAGATACTTTATAACCTGATTTCAGCCGGGTGCTAGACATTCACCATTTCATATTGGGTCACCCAAATTTTAACTCCTCAAATTTTCTTGCTTTTCACATGGTCCTGGACAGCCTAGCTTGCCAAGTTAAGACCTCTGAGACCTCTAAACATGTATTTGCATTCACCTCAGAGTGCCCAGGGATGCATTCGCTGCCCCATAGACAAGCATGGCTTGTTAGACTGGAATTAATTCATAGTAAGGGCCTGATTAACACACAGGAACACAGGTGGTTTTCTATTTGATATAGTGTAGAGAAATAAGAGCCAAAAATGCAATAGCAACACCGGTTTAGCCAGTACCCCAATTAGTCCTCTGGGACCGCAAAGCACAAAGCAGGCGCAGCGGCTGTCGCGCAGGGAGGCAAGCAGATGGAGGGAAGCCTAGCGTGCTGGCAAAGCTTGGGGCTTGTGAGGCTACACAGGGAGAGCGTATGCAGAAACAGCGTGAAGAACAGAACTGAAGTGTCCCCGTCCCCCCCACATGGGGACTGAACAGTAAATGACTTTGATGATAGGGCAAGTGTTGAAGCCAGTCCTAAACCAGAAAGCATCAACTGTAAAGAAGGATGTAATGACCTACTAAAATGCATTAGCAGGAATAGTTGTAGTTCTAGTTCTCCAAACCCACCATTTTAAAAAGTGGAAATTCTTTATCTCGACAAATTATGGAGCTTAAACTTTCTATACAAAGTATATTATGACTGAAGACGAAGGAGACATCTTAATTCAATCATTCATATTGATATTTGCTTAAAGAAAAGACTTTACTATGTACTCTCAGAGTTGAACTACTTCAAAATACAAAGATCCACTTTCCTTTCAGAAGATAAAAGTTCCAGAAAGAGCAACAATCATATAAAAACTGCTAGTAAGTAACTGAGTTCAAATGAGAAAGGAGTTACTGTTAAAGTGAAGATTTCTCAATAGTAGGGGCTATATAAGATCAAGCAAGTTCTAACCCAGTTGCTCCTTAACAAACTAATTTCAGAGTAAAATAGAGCTGTGGTGCCATTCTGTCAGTGGCAGCTGTGTTTTGAAAGGTTCTTGCCACTCCCTTACGTCCCCAGATACTCATTTCTGCACTCCAGAGGTGCCAATACAATTGTTTGCATGACTGTGCTCCAAGTTAGGGTTTCAAGACCTAGCCCATTTAAAGGAGAAAACACAAACCCAAACCAAAACGGTAAAAATATCCCAATAAAGTACTGTTTTAAAAATACAGCCTATACAACAACCATCCAAAAAGCTGAAGTCACAAGCTATGAGAGAAGTAACAGAAATATCTTAAATTGAATTTCCCCTCCATGGAATAACACAGAGCAACAGCTTCCTAAGAGGGAAAATCATTCATGTCTGGCAAGAGACCGCACTCCTGCTTTCTTCCTCCTCCCCTTTTTCCAAGGCTTCCCTTCCCCAACAAGAAGAAACCCCACCCATGCCTAATGAGTTCTACTCTCCTCCTTAAGAGCTTGGAAGAAGTATAAGGAGTGCAAAACCAAAAGCTGGAATCGTGTCTTTTTTTTTCTTCTGGTTTTCAGTAGGAGGTAAGATGGAACTCCCTACAACTTTCACTCCAAGACAGAGATGTAGCTAAAAGGGTAGAACATATGGGAGAAAGTAAGAGGAGCATTGGGGAAAGCACAGAAGGGAACATTGATACATTTGTTTAAAAAAAAAAATCCCATAAAAGGATTTTTCTTCCAAGAGGAAAAAAAAAAAGAAGGAAAGGATTTGAAGTTTACTATATTGGATAAAAGAAACAATGTTACCATGTTTTTGAAGTGAATCTCTTGGTCTTGTGCCTCTGTTTGAATAGGTATATATTATGACTATTCAACATTCCAGATAACAACATAAAACATTTATATGAAAAAAGGCTGAGCTCAAAAGACTAACTTTGACTCTGTTATTGTTGTGTCTTCCACTTCAATACATATAACACCTGCTGTCATGTGTAAAAACAGAGGAAAATCTGGTAGGCTTACTTGTTTAAAATAGAAATTGATTGCTTCCTCAACAGCCCACTTCCCAAAGCATGATTTTCATTTAGAAATGTGCCATTTTCCATAAACACCAACAGAGAACGCTCTGAGGAGGTCTGCAAGATATTTTGGATGGAAAACAGGCTATTGATATGACTGTCAGAGACTACATCATCCCAAGTCATCCTACCCTAATTCAATTACACACCCACTGAACAATTTCTGTATGCATACAAGTGTCCAATAAATAAAAAAAGAGTATTACACCTACCAAGTTCTTTTCAACTTCTCAAATAGAAAAAAAAATCCTGCACATTGAGAAAAAAGAAACCTGTTCCCCCAAAAGAATATGAACAGGAGTTTAATTATGAGGCATACAAGACACCTATTGTTAATAACATATCCCATTGGCTTTGATTTACTTGTCTTGGATATTCTTTCATGAAAGCAAATCAGCAAAATACCCAAACATTCTTTTTCAATAAATAGCTTTCAAACAGAACTCCTATTTCAATATTTTCTATCTAGCTTGAGATAACAGAGCTGCAATTTAAAAGCTCTAAATTCTTTAGACTGCAGACACGGGATGAAATTCTTGCCTCAACAGTTTTACCTTCAACATGTTTGAAGCAGCAAGGAATCCAGTCCCAGAAGTTAGAAAGGTTGCAGTAATGCTATTTCTCTTACACTGCAGCAACAATTCAGGAAGCATCAACAAGCTTACAACCTTAGAAAGTTTCCAGGCAAGATGAACTGTACAAAAGTTAGCACGATAAAAACACTGTAGGTTATAAAGATAGCTAGTCTAACAAGAGCTTTGATCATTTGGGTTCCCCATCTCTTAAGCTTCTCATAGCAACCTGTTCTACTTCTTTCCTGCTGACAGACTAGGTTCATGCTCCTTTACGTTACAATAAAAAAAAAAAATCCCACAAAGCACACTTAAAGGCATTGTAGAATTACCAGAGTAAACTGGTATTAGATTACTGTATGATGTAGCTCCTAAGGTGAGCACAACAGAAAAAGAACTTTAGGAAAAGGTCCCAGTTAAACTTTGGGAGAGTTCATACAGCCAAACCTGTACAAATAGTCTTCAACCCTTTATGCATTCTTCAATCATGAAAATAAACAAATCTCATTTAAAGTTTCCCCCCCTCATCTCCCAAGGGTGGGGGAAAAAAAAAAACAAAAGAAAACAAATAAACAAAACCAACCAAGCAAAAAACCACCCAAACAACAAAAACAAAAACACCAAATCAATGAAACCAAAACACACACATACTGATACATGATGAGCACAAACCAGTACTACATGCCTGAGCTTATATGCATGTTCCACATAAACACCTGCTGTTTTGGCTGGTTGCTTTGACTGCCTATTACAAACTATATTTAACATGCACCTGTGCTTTTCACCTGTCCTCCTCCAAATAATTCAATCCACAAAGATTGATCTTAAACATGCAGAAAAATTCCAATAGCTAACATTTTAATTACTTTCAGTCTACTGGTAAAATTGTCAATTTTTTCCCCCCAACTCTCTCAAAACTAAAAGCAACAAATCTCAAAATACATCCTCATAAAACCCAAGTCCACTCATTCATTAGAAATCTAATTTCTGAAATATGAGAAATGTAAGGAGGAGCTTGAAGTGTTCACTCAAATCAAAATACTTGTCTTCATAAAGTATTAACTGTTGCACCTGCATTTGGAAGATGTAAAATTTATATAATTTTCTGCTATTAAAAATATCTAGAAAGCTATTTAACAACATATTTAGAGAAAACAAGTTTTAGATATGACCTCCAGGTTTGATACTATTTAGGAATGAGGGAAAGTACTGCAGAGTATTTTGGAAGTATCTTACCTAAATGACATGAATATTGGTACTGAATACATGATACAACATAAAAGTTGCATTCTGTTCTTCAAGGTTGTATTTTCTTTCCCAATATAAAATAATACAACCATTCTAAAGTGTCAGTGCAATCTCACACATCAGTAGCATGTTTTAATGACAGTTTTGGCTCATTCAAGAAATACATAAAAACAACTAATTTGACTGTTGGTTTAGTAAATCTGAAAGAACCTCTTTAAGATTTCTAGAACTATCTTCACCTGACCTCAGTGCTTAACAAACTTCACACATAGTAAATAACAGCAGTAAACGCTAAAGAATCATAAGGATTAATACTCCAGTACAGAAAGTATGTTTGGTTTTGTTTCTAATGCTCCCAGGATTTTAAGCAGCTTATACTTTCAAGTGACACTACTTGGAATCCAGTCAATTTAAAAAGAAGCAAAATGGATTTACATTCATTTCACATTCCTTAGCTATCCTAATCCTGACAATTTTTAAGGTTTTAAGAACCTGGCTGCAGTAGAAGCAGCAAAGTAACTTCAAAGACAAGAAAAAGTAAACAGACTAACACAATTTATTTCCTTGAATCTTCCCTGCTTGTACTAATACTAGATGGATAAAAAGTTTCTTGACAAAACCTTGATTACTATGTTGCTAAACATTTATGTAATTTTTTTAAACTAAGTTACTATAAAAAGCACATGCACTCTGGAAAGACAAAGGAAAAACTTTTTCTTCTTTCAGAGTGGAACAAATTACATCTTCTAAAAGTTGAATGTCAATGGCTGGAAGCCCAAATCTGTTTCATCTTTCAGCATAAGGACAGGAAGTAAGGTCACTGTCAGCTTCTAATTGAAAACATCGTCAAACCAGACTTCTGCTCTAGATCAGGATTTTGTTCTGTGACACGCAATTTCTATCCCAATGTATCACACAAATTAGTCCCAATTTAGCACTAGGTCCAGGTTTAAATAGAGACATCCACTGGAGAAGTTACTTAATCAGAATCCAGTGCAGCTGATAAACAACCATCTTCCATTCAAAAAGTAACATGACATTAGCCCAGAAGGGTCTGCTATATAAATGCTTGAAGCTTTGTCTCCAAATAATGCTGAACTGAGTAATCGTGGCTTTGTGGTTGAGCAGTGCTCACTGCAATCTGCATACATGAGATGGAATTTATTTACAGTAGAATTACAGGTCACAGGAAAAGGTGAGAGGCTCAACATCTAATCAAGTTCACACCCAACTAGAAGAAGAATAAACAGTCCCTGCACCATGCTGTAATATCAAACAATTGCCTTTAAATAAGGAAAGTACTTTTACTTACAGAGTATCCACGAACTAGTTCCACACACTATTGACTGAGGGGCAAACAAAAGGAGACCCTTCTTATGTAAGAAATTATACCAGTTTGATTTTCTTACTCAGTAAAAAAACAGTCAATAGGAAATTCAGTCCAAAATGGTGTGAATTAAGAAAAAAAAAAGAGCTGAAAACAAAATCTGTAAATGTATCAGTACTACTTCAGAAAAGAAGTCTTTACCTATATTGTCTACCTGTCCTATGTGAGCATTTATTTTCAGGTGCATTTACAGTTCTCAAACATATCTCACCAGGCACACAAGAGTTTTCTGCTAAAACTGAGCCAAGCTATCCCCTTAGCAAATGCCCTATGCGAGTGCCTCAGTTTCTTCTGCGTAGCTCGAGGGCAAGCTCTAAAGAGAGGATGCTCACATCAGATACACAGGGGAGCCATGAAAACCTCCAACTTACCAGTATCAAGCAGCCCTCTTCTTACCACAGCACTTCTCAAGTAAGCCTTCCACCATCAATACCCTAAGTCCGCACGCCCAGTTTCACCCACTCCTACAGCAGCCCCACCTCCTAGTGTGCTGTTCCTTATTTCAGTATCCTCCTGATCAAAGTTCCCATCCTCCCTCTCCCACTCACCCTGCCATACCAACCAATTTCAGATAAAGGGCACAAAGACAGCTCCCTGCTATCTTAACTGTCCATAAAAGCTTTGTCAGGACACACTCACTGCAGAGCTGGGAAGCATTGCACACACCTGAGCGGTGGCCAGCAAGTGCACAGCTCTGGCCAGGACATCCGCGCTGCCCTCCCAGCGGGTACCACTCTGGTCAGGAAACTCGTCCGCTTCCCAGTCACCAGGTGGGGCACCAGCTGTTGCTCAGCTGCTGAAGAAGAGAAGCTTTGCATCCTCCCTTCAGTCCAGACCCCAGCCATGTGCTGCACTGTCCAGCAGTACATACAATACAGGCAACTGAAAGACTTGGTCTACTGCTATTTATTTGCTCCATCTCCCAATTATCTTGCATCACTTAGGACCTCTTCCTTCCACCATCTCTGCCTTCGCTAAGGGCAATGGTAAATCCTAAATTCTGTGCCAAGATGAACAAGTTCCCAGCCTGCCCAACTATATACATTTCATAGAAATATCAATAAAGTTTTGAGCACTAATATTGCCTCTCTTTCCATCCCACCTGTTAGATATACAAATGCTGATAATTCAGTTGATGAATAAAGGTAAGACATGCAGAATCACATCCACACCATTTACTTGTATCTGTCCTCTCAGTGATGATCTATGCAGTACTGTAAAATGCTTGAGAAACTGAACTTGCACAGAGACTAACAAAAAAATCAGTGTATTCCTCCTGCCCATTATTACTAAGGATAAAGTCACTATAGCAAGGATTACAAAGTATTCTTTGAAACCTTACAAAACTGTTAAGCCTAAAATCAGTAATTCAGAAGTTAGGAAGTATCATTGCTAAGGCTACCTATGAAATCCTAATTCAGCTTTTCTCTGCATAAACATTATGACAGTATTTAACAATACAACCACAAATTGTTTCTTCACTTGAACAGCACACCAAAGTTTTCAGTAATGAACAGATATTGGCCCCAATGTTGCAGCCTGCACATAAATTACATTATTTGTAGAATCTCACAAAAACAGAATTGCAAAATATTTCAGGTCATCCATTCCATCCTTTTATACTGCTGTGGAATCACTGTTGCAATCCACTTCTGTTAGATCATTATACAAGTTATTCTTACAACTCCAGTGACAGATTACATTATTGCCCCAAACCACGTATTTCAGGGTTTCATTATCCCCACTGTTAGATCAGCAGTTAGAAAACCTGTCTTGTTCACTGCAATTCAAGTATTTTACGTCTCTTACTCAACATAAACTCTACAACATCAACTCTATATTACACTTCTCTTTGTATTCATCTTTTATATGTTTGAATAAAGTCCTGTCCACCTATTTTTCTGTTCTAGATTAGGCAACCCCAATACTTCTGTGATCTAACTGTCTCCAGTAGCCTGTCTCTTTCTTGAGGGACAAGGTCCCATACTAGACACAGCATTCTAGCTAGAGCTCTTCTGCCACTGAAGAGAATGAATGAGTTATTACAGAGGATATGCCAAAGACCATAACCCATGTGTCCACAAGATCCAGCACCACTGTGATCGTGTGCTCCACGATAAACACCAGATCCCTTCATACAGCACTGTTGCATTGCCTATTCCCCAACCTACGACTGTGCAGGTTTTCAGCCTCCTCAGTACAATACTATGATGCATGTTCCTTACTGAAAAGCATCTGGATTTTCAGGCCCTTCTTTTTCTGTTTCCAGCATTCCTCCTTCCTCCTCCCCTTACTTGCTGGTGAATTTTAGCATCTTATTTCTATTTCAAACCGCAAGCCCAGACACACTGTCTTGACTAGATGGCTAAAGCCAATTCAAAATCATACACAGGGAACTAACTGATAGAATAGAAGCCTCTCTATATCAGAGAGGAGAATGGAAGAGGACTTAAAGGATTAGAAAACAGTTTGTGCGTGAAGAACAAGCAGGTAGGGGCTGTAGGCTGAAACTGCTAAAACTGAAAGTGAGAAACAAACATCAGCAAACAAATATTAGTACTTTCTACGAAGATTCAATTATTTTTTTATATCAAACAAAATCCTACTACACTTTGATACAGCATAGTACATCTTCCCTTCTACAAGGCTAGTTAACTCTCACTAAAAAAGTCTTAATATGGTAAATGCATACCATTATACCACCACTTGTTAAACTATTTGTAAGCAAATAGAAAGTATTTCTTACATTTCTCTCGATTCAAGTTTGGTAGACTGGTTTATCAACCACTGGATCTTTCTGATTCTAAAGACAAGAGTCTTTGGTTTCCTGATGAATTTTTTCTTTTGTGCTCACTGCTACTGCATCTGAATGCTTCATACTATTTTGAAAATCAAACAAGGAATTACATCTAAGAAATTAGTTTCACCAGTTGTAAAATGTAAGAAACAAGATCAGATTCTGAGTGCCTAATTTGAAACATTAATGAGTATTTAGAATTACAGACACAACACCTATTCAAGAACAGCTCCCCTTGACTTTTGGCTGAGTGCTTGCAGCTGCATTTCTGCAACACAGATCCCAGAGGTCTCATGTCCAGTAAATGAGGAACACACAGCTAGTGACCACCTGTGGAAAGCTTGGTTTAAGCAACTTGCTCACATCACTGAAACTCTGCAACAGCAACACAATTCAATTGTCTAGGATAGCATTTAATTACATTAACAGTGAAATCTTTATTCAAACTTCCCTGCCTCTTGCCTCATTATGGTGGGTAAACCCTGGCTGGACGCCAGGTACTCACCAAAGCCTCTCTGTCACTCCCCCTCCTCAACTGGACAGGGGAGAGAAAAATATAATGAAAGGCTCATGGGTCAAGGTAAGGACAGGGAGAGATCAATCACCAATTACTCTCACTGGCAAAACAGGCTCGACTTGGGGAAAACTAACTTAATTTATTACCAGTCAAACCAGAGTAGGGTAATGAGAAATAAAAACCAATTCTTAAAACACCTTCCCCCCATCCCTCCCTTCTTCGCAGGCTTAATTTCACCCCGATTTTCTCTACCTCCTCCCCCCACAGCAGCACAGGGGGACAGGGAATAATGGGGGTTGGGGTCAGTTCATCACACATTGTCTCTGCCACTCCTTCCTCCTCAGGGGGAGGACTCCTCATTCTTCCCCTCCTCCAGTGTGGGGTCTCTCCCACGGGAGACAGTCCTCCATAAACTTCCCCAACACAAGTCGTTCCCACAGGCTGCAGTTCCTCATTAACTGCTCCAGCGTGGGTCCCTTCCACGGGCTGCAGTCCTTCAGGCACAGACTGCTCCAACGTGGCTGGCCCACGGGGTCACAAGTCCTGCCAGAAAACCTGCTCCAGCATGGTCTCCTCTATCCATGGGGCCACAGGTCCTGCCAGGAGCCTGCTCCAGCATGGGCTTCCCATGGGGTCACAGCCTCCTTTGGGCATGGGGTCCTCCCCAGACTACAGGTGGAGATCTGCTCCACCATGGACCTCCCTGGGCTGCAGGGGGACAGCCTGTCTCACCATGGTCTTCCCCATGGGCTGCAGGGGAATCTCTGCTCCGGTGCCTGGAGCACCTACTCCTCCTTCTGCACTGACCTGGGGGTCTGCAGGGCTGTTTCTCTTACATGTTCTCACTCCTCTCTCTGGCTGCAGTTTCTGTGCCACAGCAACTTTTTTCCCCTTCTTAAATCTGTCATCACAGAGGCACTACCACTGCTGCTGACGGGCTTGGCCTTGGCCGATGGCAGGTCCGTCTTGGAGCCGGCTGGTATTGGCTCTGTTGGACATAGGGGAAGCTTCTAGCAGCTTCTCACAGAAGCCACCCCTGTAGCCCACCACCACCAAAACCTTGCCATCCAAGGCAAACTCAATACACTCATTCATTTCACACCTTCAAACATCTGCTACAAAAGGAGCAAGAGTCCTATAAATAAATTCTTCATTTGCTACCCAACACTCATTTCTCCCCAGATCGGGATCAGTTTTGTACACTTAATGCAATGAGGGTCCTGTCTGCACATGGGTACATGTATGTACAGACATTTATGTGCGGGTGCCTATATAGCTATAAATATTACCTATATGGATATACACTTTATGATCATGTGAGTATAGCTGTACCATAAGCACAGAAGTAGTTTAAAACTGTACAGGTTATTGTAACATCAATATTTCCAATTCACTGATTTCTGCCTTTGTAGTCTTCATATGCCACCACAATTTCTGTGGAGGAGATTTTCCAGTTTTTAAAACAAACTCTGAAATACAGTTCTGTCACAAGGCTGAAACATGTGCATTCATGAAACATTCAAGGAGTAGCAGCAGATTATCATGCTCCTGCCTGAAAGGAGAAAAGGGCCAACACTCTAAAGCCCTGGGTTCTGTGCCAAATTCTGGAGAAAGTGTCCCAGAGCAGCAGGCACACATTTCCCTGTTTCTAAATTCCAAGCTTGATGCTTTCAGCCACCTCTTCCAGTCTTGGCTCAGTCCCTTATCTTCCCTACTTCTGATTCTTCCTTTCAACACTATTTTCTGGAAGTTTACTTGTCTTTTTTTAAACAGAGTCCATCTGTGTTTCCCAGTGTGCTTATCCTCCTAGCAGGCTGCACTGCTTATTTCTTCTAGGATTAATTTCTGCATTGCAGTTTCCCTCATCCACAGACCTATTTCCCCACTCCTGACCTAATGTCTTGCCTCCTAGTCTTCATGCCCTGCCAGTTCCAGTTTCTTTCATCTCACAAACCCTCTTTCAATTTGCATGTCTCTTACCCTTCTACTCCTACAAGTCCCAGGTTTCTGCACACACCCCATCAACAAGCAGAACAGTGACCAGAAAAGATCCCTAGACCCTTCTCTTACTCCTGCGGCCTAACTAAATCTGAGTCCCATGCTGGCTCCTTCTGAAAGCCTTCTCTCTGTCTTTCCTCTTGGCCCTAATGCAATCAAGTACCTCCACGCAACACTGTACCACAAGGTAGATACCCCAGTTCCCCTAAAGAAAGTAAAGTCCTTAAACAAAAGGCAGGCAGGTGCCAGTTCTCAGTCCTAAAGCTCCATCTGCTCCTACTTCTGGAGCAGTTTAGACAGACTTTCACAGTGGTCTAATCCTTCACGTATCATGTTGGGCTACAGGAAGCACACTCAGTACATCTGGCCAGGTGGCACATACACCCCCAGTCAGTATTAATAGGTAGGTGAGGTTCCATGAGAATAGGTTATATCCAAGTTTTAGCAGACAAAAAAAATGCATCATCTCTATCACAGCCATGAGTGCCTAAATTTGGTTGTTACAAGCTCTTGAAAAAAACCACTTTCAAAGCAGCAGCAGAAAAAACATCCCCTTCAGAGCAGACAATCTGCCAAAGTTTAACTGCATGCTCCAAAGCATAAGGGTATTAAAGTTGTTCAGAAAAGAAGCTGGCACAACTCAAAGCAGAAACCATTGTTTTCCTCTTGCTTCAACATCAGTAGCTGAACTCTTTCAACTGACATTTTGCAAAGAAAAAAAAAGCTTCAGCCCATAGCAAAATGCACAATTTATAAAATTTCAATTGAAATAGTGAAGTTTGTTCTCAACTCTACTGCAAAGCAGTAGTGTTTCTTACAAGCATCTTATAAGATCTTACAGCTTTAATAAGAGCTAGCAAAATCAGCCCTGTCTATCATTTTCCAGTATTTATTCTGTGCATTTTACATGCAATTACACTGATGTAATCAGCGATGTGAGTACTGCTGGTCAGTGGTATCTTTTCCCCATCTCATGTGTTAGGAAGAAGACCCCCACTAATCCATCGCTCTTAGGAAAGTTTTTCCCTTCGTCTTCCAAAACAGCTGTCTCCAATAACATCAACAGCTGAAAACACAGCACATATAGGGAGCGTCAATCAAATTTGTTATTGAGCTCATGTGTGTTTAGCAACCACTAAAGAAAAGCACAGAAATACATGACTTTTAAAGGGATAAAAAAAAAGGCATCCTATTTTGCATCTCCAGAGTGCAAAACTGGCCATGCTGACAAGGACTCCACGAAAAAGTGATTCTTACACGAGCCAAGAAAGAAATTAAGTCTGCACTGTTCATTTATTGTTACCATTTGATTTAAGTTTGAGGTTCTACGACAAAATTTAGAACACAACTTGTGCTATTTCCTGATGGCTTTTTACTTATACACAGGTTCCCACGACACACTCTATTTAATAACTCTTATGCAATTAGTGTTATTCATTCTGTATGCCACAATGGGCCAGCCTGGAGACACACTAGTAGTTAAGGACATCATCCATAATAACTCTTACGCAATTAGTGTTATTCATGCTGTACACCACAATGGGCAAGGCTGGAGACTCACTGGTAGTTTAGGATATCAGCCATAAACAGATTTACTTTCAAATGAAGCAAAGCCATGTCTCCCACAGCTGAAGCGAGACTGTATTATTAGAAGTCTATTCTGCCTCACTTCTCTCCCAAGCAACTCCCCTCCCCACACACACATTCTGAATTGAGAAATAAGAACTGGACTGTCAGAACCTGCCACTTACCACAATCATCAGCTTCCCAAGACCTCTTGGAAAAGATTTGTGCTGCAGCAAGAATCACTGCTCTTTAATGTGTCCAGTGCATGAAATCTATTACCCAAGGCAGGTCAAAGCTGTTAAACCCTACTTTGTTAAAGGCATGCTATATTTCAAGTCCCAGCTCTGCCTGAGAAATCCAAGACCTTGCTTCACAGAAAACAAACGCCACTCACAAAACAGACACAACTGAACAAAAAGCTGCACTGTCCACTGGCTTGTTTAGCATTCTAACTTCTTGAAAGAACATGCAAACAAAAAACACATTTCCTCTGGCAAGACTACAAGTGTAGCTTGTAGACACGAGGCTGACATAAATAAAGCAAGCACAGCACAGAAAGCAGTCTTAAAGGGAATCCTCCAACCATATGGGTCTTCTGTGAAAATGAACTGGAAGCAAGCTTGACAAGCTGAACTGGCCACAAGAGACACGATGCCAACTCAAGTGTCTGCAACACACTCATGCAATTAAATTGAATAAACAATATCCTGCAACTGTCCCATAAGGCAGCTACTCCAATTCCTTGCCTGACCTCCACAACTTCTCTTTGGTCCTTGAGTCTCTGAGGAGACTCACTGCAGACTTTTCCGAGTCTGGCACATAGCTCTCCTCTCTCCCATGAAAATAGCGCAGTAAGACAAGATAAATCCTCCTGACTGTCAGTGCGGGAGTTGCACAGATTGTGCAATGGAATAAAAGCAAAAACACAGCCTGGGCTGAGCAGTAAGATGTTCACAGAGCCTGACCAAAGCCCTAGTTCACAGAGGTGCTCAAATGCATACCTACCTTTAGCACACTAGCAGCCTATCCACATAGTAAGAGTTCAGCATCTGCTTAATTGTGGAAGCTGAAGCCCTGATTCAGCAACATGTGACTTCAGTGGGAGCTGGATCAAGCATTCCAAAACCCAAGTTGACTTACTACTAAATTTTCTTAACTACTGACATTCACTTCGCTATTTCAACTGCAAGCAAGTGGCTCTAACAGCCATTCCACTTTTACTGTATGCCTCTTCTGCATAACTCAAGGCTGTAGGAGCTTGCTCTTACTGTTCCTAAACTGGTCAAGGCCAAATGGCACTGAAAAGCAAATGAACTGCACCCAAGAGAGATTCTCAGGGAGCTGTAAATCTGTTAAGCAATTAAGTGAATGTTGTCCAAGCCTGCTGCTTGTATGACCAGTACACATGTCTTCTGTTTCACACCACCCGTTCGTTATACCATCAAAACACTTCGAGGCTGAAGAAAAGATTAGGGTAAAGGCTGTGTCCTAATTTTTTAAATATTATGGGCCCAAGACAGAGAAATCGGACTCCTGGCATGCTTTTTTAATAAAGCATTTCACCTTAACTGAAAAGAAGCAAAATATTCTTGTTCTCTGCAACCTGCAGTCTTTAAATCTCTGCAATCAATGGACCATTTCTGAGATGTCTGTGAAAAGCATCCTCTGAAGAGCAAGTTTCCTCTTAGTATCCTAAAGTTCATTGTACATGATTCACTTGCCCAGTGGAAAGAGAAAATGTAGAGGACTCATAAATCAAAACAGCTTGAAGGCTCCTGCCCTAGACTGAGCAGGAAAGCATCGTTTTGGGCAAGATCTGTTGCCTCTGAGTGCCCTCTTCAAGCAGCCCAAACACTGGCTAAGTTACATAATATTTCTACTGCTGTTTAAGTTATACAAGAATGCACAATGATCGCACAAAAGTTTACAGAAATCCACAGCAAGGTTTAATTAAGAACTACCAGTATTATACAAACAATTAAACAAAAGCCTTCACTGCCTTACTATGAAAATCTAGAAAAAGAAACCTCAAAGAGGCAAAAAAATGAAGCAAATCTCCAGCTTACAAACCTACTGCTTTGCCACTTCCTATTTGTATGCAAAGCCTGTTCTGTTTAAGAAACAGAATCTCTGAAGCTTACTAGAAATTATCAGTTTTCACCTAGGCTGGAAATGGAACATCTCTTGCTGGCTAAAGGGAGCTGGAGCAGAGCGTAAGTTCCCTGAAAACCTAACCAGTCACCAGCAAAACACAAACTACTTCCTGACAGGGAAATAAAGTATTATTAAAAAGATAAGCATGTTTTATAACACCAAGGCTTCTTAAGCACCCAACAATAATCACCACGATTCTCATGTTTAAATAAGAGTCGACACTAGTTGGTCCACTTCATGAAATAGGTTAAGGCAGGTTCTTATCATTTCTACCACTTATCAACAACTTACTGATGATGATAAAAATATATTGCTTTATACCTGTTATCTACCAAAAAGAAAACCTATAGTCACAGCAAAATTGTCCCTTTCTATGAAATGGTAGTCGCATTTTTTAAAAAAAAAGTATTACGGATAAACCACGAGGTGCTATGGGAGCAGAACAAACGAGACACCTTTGTGATTAAAGACCAATTTTGATGTCTAGAGCCACTAGAGAAAAGGGAGGAAAAAAGGGGGTCACCGACTCCTGGCTATTTTGAAGTATCTACTGAATACACCACCCCCTGAAGCCCGGACGGTTCTCTCCACACACAAGTCATGCCCCGGCTGTGCTGGGAAAGCGGCACTGTGCGTTTGGAGGGGCTGCCACGCTTCCTAACTTGAAAGGCGACGGCGAACCAGGCTGCCCTGCACCCCACAGGTGCCACCGCCGCCTGACAAGCGGCACCCCCAAACGCCGCGGCCGCTGCGAGGGCCGCAGCCGGGGGAGACGGGGAGCGGACGCCGGGACCACCACTCCAGGCGACCACCGGCTCGCACAAGGAGGCCCCCCACGCCCGAAACACCGGTTCCCCCGAGAGGTCCGGGCCAAGGGCTGCCAGCAACAGCCCCTCCCCACGCCGGTTCTCTCCTTCGCTTCCACGCAACGGCTCCAACTCCCCTCCCGGCCCCCCGCCTCCCCGGGGGCCGGGGCTGCCCGCGGCGAAGCCCCCCGGCCCCAGGCCGGAGCGGAGGCGGTTTGGCTGCGAACAATGCGCGCCTTTTCTGACGGAGCTCCCCGGCAGCGCCGCGCGCAGAGGCGGCCCCCGCCCGCCCCCGCCGCATTGTTACCGGGGCTGCCGCCGCCCCCGCCCGTGGGCAC
>JANZLQ010000025.1:21449593-21475783 GCA_026212715.1 Elanus axillaris
CTGAGGGGAGCGGGGCGGGGCGGGGGAAAGCCTTGGCCCCGCCCTCCCCCGTGGCTGACGCGCGGGGCCTCGCCGCGCCCGGTCTCCTCAGCGAGGCCGGGTAAGGGGCGGGAGGAGGGGGAAGCAGTACTGAAGGCCCGGGTGGGTCCTCGTGGGCTCCCGGTACAGCGCTCTGTGACCGGGGCGGCCTCAGGGCCCGCTGCTGGTTTGCGTGGGGCATCCCCGTTCGCCTGACCGCTTTCCGCCACGGGTGGTGCGAGGCCGGGAGGCTGGTGGTGCCGTCCCTCAGCCCGCGGGACGGGGCCTCGCTTCCCACCGGCTGCGCGCGGAGTTTCGAGGGTCGAAACAAATGTCCCGAGCGGAATAGGGGAAGGGGCAGCGGCGAGGTGTTGCTCTAGGGGGTAGCGGGCCCGAAGAGCGGGGGGACCCTCTCACCACAGGGCTCCTCCCAAGCCCGGCTCTCCTCAGGGACACGGAGGAGTCCGGCAGTCACCGGGGAGCACTAGTGACCACTGGGAAAGGGTCCCACCAGAAAGTTAGAGCTGGGCTCACCTAGTTTCCAGTGGCACTCGCAGTAGAACAGGCTAACGGGACACCAGCGGACTTGCTAAGGCTGTTCTCGGCGCACATCGGTCACAACGGATACACCTCCCTCCCAGAGAAGGATGGAAGGAGCGAAGGATTTGTTTTGCTGACATGCAGAAATCAAGCAGTACCCGTAAGCTTTAGCTGTACGCCATGCAATGCACATCGCAGCGTCGTATCACACAGACAGCAAAGGAGAATAATGCATGGCAGATCCTTGGCCATGGAAATAAGCAAAGCTGAAATCAGCCAAACTACGTCAGCTGAAAATGTGGCTCATTATAGACACGGTGAGCAAGGAGAGGGCCTGAAATCTGAAAAACCTACTGGTTTTAGGTTAGATGTTTTCAGGGTCAAAAAGTCCATGACGTCTTGCCTTTGGCAAGGTATCAAAGGCAATCACTATGATGAGTACTTCAGGCCTTCTAGCACAAGACCTATACTTTCATTCTAAAAATCTCGGTCAGTACGATATAATTTTCTTTCATTTTGTACAGTGGAGAGACGTTTCACAGAAAAGTTCATGGGTGATTACAACCTATATCTTAAAATGAAACTAAAAATCTAAGCTATAACATCCTATGCAAAGATGTTAAACATTGCAAAAAGAAGACCACGGTGGGACAAAAAAAAAAAAAAAACAACTATTTTTTTAAACATCTAACAAAACCCGAATGCAGAAAAACTTATGTAACACCCACCTTTTTTTTTTTACTCCACCTGAGCAAATAAAAAAAAAAATCAGGGCCTGAGGATTGTCTCTGTTATATTAAATTTCTGATAGATAGAATATGTCTTTGATACTCCTTTTTCTTTACTAAATATATTGAGATTTCTGTTTTCCAGAACCCATTAGAAATCAAACAGATAATTGTTTGGGGGGGGGGTTTGCTAGTTGCCAGTCCTCTGAAAACAGCTCAGAGCACACTTTAGCCTTTTTTTTATAACTATGTACCCACCATTTGTGGATATGTTCCATGCCAGGTACTTCCTTGCTGCCATCTCAGTTCCCATTGTCCTTCCCAACCTCTTTTGTAGATCTGCAGCGCAGACTAAACAATAGCCTCCAAAAGCTTGAAAAAAAACGCTTCACTCCAATATACCTTCACTGTAAGTAGCAGTGTGCACCCGTGTTTGGCACTGGAGTGTGCATTTATGTACTCTTCCTGTTTGCAAAATGTGATTTTCCGTTTCTTTTAATAAGCTAGCCCTCAGAAGTACTCAGTAAGTGCATAGGGATCCACCCCTGCTTCAGATTCAGTAGGAGCTTTGGCAGTTAAGACCCTTGAAATACTAATTTCAAAACATACTTCAGATGCTGACTATCGTCTCCTTTGCTGAAAGATACCACATTACATCATTGTCCTAACAGTGCCTCTAGTAACAGAGCACGTAAGGCTGCCTGTAGTACATTTCACATTGCCTGTAGATAATTTGTTTCACCAAGATCCAAAGGTAAGTTCCCAGACTAAAGTGTGAGACAACTTCTCTCACATTTCTGAGATGTTATCCATAATGAAATTCACCGCAACTGCTAACTCCTTCACTGTCTCAGCTAACACAATTTCCTGCTCCAGTTCCTGGAGTTCAGTTCACAAAAATAATCTTCCTATCTTGTGTTTGGGTTTGTGTTCCCCAGTTTCTGTGTCTGTTGAGACCCAACTGATATTTATGTTATTTCACCACTTCCTGGGCTAATTTAAGAACTGTCACATTTGATCGTGTCGTCTCTATTCCCTTGCAATTTCACACGTTCCACCAGACACCTCCAAATCAAACTCCTGTTGTTAAATAACAACCAGCATTGAAAAAGGAGCTGTGAGGCAGCTACCTGTGATGCTACAGTTCACCCTCTGTTTTGCTCTGCTGTTTCCCAGAAGGTGTGAAGGAATTTCACTACTCATCTAGGATCTTCTGTCCTGCTTAAGCACCTCTTTCACTGGAGCCATACTTCAGGGCTATGCTTTTGCAATTGTAGCTCCCCTTAGTGATTGTATTAACTTTAGTATCTGTACTGTTGTTTAGTTCCTTTAATCCTTTTTGCAGTCCAGTTACTACCTCTTTTTCGTGGAAAGCCTTGTCGTATGTGGCAACCTGATTGACATTTACTTCACCCATTTGTCTTGATCATAGAATCATAGAATACTTTGGGTTGGAAGGGACCTTTAAATATCATCTAGTCCAACTCCCCTGCAGCGAGCAGGGATATCTTCAACTAGATCATGTTGCTCAGAGCCCTGTCCAAGCTGACCTTGAATGTTTCCAGTGATGGGGCATCTACCATCTCTCTAGGCAACCTGTTCCAGTGTTTCACCACCCTCCTTGTAAAAAATTTCTTCTCTATCTCTAGTCTAAACCTACACTCCTTCAGTTTAAAACCATTACTCCTTGTCCTATCACAACAGGCCCTGCTAAAAATTTTGTACTCATCTTTCTTGTAGGCCCCCTTTAGGTACTGGAAGGTTGCCATAAGGTCTCCCCGGAGCCTTCTCTTCTCCAGACTGAACAACCCCAACTCTCTCAGCCTGTCTTCAGAGGAGAGGTGTTCCATCCTTCTGATGGTTTTTGTGGCAATCCTCTGGACTCGCTCCAACAGGTCCATGTCTTTCCTGTGCTGAGAGGTCCGAGGTGGTGGGGTCTCACCAGAGCACAGTAGAGGGGGAGAATCACCTCCCTCAACCTGCTGGCCCCACTTCTCTTGATGCAGTCCGGGATACAGTTGGCTTTCTGGGCTGCGAGCACCCATTGCTGGCTCATGTCCAGCTTTTCATCCACCAGTACCCCCAAGTCCTTCTTCTCAGGGCTGCTCTCAATCCACTCCTCACTCAGCCTGTATTTGTGCTTGGGATTGCCCCGACAAATGTGCAGGTCCTTGCACTTGGCCTTGTTGAACCTCATGAGATTCACACAGGCCCACTTCTCCAGCTTGTCCAGGACCCTCTGGATGGCATCTGGTCCCTCAGGCGTGTCAATCGTACCACCCACCTTGGTGTCATCTGCCAATGTGCTGAGGGTGCACTTGATCCCACTTCTATGTCATCGATGAAGATAGTAAACAGTACTGGTTCTGGTACATCACCCCTGAGGGAGGCCACTTGTCACCAATCCCTATCTGGACATTGAGCTGTTGACCACTACCATCTGGATGCAACCATCCAACCAATTCCTCATTCATCAAACAGTCCACCCATCAACTCCATGTCTTTCCAATTTAGAGGGAAGGATGTTGTGGGGGACTGTGTCAAAGGCCTTACAGAAGTCCAGATAGATGACATTTGCAGCTCTTCCCCTGTCCACTGATGTAGTCACTCCATCATAGAAGGCCACTAGGTTGTGCTTTCCTCAGGACTTCTTCAGGCTGTGTCAGTGCATCCTCATCCCCTTCTCTCTTTCTCTCTGGTCTTTTTCACCTGTTGCAGCTGCACTGATAAAAGGTGCTACAGAAAAACCAGCAAGAACTTCAGATATCCCTTGAAGGATGAGATGCTGGGATGTGTGGTGGAGGCTGTGTTTTTCCTTTCCCTTTGGAACAGGAAAAAAAAACAAAACCCAAACCACACTTTACATGCTTCTAACAAGTATCTTAAGTCAAGAATGACAGTTATTTATAATAACAATATTTAAAAAAAAACCAAACAAAAATTATCTATAAAAGACCTCAGATTCCACTAAAACAGGAATCTGAAAAAAATACAGCAAATTTTGGTAGGACATTAATATAGGCCGGAAATCCTGGAATCTGTGTCTCTCAGAGGCTTCCCTACATTGTCACTTGCAAACTCACAAAGTGAAACTAGCTATAATTATAACTACATTTTACTCTGCAGCTTGTAAATGCAATAATCATAAGAAGTAACTGAGTCAGAAGGTGAGAAATTCTCTTTCCTATGGTACCCTACTGTGGTCTTTGGTAGTATGATCAAGATAGCTCCCCATGCTTAAGGGGAGAGTAGAAGTAATCCTTTGTAATAGTGTGGCTTGCAAGGGTTATTTACTTACTGCTGAATGACTTCCCATTGCAGATACACCAGGAAGTTTTCGACATTACTGAGCTTTCCACTACAGTGACGGCTACTCTGATTTATCACTGGGGCAAGACTAAGGATGCAAAAAATCAAAGGCTGTGCAAAGTATGATTAGATTAATGATGACAAGCTCCACCTGGAAACTGAGAGCTTGTTTTGTGAAGAGTGTAAGAGGAAAAAAAAACCTGCTACATTTTGGATAGAAACCTCACAAGAGAACACACACAGGGACGTTTGGAAGCTGCAACCCCAGCAGTGGAAGTGAGCACCCACACTGCAGTGACAGAAACAAGAGCGTCCTCAGAAGGCTCCTCGTGGAAGTGCTCATTTCTTGTTGCTCAGGTTTTGCTGGAAGGAAAGGTGTGAAATTAGACCCTCTCACAAAGTGAAAGTACTTTCTAATCATCTTGTTTTTCATATAGTATGTAATAAACAAATCTGGAAACCTGTTTCTCAAAGCTGCACATCAAAACGCTGGTTCAGAGATGCTGAAGTGAATCGGAGACCATCAACATTATTTCCAATAGAACCGGACAACTGCTCAGTAACTTAACTTTCAGTTATTACTGGTTTGGGACTCAGTGACCAGACCTGCTGAAGATATTTTTTTCTTTAGTGAACAATATTTACATTTAAAAAAAACCCAACCAACCCAGAGTTTTTTTCTCTTGCTCTCTTGCTGTTGCTGAAATATGTGAAGAAACAGATTTTTTTTTTCTTTTTTGGTGAATGTTTCCAATTTGCTGAACTACCCATTGAAAAAATGTTCAAAGGGAGAGGTTCTAGCTTGGCTTTGTGCAGACCTTCAGACAGTTCATTAGGCTATTCCAAATGCTCTCAAACATCTAGTTTTCTTACTAACACTCGTGTCTAAGGGAGCAGAGAGTGCTTTTTTTCATTACAGTTTTTCTTTTACTCTTTGAAAGCTGTGTGCTAAGGAAAGTTGCATAGTATGTGACATAAAAAAGACTCAAACCAATTACAGATCAATACAGCCCAGTCTTATTGTGCACTTCTATTCTATTCCTGAACTCTCACGCGTTGCTTTAGCCAAACATGTGCTCTAGGTTACTTCTGCCCTGCCCCTTTTAACTAGCTGATGAAGTACAGTAGCAGCAGCTGCTGGCACCAGAAGAGAAAAGAGCCAACTTCAGAAGGCCAGATTGGTTTTGTTCTAGAAAGTACAAGGAAGGTACTAGAAAGTATGCTTTCTAGGTTAAAAAGTAAAAGAAAAAACCCAAACTTCATGAGGGTATAGATTTTTGTACTTGTGTAGCTTAACAAGACAGTCCTGTATGGTCTCATGTTTTAACTGTGTAAAACACAATATTGGGAACTGGCATCAGGAATGCCCACACAAATACCAGATTGTTCCTGTGTAAAAAAGGAAAAAGGCAAGACATGCATGTATGCTGTATTTTCAGTTCTGAGCTTCTAAGCTGGAGAAATATACAGAGGTAACTCAGAGAAGTAAGTAGCCTTTTATAAAAAGAGTAGAAGTGTCTAATAAATTGCTTTCTTCCACATTTTCCACTACAGATTTCACTGAGACATTAGAGAGACTGGTCAAGTGCATTTCTATTTTGCTGAAAGGATTATAATCTTTTTGCAAATACCTCAGGCTGTCTGCTTAATCCAGTTCCTGGACTTCTGGCATTTGGTCTGCAACAAATGTGTCTGATACACAGCTTCCTAAGAATGGTTACTCTGATTGCCTCCTCCAACTCCTTCACTTTCACTACCTGCCAAAACCTTTTACCTCAAATTCCTGTCTCTTCAGTTCTTCTGAGGCAACGCGATAGAATAAATGGGCTTAGTGTTGTTCCTTCAGTGGAGAGGTATGTAGCTCTCTGAACTGATGGTCTTTCTTCCTTCCTATCTGCAACCAATCCTGACTTTAACTATCCCATTTTGTTCACAAAATATTGTTTTATAACATGTAGACATACCATATTCAGAAATTATTGCACCGCAGACATATTGTGCTCTATCAAACTATCTTTCATCCTTATACACTGAGCAACTGAAAGTAATTCCATCTATACTTAGCTAACTTACCATATTAAAAATAATGTGCTTCAAGCTGCTATAACATTGATCATGACAGCAATTGGATTATTTCTCTGTGTTATGGAATGACACACAAAAAATGAGCAAGCCAGATCTTGTCTGTTGCAGTTTTGGAACTTAAGAGAACTAAATTTCAAGTACAGTGATTTTACTATAAAATATCCTTGGTAATCCCATTTTAAACAGAGTGCTCAGGGAAAAGGTCACTTACACATATATCCATTAAACTCCTCCCACAAAACAGAATCAACGAACGTTCCTGCCACTTTATGCAATGTCAATAAATACTTCCAAAATATATCCAGACCTTGCAAAAATCCTTCCCCACATCTGTTTCCAATCATCACTTCATAATTCAGGGTACGTCTCCCATTCCGGAAACCATTTGGACTTCACATAAAAAGATAAGCCTTCCTCCTGTCTGGCCCAGATGTAGTTTATACCAAAGATTAATCAAATGCTATCCTAATTTATATAATGAACAAGGCAGATCAGTAGGTTTTTCAGACTCGAGGACCAGTGCTTTTTGGAAAGTAAGAATAACTAAATCAGGCAATCAGTAGACACTTTGCCAGATTTTAGGAGGAGCAGATGGAATGAACACTTTCAAAATCTTGCCCATGACATTCACCTCTAGTGAGCTTTTGCTCCTGCTGACAGATGGTAGTAGCTTGATCTTCCTGAAAGAAATGCTTTAACAGCCCTTTCCCCTTCCTTCAAATCTACTTTGGTTTCCTACTGCTAATGGTTTCTGGTCCCTCTAGAAGTTACAACCCCAGGCTCCCTCCCATTCAATACCTGTCAAGAAATACCTATACTTCTGTTCCCTACTCTTTTTTCTTCATTCACATTCATCTTCCTACAGTCTTCCTGCCTTTATGTCACCATAAAGACCTTTTCTCCCCATGTTGCTTCCCCATCTCTCAGCGAAATGTCACCATCCAGTTCTCTGTAAAGCGAGAAACTTACTGTATATGACTCTACGTGAGGCCCAAATTGTGATTCTTAAACCATGTTTCACATTATTTTCTTCAACCAGAATTGCCCCCCACCAAACACCCTTGTTTAGCATTGAACACTGCAGTTGGAGTGATGTGCAACTTCTTGCTACTTTCATTACTTTTTTCTTTTCTGAAAGCAGAGCTTAAAAACCCTGCCTGTAAACCAGGACCCTGTTGTATCAAACACAACAGACACAGAACAAAGCAAGCCAGAAAAGATGGTCCTTCTCTCTCTCTACTAAATAGCCAAAGTACAAATCCCAGTTTTGGTGCTGGCTCATTCAGCTTTGCCTCAGGGATATTTGCACCGCGGTGCGTCACAGTGCAGCTGTGCCCTAAGTAAACTTTAAAAGACCATTGTACAGACTTGTGACAGGCAGACATAATAGAGAGACATAAACCACTTGAAAAGCCTTAATTGTCAAGCAAAAGAAGAGTTTATTAAGGGCAATGTTTGAAAGAGAAATCATTTAATCCAAAAAAGGCTCTGGATAAAATTTCTGGCAGTGGGATACACCAGCATGGAAATCGCCCTCCAAGGACAGCAACCAAACCCTCCTCTTTCAGAATTCTAAGGCTCACATAGACTGGGGACAGAGCAGAATCTAGGGAACAACATTAGATGCCATGAAAGGCTTACTCCACTGCTAAATTCAGTGACCGAGAAATGAGCTGAGAGCTCCAGTGTTAGTTACTAAAGTACCTCTTATTCACAGCACAACTGTCCTTTACGTTTACATTCATTACAGGATGCTGATGTGGTGTTTTCTTCTGTACTCTGATATGAATTTTAAACTGAAAAACACTAGTAAAGAGATTGAATTACTGACAAAGATACATTAATTGGCTATTTGATATTACCATATTCTATGTTCATCACAGAATTAATTAAAATTATTTCCCTTCCTTCAAAAAGGGAGACAGGCAGATCGGAAATTGCCTCCGAACCCTACAGAGACATTAGTGACCCAGGCATTCTCCTCAGCAGTGCAGCAAATCATGTGGCTGGCGCATGGTCCTGAGCAGCCAAGTCTTCAGTAAAGATAAAAGCATGACTAACTGCAGTCTTCCTCCTCAGGTGCCACGGCAGTAGGCATTAGCCAGCCTGAGCTCAAAGCATTAGAATAATTAGCCTGAGTTGGTAGTGGGCCAGCATTTGTCTGCTGTGATGATTTGGCTAGGCTGGAGCTGCATGGACAAAGCCACCTCTAAAACTGTCCTCTGTAGATCCTCATTCCAAATAGTGAGGTTGAGTCCCAAGGGTGAATGCTGGGTAAAAAGTAAAGACCAAGAAGTTAACACAAAGGAGGATCTGGGACATCGCTCCTGGTAACCCTTTTGCTTAGCTAGGGGAAGGCCACAGGACAGAATAATCCTATCCCATGGAAGAAGTCAAAAAGGCACGAGCTGCAGCTACTGCTGACGTTTGGTCAGGAGAGCTACTGGAGCGAGCAGCTGCAACTGGAGCTGAAACTCTTTCCTTCTCCAGTTCTTTTCAGTGATATCATATGCAATGTTATATTAAGGTCAGATAAAGGACATGTTAGTAACGTCCTGGCCAGTAAAAACCACAAGTTAACTCTTAAATTATGTTTATTTACTTACGGTTTTATAAAAAGAGTTTCCCTTTGAAAGTCCATTTGAGGAACCTGTGAGACTGAGAACAGTATTTGGACACAGCTCTGAACAGTTAATGGAAATTCTCTGTGCTCTGTCTGAAACCAGTTGTGGTTCCCTTTTAGCACATTAGTTGAATGTATACACTGGGAATATTTTACTTTGTTTTATGTTATTGCAATTTGCAAAACTTACACTAATAGCACAATTTCATGCAATTATCTGAATGCAAAACATTGTTCAGTTGAATTCCCATAGCCTAATCCTACTAGTTCCCTTGGCTGTCTCTTTCAATTATGAACCAAGGTCTGCACATCAGATGAAATGCTGCTATTGTAAAAATGGATCCTTTCTTTAAAAGTTATTTTCAGTGGTCTTCTGCTATACAGCCTGTTTTTATTGTCTGCAACCAAAGGCACTTTAAGGAAATCTGATTTTAACATCACAGGCCTGCAATACATATATATTAGCTAGAGCAGTTTGTTGTGTTATTGTGGTAATAACCCAGTTATGTTTGCACCATAATTGTACCTCTAAATGTCTCTTGAGCTGCACATATGGGGCAAAGTGTGGCTTTATGAATACACAGGGGAAGGGGAAGAAAAGAGGAAGGCCATACAGAGAATTACATCCTTTTTTCTTTTCTTGTATAACATAGCTAACACAGTTTTGGAAGGCAGGCAATGGACGATGTTAACACTACATTAATGCCAACTTAGTGTTCAAGTCTGAGTATTCAGAAATCATAAGGCTGGCTGAGGGATCACACATGTCTGGTTTTGTATTTGCTTTTCCCTTTTGGGAGCCCTTACAGTTTGTGTCTTCAAGTTATACTCCACGATCTAGGAAAAAAAAAATTGAGCTTTTTTTTTTTTTTTAAGCAAAGTCCAAGTTTTTTTTAAATTACATGACTCCAGGATCTAGGACTTAACAAAAATACTGAAGAAGTTGAGACTTACAAGAGTAGGTGACAATGTGCCAAGTTCCCCAAATCAAGGTAATGGACTAACCTATCCAACTGACCTGCCTTTCTGGAAGGAAGCGTATCTTGTATGTCTTGAAAAATGTGGATAATGTCATCTGTGGAGTGTACTTCCCCAAAGCTTCAGAAGGCTTGACTCCTGCTCTAATACATCCCTCTTTCTGTTCCTCTGAAATACGTGTCCTGCATTTCCTCATTTGTGCTCAATGTACTGCATCCTTGATTGCTTATAGACCTCTCCTTTTTGGTAGGAAGAAATCATTCTTATATCCAGTTCGGAAAGAACTTGCATTCTTTGACTCAACCAGGACAAACATAATAGATCCTTTTTAACTGAAGTTACATGCATACATTTCTTTGAAACTCAGTCTCTAAGCATCATTCCTTTGTTGTGAATGGAAAGAAATAATACGCATTTCTTGATAAGATAGGGCAGACATCAACCTCTGGCATTGCCTGGCTCTCTCCTTTATCGATAGAGGAAGGCTTCAATAACTAGGTCATTTCTTGTAGATCAATAATGTTAGGTGGAATGAATCCCAACCTTGATGTCACATTTTGGGTACCCATGAATCAAAAGAATAAAATTAAATGCCTTTTTCAGTTTTGCTGCCTTAAATATCTTCCATCTTTTTTGCCATAGAGGAACAGCTGTCTCTCCGGGCAGTGAAATTTCTGTTCCTTATAAAAGCTACACATTTATCTCACATCATTATTCAGGTCTCCAGATGACCTTCATCAACGAAAAGGAACTGGTGAAAAATAAGCAGAAAAAGAGGGAAAAAACCCAAGTAAGATTTTAAACAGGAGCACGATAAAGAACAAACTCACTGTTTTTAGCTTTGCATTTTACCTTTTACATACTAATTATATAGGCACACACCTAGATTATACACACATAGATACCCTGTTAGTAATTACCGTTATGGAATACTTCAGACAGTAAGGCAGGATTCTCCCAGCTTATTTTGGCTGGCATGCTTTATAGTAGCCCCTTCTCATTCAACCTGCAAACACGGCCATTCTGGCACCTTACTTACATGGTATTTTATTTGTGAATATTAGTGCTAGCCCAGAAGAAAGTCTTGGGGAACACAAATTTCATTTTGTGCAATATGCCAGCCACCTCCATCACAGACACCAAAGAGTAAAAAATATATCTCGGCTCCCTAAGGATCCTTTCATTTTCTTTGTCCGCTTTGTTATAGCTGCCACAGTCGCATGCTCCTTGCAGAGGATCACACAGACACATGTAACATCTCTACTCACTTGTACAGGGAATCACTCACAAAGCTGGTTTCCTATCACTAAGCTACTCTGAGAAGTAACTGATTGCAACGCAGGCCTTGGCAATTATTTAACATCATGAACAGACAGAAATAAGTAGACTGGCTGCCTTGATGCTGCAGTACTTTTTTCTCACATGATTGTCTGGAAATTCTGCTGCCCTGAATCTCTGGTTTCTAGTGAACGTATAGTAGTAATACACCAGCCTCTTGCTCAGGGATACCTTTCACAGGCATGCTACGGTATATTATGCTTTCCAGCACTTAGGTGTTACATGCACTGCTTGCACAGAAGTTTACATTGGAACTAGCAAGGTTATTAGTTGCATTTCTGATTTAACCTTCCTATGTCTTTTATATCTTTGCAACACCCGTTTTTATATGTATGCATGCATATATATGCATGGACACATACATTTATAAATATACAAGCATTTGATGCTCTACTTTTTAGAGCAGAACTCAATACTAGCTGCCAAGCGGCTCCCCAGAATGTGTGGCCATGAAACTCTGCATTAACCAACACCGCTAGATGGGACATATAGAAAAAAAAAGAAAAATCTTCAAATGAAGGCATATTTCCATTTCACACTTGCAAAGTACTATATAAACAGAAAATTAGAAGGGATCAAAATCCATATTCTTAGTGTTCTTAAAGTTGTGTATCACATATTGTATTTCATTACACATTTTTTTAAAAGGCTCCACCTACTCTCTGGGACTAGAATTCTTTTAATAGCATGAAGTTAGTCAATCTTTCTTCATTAATATTCATATATATGCCCCAGTTCTTACATTTGAATCCACTAATAAAGATTCACTGCTGCTGCAGCTGAACACTGTGCAGGACTGGGACCCTTTTGTGCTGGCAGCCCCCGTGGAGCACTGAACTGCATGGTGGGCAAATGGCATTCATTAAACTGCAGCCGCTTCACCTGCTTTCTGCTCCCTTAACCCTTCTGCTAATTCCTTGAACATCTTCAGCGCACCCTCAATTGAGGAGGCATGTGTTCCCATTGCAATGATGAGAGTGATAGGCAGGGACTTGTAATGCACGTGTCCTCTGTGTTGCAAAAGACATTTTAATAATCTAGTGCTTCTCTTCTTTCCAAGGATTTGTTACAACCATACAGTTTCTGGCTTACATTTAGCACTAACTTGATCTCTTTATGCAGCACCACACTGTGATGTGTAAACTTAGCCTGAAACAGAGTCTGAAGGCAGAAGAGACCATTATGATCATCTATCTGGCTTCCTCTAGGACTTTTCTCAGGGATTCCTGCATGAGGCTCAACGGTTTCAGTTGCCAAGGAAACGATTATCAATCTTTTCCATCCCTCACCATGTGTATCCCTCCTTTCCATTTTGTCATTTCTTGCTACAATAAAAAATCTTGTCAAATGTCCTAGTCCCTAGCTCTAGCATCCTCACCTTCACCCCAAAGAAAGAGTGGGAAAGGGTGGCAAGGATCCTTGGCTGGGAGTTCAGCCTGAAGCTTACCTCTTCTCCTTGGATTCTGTGCTGCAGGTGTGTGACCCTTTGAAAATGATCCTCTCAGCTGCAGATAGCTTATAAAATGCTGTATTGTTTGACTAACACAAGACATATTATTTTTTAAATTACACAGCAGTGTACCTTTTGTTGTATATTTTTGGTATCTTTCCTTTCACCACAGTCATAGCTCCACTACAGCCTCATGCAGAAATGCTTTGGAAAAAAACACACTTTATTGTAACATGCAGCTGAAGAGCAAAAGCAATAATGAGGAAAAGAAAAGAAGATGCAAGGAGTTGGAAAACTGTGTAGGAGGAAGCTAGAAGACAAAAACCCTGCATCAACTAGAGAATAAATTAGATGTAGACAGAACCAGAGATAAAATTCTGGAGCCTCAGGAGGTTAAACTCAAGTACCTTCAGGCAAGTTACAGGAGAACTGTATGGTTCCTTAAGGTCTAATGAGTCCCACCTGTATAACTCATAGCTTCTGACAGTTTGCACTGATTTTATGCCCTTAAAATACAACTCCGATCAGGGTGACTGAAAGACAGAGGGGTGTCTCACCAATGTAATTTGGAAGGTAATCCCCTCATCTCTGGAATTACATCAGTGTGATCAGTTCCTCAGCATGCACAAGAGGGAGGATGAACACATCAACTGCAGGGTGAGAAAGAAGAGCCAAGTACTCACAAAAAGCTTACGGGGAAGAGGGCTGCCATTCAGCATGTTTTGATAATTCACCACTTGGGGTAATTTTCCCTCTTTTATAAACAACCTAACAATAGCTTGCATAAAGGAAAGCAGACTTACCTTGCAAAGCTCAGGAATATCAGATGATCGCAGAAAACTTAGGGATATGTAGAAACCGAAACATTCCTCAGGGTAAGCTCCTAAGGAGGGAGAAACAAGGTAGACCATGTTAGTAAGACAATTCCTGCTTATGGTCAGGGAGTGATGCTTCAGCCCTTCCTCTTCTAGGCACTCATTTTTGGAGCTTGCTGAGGTTTTTTTTCTCTGCATGTGTGTGAGAGACATAGCAGGATGGCCAAAGTGTGCATGTGTACACAGATGTTATGTCATACATATACCACCACAGAAACACTCAGTGCATGTCCATTAGATCTGGCACGAGAGACACTGTGCCTCTGCTGGGACCTCCACGGGCCCATGCCTCAGGACAGGCCTGTGGCATTGCTCACTATAAGGCTGGGAAATCTGGATTATTTGGTCATTTGTGTCCATTGGTTTCAGATGTTGCATCTAAATGTAGCCCAGCAGGAAGCATGGATACTGAAATCCCTGATGTTTTTTTTTCTGCAGAAAACACTTGCTGATGGTTTAGAGTGGTTGTAACAAAAGTAGTAAGACAAATCTATGTGTGAAAAACAATGGAGAAAACAAGTTATTTTTATGAATGTCAACATATCTCAGTTTTCCTGTTGGCTATTTTCCTGCCAGGCTGTACAGAAGGTTAGAGGGAAGCAAATAGGAAGAAAAAAGTGACAACGTACTAATACTCTTTCAAATACCACAGAACTATTAAAGAAGTGTATCGGAGAATATTTACCCACATACCTTCAGGCAGGCGAGTGTTAATTTCTCTTCTAGGTCCAGAGAGAATAAAGAAGACACTAAGCTGCTGAAAACCACAGATAGACAGAGAGGAATGGATGAACAGCAGTGTTGGGATGAGTCAGAAAATGCCAGCCTCTAAGAGAGTTGGTTTTGGCACTTGACCTCAAACAGGTGTGTTTATGCTCAGTGGAAACTATTGAAAAAAACATGTTTTCTGGTAAGGCTTATGTCCAAATGCTCTTTCTTTGTTTCATCTCACGTTTCATCTTCTGATTTTCTTCCTTTGGCTAAAGAAACATCTTTTCTTTCAAAAAAGATATTCTTGAGCCCCCTGGATCAGCTGTGGGCCCAAAGTGTGTTGGGTCAGTGTGGTGCAGTGCAGGGACTACTGGCTTCTCTATTCACATATTGAGTGCTGGATTCAACTACCCTGGAGAAGACTATGTGGAGGGAAAAAAACATCCCTGACTGGCAGTGACATGAGATGACTTAGTGTGCCGGCTGCCTCACAATCCTGTGCTTCCTCCCCTCGGCAGCGGTACATCAGTGTAAGAACTCATTATTGCTAGATGAGAAAAGCAACAATTCCATAATAAAAAAACCAAAGCAAACCAAAACAAAAAAAAAAAAAAAAACCAAGAAAAAACCCCCAACAAACAAGTAAACCCGAGAAGGGTACTGTCACTTGACCCTACTGTTCCTCCCACCGGGGTGTGCTGCAGTTCCCAGGCAACTGCTCCCCTGCTGCCTGCCCTGCCAGGCTGACAGCAGGGAAGAGGGTATCAGTTTGCACAAGGAGAGTGATCCCACTCTGTGCAGAAACAGCACAATCTTCCCTTATGGCAGACCCAAGCATATTAATCGAGCAAATGTCACCAGGAGGCAGAACCTGAAGGTTATCTCTTCTGCTGCTCGTATGGGCTTAAAACTACTCAGCTCCAGTTCACACTACAGGACAGCTTGGTAGTGGGGTGCAGGCAGCAGTGTCCTCTCCACAGCGCTGGCTGGGGATGTACCATGGAGGAAAAGGCTCTCTGCTGCTTAAGAAGCTTGAGAGGGAGTTGGGGAGGACCCTGATCATGGAGGTCTGGTGTCCTGGAGAGCCTCTGCCACTTGCCTCTGGATCCAAGACAGACCCTTTTTGCCCTCAAGATCAAAACCAGTGCATTTCACCAAATCTCTTCTAAGATCTTGAATGGTTCAGACTCATCAATGCCATCCACTAAGCTAAAACTTCCCCATCTACTCCTATTCACATCTTCCACCTTTCCAAGATGAAGTAGCTCTTTGCTATCAGAGCACGCCCGATCACAGCCTGACTGTCTTCATCACTGCCTTCTGTCCTGCCAGTGATTGCCAGCCCCTGCTGTTATCACTAGTGAATTCGTGGTCATTTATGTCATATATTAAATTGTTACATTAATTCAGTGGCTTCCAGCACCTCCCTAATCTCCATGAGCCTCTCCTGGACTACTCACTGGCTCTTTGAGGTCTGTCAGTTGGCCTCCTCTTGTTGCTGTTCACTCAAGCTGTATTATTGATATTGCACAGGGTACATTTTTAGACTCAAAATGTAGCATACTATTGACTCATACGCCCAACACAGTTTCATGTACATTATCACTATGCAATTACCTTTGTCAGCCAAATATATAGTCTCATCAAAGCACAAACATTAGGTTTGTTTGACAAGTTTGCTTATAGTTACTGTAAAGCTATGTCATTGGCATTAATCATATTCTTTCCCTTAATTCTTTCTTGACTGAATCCCATACAAGCTTTCCTTTATTTTCCCTGGAAGTGAGTTAAGCCTAGCCAGCCTGCAGTTACTGGGCTCATTCTCTGGCACAAAATTAATACTAGTCTTTTGCTGTGCTCTGTGCCTTTATTGTGTCCTGACACCACCTTTCTCTGACTGTGTCTGCCCTGACCTCCTTCACAAAACAGCACATCCTCTTCTGCTCCTGGAGAGGCTTAGGGGAAGGGCTTGAGGCTTCTCCCCTTCCCTTGCACTGTGGAGGTACTGCATGTATGAAACTGGGTTCTGGGAGGGTGGAGGGCAAGGGAGAGGGCTGTGGGGATCTGCATGCCCAGGGTTCCACCTTAGTACCTCCCACCATGTGCTAGTCTGTCCCACAGAGACAGCTCCTGGTCACAAGACAGACCAGACTGCCTGAGAGACGAGGGACAAGTGAGGAGGACAGAGCTGGAGAGTTCTCCTGCCCCAGCTTACACTTCTGCTAACCTTTGTCCAACAGGTTTGGCAGTACTGCCACTATTGATGATACCGTAATATCATCCTTTCCGTCATTATCAGCAGCAAGATTCAAATGATATCATTTCTTCTTACCTGTGGGTCTACTCTAAATTCTGCTGGAGTCTTTTCATTAGCATCAATTAGCATCAGATCAGAGTTTATGATCGCATCTCCCTGGAGGTATAAAAGATGCGTCACACTCATTCTCTTCCTCTGTGGGATGCTCAGCATGATCTGAGGGTCTCCTCTGCAGGAGAGCAGTAGCAGTTGCATTTGCTTCTCCAGACGAGGTACAGGGCTTCTTTCCACTCACCAGGCCCTGCCATGCAGGGTGCAGTTTCAGAGCCACTGGTGGGTCTCCCGCCCACCAAGCAAGATTCTCTGATTGTGGGATTCCCTGGAGAATTAAAATAGATTTTTCCTACAAGTCCCTAAGGAAATCAGTGTTTACTCACCAGGAAACAGCTTCAAGATCATACAGCTGTCCTGCTAGCGTAACCTGTCATATAAGCCTGTATAAAGAGCAGATACCAGGCCATAGAGAGCACAGGAAAAACACATGCTGTACTGTACAGAGGGTTGATGCAGCAGAATCAGTTTCAGAGAGAATCATAGAATCATTGTATCATTTAGGTTGGAGAGGACTTTTAAGATCATCGAGTCCAACCATTAACCTAGCACTGCCAAGTCCACCACTAAACCATGTCCCTAAGCACCACATCTACATGTCTTTTAAATACTTCCAGGGACGGTGACCCCACCACTTCCCTGGGCAGCCTGTTCCAATGCTTGACAACCCTTTTAGTGAAGAAATTTTTCCCAATATCCAACCTAAAAATGATCTTCATTGTATTCAGCAACGTACTTCAAGTGCCGTTTGCTGAGGAGGCCTATTAATAAATGGAGACAGAGGCCATAATAAACTAAAGAACAACTGCTTCACAGTTCAGAGAGTAAATATAGTGCCCTGGGCAGGCAAGTGAGATGGCTCAGTAACAGATTGCTCAGCACAGACCAGTTAGGACCATTGATAACTCTGCTTACCGCAAAGAGGAAAATCAGGATGGTGGGAGAAACAAAGAAAAGAAGGAAGAAGAAAAGTGAGAGAGAAGGCAGCTACAGAAAACTGTGCTTTATAGTAAGTGTGTGCATTGCCCTATGACCCTGTCTGCCCATAGTTAGAGGGCAAGGAGAAACATTAACCTATTAAAAAATCTCTTAAAAAAACAGGTCCTTTCTCTGTAATCTCTGCTTGTAGTGAAGTAAGGTCATAAATGACAAATGTTCAGGAAAATTTTCTCAAAGTTTTCATTAAACATAAGGAGTAATGAAACATTATGAAAGGAACCCAAGCATTGTTTCTGTTGTAAACCGCAGGCGGTTTACTTCTCAGAGATTGCTTGTCAGTTATACTTTTCCATAAAGCAGGTCATCGGCTTCTCAAGCATCCGCACATAGCTCAAAGCCTTGGAGTATTTCTTGGTGAAAGCCCTGTCTCCTTTGAAAACTCTGATAGTGGTAATGAGGAAAGACAAAGCAGACACCCTTCTCCGCTCAGTTTTCTTCTCATGGGGCTAAAATCAGACTGCTGCCTTTGCAGCTGAGGTGAAGTATCTTGGAGGGGTGAAAAAAATCCCAATCCAAATAGCCCCTCACCTTCCTGAGAAGTGATATTCTTCATCTTCATTACTGTAGCCAGGAGCCTCTGGAGACCAATGGATTTAAGAAGCCAGAGGACTCCCATTTTTGTTCAAAGGAAGGGCATCTGAGCTGGATGAATGGGCCCCCATGGCCTTTTGCCATCCAGATTTTGCGTTCAAGTAGCTCCATCAATTTGTTCGGAATCTTGCAATCAGTGGTTCCAGCACTGGATGTGTCGGAGCTGTTAACATTTGATATCTAACCAAGGTATTATAAAATCCTCTGCGCAGGCACAGTGCTGTTCCTTGTGATCAAAGGCAAGCCCTGTGATCAAAGGTATGTGTGTGATGATCTTTGACTCCTAGAAAAAATCACCGGTGAGTGGTGAATGAATATTCTGCTTACTTTTCTTTACCGCTGGTACCAACTATTTTTTTTACCTGAAATCTTTGAGTACTTTTTTGTAATTGTCTCTATGTTCTGTGAATTCTTCTGCTACCTCTGTTTCAAAGCACCTGAATTACAATGTCTCTCACAAGGTTTCCCAGCTCTACCAAGTCTGGCTGAGATGAAGTTAATTTTCTTCACAGCAGCCCACGTAGTGCTGTGTGGTTTGGATTTCTGTCCAAAACAGCGCTGATAATGCACCAGTATTTTAAGCTATTGTTGAGCAGTGCTTGCCCAGGGTCAAGGCTCTCACCGTTTCTCCCTCTGCCCCCGCAGCGAGTAGGCTGGGGTGGGACAGCTGATCCAAACGGACCAAAAAGGATATTGCATACAATAGAACATCATTTTCAGCAATAAAACCTGGTGGGAAGGGGGCGATTCCAAAGCTGCTGTTGCTCAGGGACCGGCTGAGCATCGGTCTGCTGGTGGGAGTTGGTGAGGGATTGCCCCTTGCATCACTTGTAGCTTTTCTTCTTTACTTACTAAGCGGTCTTAATCTCAACCCAGCCTTCCTTCACACCCATATATTTGAATATTTCTGCCACGCTCAGCACTTCAAAACGCGATCTAGCACCCAACCTACGTTACTTCATACGGATGTACAGCGTCCAGCACACCGGCCACGACTAAGTGCCACCTAATTGCAGTTAAATAGCAGGAATAAGTCAGGATTTTTAAATCCCTTCACTTCTTGGTATCGATAGCGTGTACCGTACACTCACCTGGGGAAGCCGAGCCGAGCCGAGCCGAGCCGAGCCCAGCCGAGCCGAGCCGAGCTCAGCGGAGCCCAGCCGAGCCGAGCCGAGCCGAGCCGAGCCGAGCCGAGCCCAGCCGAGCCGAGCCGAGCCCAGCCGAGCCGAGCCGAGTCCAGCCGAGCCCAGCCGAGCCCAGCCGAGCCCAGCCGAGCTCAGCCGAGCCCAGCCGAGCCGAGGGGCGGCGGGGCGGGCGGAGGCTGCGGGCGCCGGGTGCCCTCTGCCGGCCCCGGAAGGACTCGGTACCCGCCGGTGGCGGCGGCCGGGGGCAGCGCCCACGGGCGGTGGGGTCACGGCCTCGGTGTTTGGTAGAAAAACATTTTCTCCCTGCACCCCCGTGGACTGTCCTGTGCGCACCCCGCTGTGGAGAGGGCTGCTCCAGAGGCTGGGCGGAAACATCTGATCGAGAGGGGACCTGGTTTTCTCAAGGGGTTGAGCACCGTCGCCGGCTCCCCGGCATTTCGGTTAGAGCAGCGGAAACTCATCGCTTCTGAAAATCCCTTCTCTTCGCTTTCGCGTCTACATCGCCAGTTTCTTCTCCTCCTCTTCGCCCCACTGCCTGTTTTCCACTCCGTAATTTAGTTTCCTCTCGTGTCCTGTCTCAGAATATTTCATCCCCTTTGTCCACCTTTCCCAGTCATACCAGACCCTCTCCCGTCTTGTGGTGCCCTCCCTTCACATGGTCTTTTTTACCTACTTTGTTTTATCTGTCCACGTTGTGCACCTGTATTTCCATATTTTAGCAGGCAGCCTAAAGGGCAGGGGTGGAGAGCATGACGGGCTGGGGCAAGTGACCCAGCTGGGGGATTGCATGGATGTGGGGGAAGGATTCCCGGCTACTTTGGTTCTTCCTTGCAGTGTTTTAACACTACTGGGGTACAGACACGTGCCGGGTTAAAACAACACGCTAGGAAAAAGAGGTGCTTCTCACAAGGCTGAATGGTGAGCCATCACGTGTCTCTAGGCCTTGCCACCATGCAAACGTGGTTGTTCATTATATTAATTTAAAGCCTTAAGAAAACCCACCCTAAAACCAAAGCAGCTCAGCCTAATGGGATTTGCTGTTCCCGTCACCCTCCACTACACACTATTGCCTCTTGCAGGCTGCACCAGCCCACCCTGCACCCGCTCTGCTAAATTATGCACACACAAACACACTGGGGTGAAAACAATATTGAGAGACAATAAAGGAGCCAAGGGGAGAGGTGAAGAAATGGGATCATGCTGGACAAGGGTCATTAAAAAAAGAGGAGGGGGTATTCTGAGCCCAGGGAAAGCTGGGATAAGGAGGGAGAGGTGACTAGCAGAGGAACACTGTCTCACTGACACAGAAGAGAGCAGAGCTCTGACATCTGGGGTCTCCATGTCACATAATGCTTTTAAGAACAGGGCAGACAAATACTCTGGCACGTGCAGATGAAGTATGGTTGAACCTTGATCGATGCCTCCTGCGATCTCCTTCCAGACCTGCCTTTATTATTCCTATCACTCCTGTTCCATAAACACCTGAGGAGGCCTGTTGCTGCCTGAAGGAGAGGGGGAGAGAGGCAGATCAAGGATATTTGGGTGGAAGAAACCCTCAGAGAGACAAAGTGAGCTTTTCTTGAGCAGCCCAGCAGCACCGTGATGGAGCTGTGACCCAGGCCCCCCCATCTGTGGGGGAGCAGTTCAGTAGCAGTCTCGCTCTTTGTGCATGCATGAATTCCTCTCTGGTTTTCAGACTGTCCTTGTGTGTCTGGAGAGGTTGGGAATTTTTGCCTCAGGGTCCAGTCACAGTATTGTGAACTACAGTAAGTCAGCCCTTCTTTTTAATCATACTTCCCCCTCCCCCCTTTTTTTTTTCCTATGTGACCTTACTACAAGTTTTAATTTATTTTTTTATGAGCTTGGAATAAAAAAGAGGAGAATAAAGTGACTTTTTTGTATTTAATGAGTTCACACACCAGAGGCAGTATGCTGTCTAAGTACAAATGGAGAGTGTTCCAGATGCCTCCTGGACTGGTGGCCTCCTGCACTCCAAAACCACATGTCTGGATGTGTCCAGAAAGGCCTGTGCACAAATGCGGCCTGGAATTAAAGGTACTTAAGCTACCTGGTGTGCCTTTTCGTTGGACCTTGTTACAGGGTTAACACCAGGGGTGATGAGTCCCTGTGGGGATGGAGTGCTGGGTCCCCGTGCCTGGCACCACGATGGCAGAGCTGCCTGGAGAAGCCGGCTCCTGTCCCAGCCTGCTGGCTTGACAAATGGGTTTTAGCATGGCTCAGGACCTGTACATAGAGTTCCTCCCGTGGCTGTTTCCCTTTGAGCAAAAACCCCAAATAGCAGAGACTTTGATATACAGTGCAGTGTGGGGGCCTTTAAATAACAGCCTTTATTGCTCATTATTTGTACAGCTACCTCGCAGGAGAAAACATAAAGGGAAAGCACATTGCAGGAAACGCTGATGCAGGCATGTTTGCCCTGGCCTGACCGGCATAGTAAGAAAGATAAAAGACACAAGAATTTACAAGATGCAGGTCCACAGCTCCAGCACGGGTTTCCTGCGGGGATCTGACACGCGTGCACAGGTGACTAAAGGGCAACAGTCTGCATTGTACAGAGCAGGACCATTCCCCTCCCACTTCCAGTCCCCCTTTTCCAGTTTCATTTGAAGTAAATAGCAACTAGGAGGGCAGAGCAGCACTGGAAGTCAGACAAGCTCTCCTCATATGTATAAATACGAATTTAGGTGCCAAACTTTGGACATCAAGGAATTAAAACATAGCTGCTGCATTGGAAAGCACAAGCACAGCACATGCCAAGAACAGCATCACCACTATGCGTACACCATGTCGGTGTCTGTTCCCCCACCCTCCCCATTTTAAGGAAGAGCCATACCCACCTTGAATAAACCAGTTTGGCCGAGGTGAACACTCTCAAAGCAGCAGCAGAGATTCCTTCTGGCTCAGAAAAAGCTGGACTGGCCCAAACTTGCTCGTGGTAATTTGTACCAGCTGCTCAGGCTCATTCTCTCCAGGTGCTGATGTTACTGCAGCTCCAGTGGGTTCGTGCTACAGGGAGGGAAGGGTCTGACCTCAGCTCCACAGCAGGATGGGCTCTCCGAGACCTGCCGGACAGCATAAGCCTTGTGTGAGTTGCACTCACTATCTTTTGAGCGAGCTCAGGGCAATGGGGGATGAATTCCTTGTGACCAGCTGGGCCAGTGCAAGTTGCATTGACAGTCCTGGCCTCCAGTAAGACCTCCTTTGGGTTTCAGTAGAATGCCTACCAAGTTATGATTTAACTGGACTCAGGAGTTTTTACAGGTGGATATGCAGATAAATGACCAGTCTGAGGAGAAACCTGGGAAATGGCTGCACTTGCAGATCATTCCCTGGTGTCAGGTAGTCTGGAGGCCAGGCTTGGGCCACTAATCATGTTGAATTCTCTAAGACCATTGTCATCCTTTTATCTGGTGGCTGAAATAGAGAAATTATTTTCCCTTCCTGGGAAAAGATGGTCGGAAAGTACATTCTCCAACTTCAATGCCTTTTTAATCTTCTTTGGTCTTGGACAACAGAATGACAAGTATTTTTTACAGTTTTATAGATCAGTTTTACAAAACAAAGGAACAAAAAAGGAGACACCATAACAAGATACAAACATGGAGAAACGGTGCACTGCTTAATCTAGCTTTTCCAGATTTACAGTTGTTTCTGAGATTAGATGATTCACTAATGTCTCTTCCTTGTATCATGACCCAGTAAACTCACCTTTTCCAGTAGAGCACCTAATCATGCAATTACCTGTCAGCATATGTTTAAAAAGGTTGAAGTTTAATAGGACACATGATTTTAAATTAAATACAGACTTAATTGGTTTGCTGAACAGGCACAGGTATTACAGCTTTAATTTCTTTTGCTGAGTTGGGGTCTCAGCCAGTTTAAGGCAGCCAGGAGAAAGGTCCCGTGCCCTTTTATTACCAAAAGTTTCATATCTACCTAGAAATTCATAGCAACAGTTTCCGCAATGCTGGCTGCTTATTCCAGGAATTCCTGGGACAGCAGGCTGGAAAACCAAGCCCATGGAAAGGGCCCTTTGCTGCACTGCCGGCACTTGCTGATAAAACAAGCTTCCTGCTCTACCTGAGGGTTTATGTCCCGATGCGAGCCCATCATCTGGCAGTACCGGGCAGTGCCATCAGGCAGGTACCACGCGTTTGCAGAAGCCATTCATCAGACACCTAACGCGAAGCGTGGCCCTGTACTGTAAGCAGCCTGGTACAACCCACTGAACATCCCTCCAGCCCTCTCCAGGAGCAGAGGGGCTGAATTAGTGGGATGAATCCCACAGGCCAGGAAACCCGGTCGCTTGCACTTGAGTCACCATGCTGGGGAAGGTCAGCAAGAAAATCAGGTAAGTCTCACTCTCCCTCCATTAAGAGGACTTGTTGAGGAGCCATTTGCCTCCTCCAAGGTGACACCGTGACGTAATGGGGTGTCCCATTACACCCCTTTGCAGATGTGCCTCCGGCTTGCTCCTGAGCGAGCCTCAGGGCAAAAATCAGGCACAGCCCAGAAGGCAGGTACCGCTATTGGCAACAGGTGGCGGTTTAAGCATCTTAATGTCTTTATAAGCCTTTCAAAGGTCAGCTGGGAACCGGCAAAGAAAGGAAAGGGAGCCAATGAAATGAGGGCTCAGGCATAAAGAAAAGAAAAACCAGACTGATGTTTGCAGCCGATCCACACACATCAGTCAGCACAGTGGGACGTAGCAGGGAGCTCTCGATGGGGCTGAACACGGCAGCTCCGAGCAGCCTTCTGTGCTTCAGTGAAGCCCAGAGCTGGACATCCGAATGCTGAGCTCTTCTGCCCTGGGAAAAAAACACACCTCACAAATCTAAACATGTCACCTCAAAGGGAAAACTATTTATTATTAATGATATTATTACTACTGGTTTTCCAATAGACTGAGGAGATTCAATAATAGTAACTGAAAACTAACCATATGTTCAGACCAAACTTTAGCGAGGAGACACACAGACACACAAACTTTGCAGTGACTTAAAACAGTTTAATGTAATTCCAAGACAAAGTGTGATTACATTTCTACACATATACAATATGCATATGTGAGTTTACAAATTCTGATTAATAACTCGTTTCACCTCAGAGACCGAAAAAATGATCAAAAAGAAACCGTGAATAACAAGCTATAACATAGTTCACCACAACTGGACCTCCTTTCTCACCCTACAGTTAGTAATATTACAATTAAAATAACTATATTCTTCTATAATGTATTTTCTGTTAAAATCATCTCATAAATTTACAATGCTATTATTAGTTTCCAAGACTAATATAAATTCACTCCATTTTTCTACAACGAAAATGATTATTAATTAGAAGCACACAACGTCATGATGAAAAACACAAGCATTTTTTTTTAGTAGCAAGAACTTGATTGGTTAAGAATTAGTTTTCTTGTAAAACATTCTAAAGCCAAGTAAAATATCCATTCTTATAACATACCTATAATATGAGACTAAGGAATAGGTTACATATAGGTCTACAACACATCAGTTTGTTTTTGTTTTTTCTTTTTAAAGAAGAAAGACATATTACCAAAAAAAAGAAAAAAAAAGAAAAAAAGGAAGAAAAAAAACCCCAAAAAGAAAACAGAAAGGGACAATTCACGTAGGAAAAAAGCAGTACACAAGAAAATACTGTTGCACACAATAATTTTCACAAAGATTAACATGGATTAACACTCTTATTACAGAAACCGTACAGTGAAGGAACACAACGGCTCAGGGCTTTTGTGGGGTTACTGGGCTGAGATGATACTGTAGAGAAAGAACCACTCGAGATCCAGAGCTGGGGCAGGAGCATCTTTTCCCTTGCGATTGTGACAGCGTTTCACAGCTTCCACCCCCCACCCCCCCTTCCCCTTAACAATTTTGGTGCAGTGTATATTAACTTCCACTTTCCATCCAGAGTATGCTGGGCTTGTGGGCAGTTGAAAGGCATAAAACATTCCCTCCATTTCCCCCCTCCTGTTTTTAAAAGGATTTTACAGCTCACAAAAAAAAAACGTTTCACCCATTGGTTCATTTTTAACTACCCGAAATCTAGACTCTTCACCTTCCGAGATGCCCCTCTTTCTTCTCTCTTTCTCGCTCCCTCTCTTACTCTCTCTCTCTCACACACACTCCTTTAATAAAGCTATTAACAACACTTCCTCTCCTTTCAGAAATTTGGTTTGGTATGAAAGATACAGGCTACATTCTGGTTCTGCCCAAGTAGAATCTGGTACCCAAAACGCCTCGATTGCTCTGTTGGTGAAACATGGGATGAGGAGATCCTTTTTTACACCTGAAATGGTTGTGCCCTGGAATATCCGTGGAAGCTTCATTTCAAGAATAATACAGAGCAAAAAAAAAAAAAAAAATAAAAAAAATATCAAATGGATACAGG
>JANZLQ010000025.1:21476945-21546967 GCA_026212715.1 Elanus axillaris
GCACACCCACCCCCCCCCCCCCCCCCAATAAAACAAGCATTCACTAACTCAGGAATTAATCACTTGGCTAATGATTTATCAACAGTACAATACAATCCTTCCTTTGAATATCCTTCATTCTCCTGACGCGGGTATCTTCATCCAGATGAGGATCCTACATAGAACAGTGAATTTAGTATTGTGCTCCCTGCTTCAACCCAAGGAGCCTGATAAAGTATGTTATTAACACAAGTGAACAAACAAATAGCTTATCTGTTGGACTAAATCTTCAAAGCATGTGGAGTGTTTTTTCAACCAGACTTTGGAATACAGTGGATTACTTGATCTCTGGACTGACTTTCCAACACTATGTTATATCTCAAAACAGAATATACATATTAAAGACACACTTGTACTTTTCCATTTTTAACGGGCAAAATTAAAAAGAGGCAGCTGTATTGAATTTTTGAAGGTGTCACTTACAAACACAAGATTTCCCTTAAAAAGTACCAGTTTAAATGTAAACTATAAAACACTGTAATAACTATAAAATGTAGCCAGAAAACTGTTTAAGTAGCCACAGTCTATTATTCAGTTCATATTGGTTTAAAATGTGACTCATTAAATATCTTCTAGAAGGCCAAAGCATTTTACAGTAGCTATAAACATATATACTTACATGTGCATTTTAACATCACAATTGATTAAAATACATAAAAGAGTAATCTATTCCTTGGTTTAATTTTTCTTTTTTTCTTTTTAAAGATTCACTGTCTTCAGAATTCACTCAAGCAACAATGACCAGGGTGGGCATTTATCGCTATTCCGCCCCTATGGAGTTCAGAGTCTTTGAATCAAAGTTCAAGCTGGCTACATGTTTTCAAAAAGGCTAAAACCAGGATGAATGCCCACATTTGAGGTAATTATTGCCATTAGGTCACAGTTTGCGTAATATAAGTGTATCTAAATCCTTCTTTAAAAAAACCAAAGGTACCCCACGGTACTGGGGGATACACTTTGAAGCAATCAGAATCCAGAATCCTGATCAGTGGGTTTGCTTCCAAAGGAGCCAGAGGTCCCAGAGCACCAGGTGCCCCCGGGACAGCTGCTGGCCAGCCTAGAGCTCAGGCAAGCAAGCCTGCAACAAGCCTTTTCTTTTCTTTTTTTTTTTTTTCTTTTTTTTTTTTTTAAAATTAAAAGAAAACAAAAGAAAGCTTGGAGATGCCATAAAAAAGATGGGTAACATTTCTGATCAGAATTTCAGACTGAACCTCTTCTACCTGTCTTATTCCTTTCCAAACAGTTTGCTGAAAAAGTTGTAATCAAAACACATCGGCATTAAATATTAACTCTATGCCAGCACTGCAAAAACTCCTTGGCTATGTTCTGAAAGTGGGATAAGCTTTGCTTTTGCTCTGAGCATTGTTGCCCCATTGCTTTCTGTTTCAAAGAGGAAACCTTGTTTGAAAGAGAGAAAAAAAGAGAGAAAGAGAGAAGGGAAGAAAGAGAGAAGGCAAGAAAGAAAGAAAGAAGGAAAGAAAGAAAGAAAAGGAAAAAAAAATCCCTGGCTGTCAGAAGTACACACAAGTATTTACAAGGTTTGTGTGAATCTGCACACAGTTCCTCTCACAGCAAAAGAGTTAAGAACAGAGATGTCACAATATTTATCAGTGCAGTAAAAAATATCATTTTTGGAAAAAAATATACCTTTAGTATTGCCTTTCTTAGATTAACTATGATAAGCAAAAGATTAAAAACAAAACCTTTTATCTTCAAACACACATGAATAGTCTGTTATAGCAGCACTGCTAAAACTGGAAGGACAAAGCTAACCCGTAAATGAGAAACAGGAGTTTCAAACCATAAATGCCGAACGCAAAGCCTCCTGGTATGCTTTCTAAGACTTCTGAAGAACCAAGCCAATCTACTGTTCAAATTTCACTCTTGATGCACGCAAAGGCTCTAAACTGTGTCTTTCCACTGAAAGCGTTTGACGCGCACAGAGCTCTGCCTGGCTTACCTCCAGTCTGGTTCTCACACCTCCACCTCCATCGGCAGCTCCTCACAGGTAACTACCACCTCTGGTCTCACTCCCGGCAATTTCGGTTGTCAGAGGGGGAAAAACACACCTTCAGCGTGGAGCCCTCGGTTAGCGGCGCTCCTCCGCACGCTGCCCGGGCTTACTTCAGGGGCCGCCCCTGCGGAGGGCCTCGCTGTGGGCCTGCGGTGGGTGCTGAGCGCGGTGGCATCACGGCATCACTTGAAGGCCATGGCGTTACCGGCTGGTGGGAAGGATGGACCACAGGGACGCAGACCAGCCTGGAGAGCCCAGCACCTCCCGTCCAACACAGTACTCCAGCAAGGAGCCCACACACAGCCATTTATAACAGGACCGCCACCATGGCTTCAAGCACCGCTGTAAAATGGCGTACCTCACTCAACATCTGCAGCCCAGGGTGAAACTCTCGTCGTCAAAGGCAGCGTTGTTGGAGTACGGCAGTGGGGGAACCCCAGCAGTGCAGACCCATCTTCTCCTCCCCAAGTATGGAGGGAGCAAAATGATTTGCAGGCACAGGAGCAGACCACAAGAAGTAAGCCGGGGACTCCATGTACTTTGGACACAGGCTCTCCTCACCGGAGCACCAGCAAGACTCGGGGATGGGGGAGTGACATGGGTGAGTGCCCAGGACCACCAATCGACTGCTTTGAAGCTCTCACGGCATATGGGACCACAGCAGGGACAGCTCTGTCCACAGGAAAGGGGAAATTGTTCCCTTCCCACATTTTTTCCCTTCTGCTTTGCCTGCCCGCAACAAAGATTATTTCTGCAGACCTTGCATACAGGTATCCAGCATCTGGCCCACAAGTAGCATGGCAGATCTCTGATGGGCTGATTGCCAAGCCATGCAAGACCACACGCGTAAGTCCAACACCCCTGCCCAGCTGTGCCTGGCCTGGCCACAGCAGCACTGTTCGGGGTCCAACCCATGGCACAAAACCAGCGTCTAAATCCAGGGAGGGAGATACTACAGAAGCATGCAGAGCATCCAGAAGCTTATGCCCACTATGCAGCTCATCGTTTCCACACTGCATTGTTGCCACTGAAACACTTTAATCGATGTGAACAATAATGAGAGAAGAATAAAGTTTTTGACATCCTCTACAGTTTAGGATAGCAGCAATATTTAGTGTGAATTTCTCTGCTCATCAAGCTAACTATGTGAAACAATGACAGAAACTTGAGAGAGAAAAAGAAAAAGAACAGAAAGGAAAGATGGAGTTCCACAGCATATCCCCATTGTCTGGTGATCATGACTCATGGCTTCATTTAATTTCTGGAGTGGGTGGGGGTCTCTTTCTCTCTCTCTCTCGTAAAAAAATAAAAAGTATCTTTGGTTGAAGAAAAAAATCAGATTTATCACCCTTCAAGTTTGCTAATGGAATTGCCTTCGAACCAAATTACAAGACATAATCCCTTGAAAGTATAAAAAAGGAAAAATGTCACGGACAGAAGCGTCCCTTTCTTGGAATGTTTTATGTATTATGACAAAACTACTAGAGAGAAAGAGAGAGAGACACACACACACCTGCCAAGGCCCGATTTGTTGGGTGCAGGCAGGTACAACTCTGCCAAGGAAGATACAATTGCATTTGCTCTCTCAAACGACTGGGTTTGGCCCAGCCTGCAGTGAGAAGTGCTTCCATTCAGTTTTCCATTCTGCTCACGTTAGCAGTCCTCTACCCTCCCTCCTGCATTCTGGTTTCACAGCAGGAATTTGAACATTCACCTCTGAGGAGAGGCAACGTCCGTGCTTCCTTCTGCTTCCCGCACAAGGAGAATGCAAGACGAGATGATGGGGAGAGGGACCGCTTTTTCACTGTGCCAGCCATAAGCCACTCATAAAACTTCCAGTATCTAAACCTTTGCCTTCCTTCTCAAGTTTCCATGCCGTTTACCCCACGCACACGAAGAACACCAACCCAACCACACCAATCCCATTTCCTCTCCAAAGGACCTTGTGAGCAAAACAAGCTGGCAGTTATTATGTATGTGGCACTGACAGCATGCAAAGCTTTTGCTTCCTCTGCTGAAATGACTGTGTTTCCCCTGTGACTAACCGTACCACACCTTTTCCATACTACGCCTTTATACAGGTGAGGGAGGAGGCATTGGTCAGCTCCCGCCGACCCACCAGAAGACACAGCTCTCGCGCAGTGTTGCACCATCAAAGCAATTCGATGGCTGTACTGTGCATCTCTTGCAATCACAGCATCCCATCACCGCAGTCATGATAACCTACAGCTGGCAGATCAACAGCTCCAGGGTGGACAATGTGAAAGCAATGGGATGGCTTCTCACTGCCATCCCATGCTGCTGTAATAGCTCTGCTGCCAAACAACCCCCAAAATCAGATTTGAGCCCACGTGGGAGAGGAGGTCAGATGGATACACAGGGAAAATACAATTAATACAAGTAAAACATTACTGTGATTGAGATTGCAACCTTCCACGCTTCGCCAGTCCTAGGCCAGAGGAGCACATAAACAAGTAATTAACTTGAAGGGTTTAACTCTGTTCTTTAGCAAAGCACTCAAGTGCATGATTAACTTTACGTCTCTGCTGAAGTCCTATCATTTTTTTATGGAGTTTAGATTCAGTCACTGCTTTCCCCCATTCTAACAGAGCACACAATGCAAATGAAAACATAAATACCTAGACTCTAGCAACTAGAACAGTTTAATAAAATTCCACAACAAATAATTATAAAAGAAGGGAAAATCTACACCAGGAACAAAAAAAAAATGCAAACCAAGCATCCCAGTCCTGACGACACCTGATTAATCTTCAGTGAGAGTGGAAGAGCAGGCAAGGAACCCTGCTCTGACTGTGGCCGTGCTTTACCCAGCTAACGCCATCCATACGCACCAGTGTCCTTTATCCAGTGATGGGACTGAGAGCTGCACTCGCGCCTCTGCCGCGGCTCCTCTGATAGCCCGGTTTCCGGAGAGCCTCTATCTGCTTTCTCCTTTAGGAAAATGAAACCCTTAATGTGTACCGTGGCCTCGGGTTCATCAAAAGGGCCCAATGATCATGACCTGGAGCACAAGTAGGTCTTGATCTCATATAGATGTGCTATCAAACAAAGTGATGGTGAGCTGGATCCTAGGGCACCAAGGTCCTTACCTGCCTTTGACCCAGCTCTCCTGACGGACCATGACATTAGCTGCTGCTTGGTTTTGGCCTCTGAATTAATGTTTCTGGACTTATTCTGAAATGCAGATGTGACCCAGAGGATAACTTCTATCCCTCAAGGCTGTAACTGCTCTCACGGAGCAGCCCCGCCCCCCCAAGGTTAGTAGCAGAATTTTCATCCTCGGGAGAATCTCATTTCCCCTTCCTCCTGCAATTTTCACAAACACAGCAACCCTTCCGCTGCCACTGATGAAGAGAAATAAAATTAACAACAACAACAACAATACTAAGAGGAAAAAAAATCCCACAAAGATTAAGGAATGCGTGTGCAATTAAAACCCAGAGTAAAATATAATAATAATAAAATAATAATCATAATCATAACAACCATACAATAAAATAACATTATCTTTCCTTTTCATGACACAAGCAGCATGACGCTCTCGCTCCCGAACTGGTGGGACAGGAGGGGAATGCAACAGAGAGAGCAGGGCTTTATTTTCCTGCCTCAGACGAAAGGGGATGTGTTGTCTTTCCAAAGGAAGGGGTGGGTAAGGTGCATAGGCTGCTGGGAGATCGCATCCTCATCTACAGTATATTGAGCTGGAATGAAGGACGGGCAGAAGAAAACTGTGCATGGGTTGCCCAGGAACCAGAGCTGGCAACCAGGGAGGTTATTTGGTGGTTTGCCAGAAGACAACAGCCTTGTTGAACAGCCTATGCATAGTGGGATCCCTTCTTCTTCCAGGCCAGCCAAGCACTTACCATTTGTGCTTGTTTTTGTCAGCTTTTCCCACCTGAGAGAGCCTCCTTCCTCACCGCCACCCAGGAAACCCATCCCTCACCACCCTGCCGACGAACCTGCTATTTTCCAGCATCTTGTAAAATACCTGAATACTTCATGCTCTAATTACAGGGAAATGTAGAGTGGAACCGAGCAGCCATATAGACTTCAGCTTTCATGGAAACGCTCTATCAAACCCTCTTCTCTCCTTCCTCCCCAGGCCACCCACAGGCATGGGTACTCTAGGGACAATTCCAAATACTGATGCACCCACCAGTGCAACTGCCGTTACCAGCGAAACTCCCCTCTGGACCAAACCCAACTGTAGGAAAGGCTCTCTTCAGAAACCTGTAGGAAAACAAGACGACCACATAGCGTTCCTCAGCATGGAGGACCCACAGGACCACTGTGCTCTCCGGTTCCGGGGTCACTCTGCCGCTGCAGGCAATCTTTCAGGGCGTAGGTGAGAAGGGAGCAGGGGAAGCGCACGCTGTCACAGCTACGTTAGGGTGGGTAAGGTCCGATGTACTACAATCCTCTTTTCACTTAAGAAACCTGAGTTTGACTCTCTCAACTGGATTTTCTCATGCTTGGTTTGGGACTCCAGCCCTTTCCCAACCCCTTCCCAACGACGGATGTAGTAAGAGGTGTTAGTAACAATGAATGTTCCCCCCTTTCAGGGGCTAAAGTTTTGTTCCCATTTCAGACACGCAACCAGGACAACCTGGCAATGCGGGCGGACGCTATCCTCCCACTCCACCGAGAACATCGGCAAACAGCAGAATGAGAATTCAGTTTCCAGGGAGGAAACCTGCTATTTCAACAGGATAGAAAGAGACCAGTCCACAAACGAATCCCCAGACCCTCTGGGAGTCACCCTGGGTCTCACAACTGACCCAGTCACTTCCAGCCCATCCAGTGCTTGACAAAACACCCAGCTATATGCACTTCCAACGCCGACGAGCCTCCCCAATGCCTCGCCGAGTGAGCTAAGATTGACAATGTGGGAAAAAACCCACCACCACTAGCAGAAGAAGAAAATCGGCAATAACAACCCAGAAAAAAAAAAAGGAAAAAGAGCTGAGAGTAAATTCCGACTAGCCTCAATCAGTTTCTAGGAGTACCAGTGGAAGTAAACCCTTAAACCGCATCTGTAGTTCGGTAAGGCACTACGAGGGAATGATGTAAAACTAAGACTGTGACAGTTGTAATGGCTGTGCCGAGGAACACACCACAGAGAGAAGGCAGCATCTGCACACGCACGCGCGCGCACACACACACACACGTACATACCTGGACAATCACATTTGTTACATGCCTATGTTATATCACTTTTCTTTGTGCAATCACATTGAGGAATAGTCTATTGGTATCGTTGAAGTTCAACAGAAAATAGTAAAAAGGGCATATGACCTGTATAGTGCTACATTCTACCGGGGGCAGGGAGGGGGGGGCAGCTAAAACGTCTCCTCCTATACTAAAATGGCTAGGGATTGAAAAGGAAAATTTCCAAATAAAAAAAAATGAAATGCAACTGAAATCCAACATACATTATTAAAGATCTTGTTTAGGAATAGCATTTCTCAGGGATTTATCCAGTGTGTACAAGGAAAGGGAGAAATATCCCCATTTCTTCTGCTCTCGACCAGTGCTGCATGGCCTGTTTTGCCCACGTGTGTTTAAGCGTAGCAGTGCTAGGTCCAAATTTAGAGCACTGGGACAACATTTTCTCCTCCTCCCTCAACCTCCCTTACCCGCTTTCTATCTCCAGAACCACCCCCCCACCCAACCTTATGTACGCTTTGGGATACAAAAACCATTGCAAAGGTGGGATATAAACCCTTTGAAATGCTGGATAAATCCCTAATCCATATAACTATTGGATTAAAAACCTAATGGATTTCATTTTAGGTGTTCTGGACAACAAGTTTCTAAATGTAGCTCACTATCGAATGAAAATAACCTTTAAAAGTCTGTTGGTGAAGTTCTTCAAAAGACAGAACCCGCTGGAGGGTCCTTCTGCTTCTCTCTCTCTCTCTAGTTTGGTGCAGAATGGTTGGTTTTTTGTGGTTTGTTTTATTTTTTTTCTGTTCTTTTTTTCCATTTTCTTTTTTTTTTTAAATAAAAAGTGTAGAATTGGTTCTCCCCCTTCTTTCCTCTTTTTCGTTTCTTCCTTAAAATTTCCTTCGTTCAAGTTTCATGCGAGCCTCCCATTGCATTGTTAGTTTGTCATGTTCTTCAGTACAAAAGCGGCCGCCTCACTCCCCCGGGATGGGTGCGTCTCTCGCTCCTTATTCCAGTGTTTTAGATGTAAGGGTACTGGTTGACCTTGGTGGGGCTCAGTGGGTATCCAGTGTAGACTGTGGAGGCTGGAGAAGCACTGATATAGGTCTGATGGGCAAACTGAGCCTGGTACTGACTCGGGTGGATGGTGGGTGAGGGCAGAACGCGCGGGCCCATGCTGACGGGGACCTGGTGGACGATGCTGGCGGGGTAGGTGGTGTGCTGCACGGCGTGCCGCGCGGACCCTTGGGAGGCCACCAGGTGCGCGACGGTGCCCGTGGAGCCCAGGGCGGCAGGCGCGGTGTATGTGTAGAGGTGGGGTTGGGTGGGCAGGTGAGCAGCGGCAGCTGCAGCCAAGTGAGGATGAACTGTACCGTGGCTGGGACTATTGTGCGGGAAAGAGTACGGGGCCTGAGCTATCGTTGGAGTGATGTAGGCTTGCTGTCTCCGGTGACTCCCTGTGCGATCGGTCGTGATGTGCTGCTGGGCCTGGATAAAGACAGCAACAGTGATAAGTGGTTACAAGACAAGAGACGGCTCTTTACCTCATCAGTGGTGCCTGGGAGCCTCCCTATGGCACCAGGGCAGCCTCAGGAAGGTCCCTTGTGCTCCTCCTGACACCCTCAGCATCACCACTGCCTTCCCTTGGAAATGGATGACGGCAAAGGGTCCCTCCCAAGCCTACAAAGACCCTGTAGTTTCAAACATTCACCCAAATGGCCCCCAAAAAGATAACCCAATCCCCCAGTTTGAGCCACAACCTGCTGGCACAGCTACCATGAAGACCCAACCTTGGATGCCCAGCTCCTAAGAACATCTTCTGCAAGTCCAGGCACTCACACAACACACGGCTTTTGTTGGTGAACTCTCTGCCAATGAAATGCGGTGCACTGACAGCTTAGGGGAACGAAGTTGCCTAGCTATGCCTGGAACAAGCAATTTATTTTTGCTCAGTTTGCATCTTTGTGGTTATCATTTCCTTGGTTTGTAAAAATAACTAGTTTGTTTTTTAAAGATAAAACCCTTGGCTCAATCAGATCCTGAAGGTGCCTGGTACCCTCATGTAATCAGCTATAATTACTTGAGCATAGGCAACTTGCAGCGGGACAGGAGCAATGTACTTTTTCAGGGATTTTCCAAGTTGGTTTTTTGCATTGCACAATAACGTCAAGGAGTTTTCCCAGTGATCTGTAGTCAAAGTATTAAATAACCAATGAAGTAGGAATTAGAAGGCAAGAAGGGCAATACTCCGTGTTACTTCCTTCTATTCTTCCAAGCCCTCCATCCTCTTTGTAAGCACTCCCTGCGCTATCATTGTGGTCTGAAACGTGGCAGCCACACTCCTCCCCCACTCCTGGAAACAGCATCTCGCCCACTTCCTCAATTTTCACTCATTTGTGTTTCAAGTTTGTTTAAGTTTTTAAATTTCAACTACCTTTTGGGGGGGGACGACACACATTCCCCCCAATTAATTAAACCCAAACAATTCGATTATATCCAGCTCTGGGTGCAAACCAGCACCGTCCTCTGAGCTCTCCAGACTTCCTCTTCTTGAAATGTTGGTAACTGTGCTGTAAATGCCCTCCTTTCATTATCTCACCTCAGGGAAGAGAGAGGCCCCAGGTGCAGTATGTGAAAAGGGCATTATGGCATTATTTACTGAAGCTCCTGGGGAGCTCCCTGGGTGTTTTGATCACAGAGTATGAAACATCTTGAGAACTGCATCCTGCCAAGTAATGGGATTTGTCCATATCTCAGCCCAGGTTTCTCATGGGATGGATCAAACTCATTACAAGAGGTCACGTATATGCAGAGAGGCTCTGTTTTGCCTCGTCACATCTGATGAGGATTTCTCTCCCAGTCCTGCAGCCGGGCTGATGCACTCCCTTCACTTGGAAGATACTCTCCCTATGGTTACCTACAGCTAAGGAGAACTCAGTCCTTCCTACACAGTCCGGCTCTACTGCATTGTGTCGGAGCCACTGCACCTTCTCTCTCCCATTATTCCCACTGAACAGGTTAGATCATCTGACTTCAAAACACACAGTAAGAGTACCACCAGCCCACTCAGGGGTGGGATCTGCACTACCTCTGCTGCCTGAGCTGGAAGATCAAGGTCTGCAGTGAAGTTGAAACAAATAGAGCAAACTTGACACGGGGCCCAACCATCATTAGACTGGGACAGCCTATGCTGGAGGAGTGGTAGGCAACAGCTGGATGATGCACCACCAAAATCTGTCTCGGTTGACTTACCTGACTTAGATTAAGAGGCTGCTGCTGCTGGAAATGTGCTCCTGGTCGCTGCTGCCTATAGGCAACGGCTCCAGACGAGCTCCCTGAAGAGTGACCGCTGGTGGAGGTCACGGTGCTGGAGGACTTGGACTTGTAGGAGGATGAGTGGTGACTGGTGGTGACTGTGCCAGGAAAGGAAACACATTTTGTAGCTTACATCACATTCTTTAATTGCTCACCCTACCTTTTCCTCACTGAATCTCCTCCAGAGTGGCTTTTGGGAGGAGACTTACAACAGAAGCAGGATAAGAAAACCGTTTCTCTTAATTAACAGAATACCTCAGCAGTGCTTCATATACATGGCCAGCCTGTTATCCTAGAGGCAGACAAGCAGGCCCGATATCCGGACCCAAACCGGGCCCAGAGAAGGCTTTATAGATCCTTCAGAAGTGTGAGAAACTTCTGCCAGCAGAACTGTACGATGCAGGTACAAATCCCAAGAGAGGAAGGAAAGTATAGTGTGCACAGCACAAAAAAGCCCTGGCTCGGCTGACCTCACGGTGAGGAGGAAGGGAGGGAGAAGGAGCTAGTGGGGAGCTCACCCTCTGAGCCTTTGTGTTCACCAGCAGTGCATCAAAAGAAAGGACTGCCAAGTAGCTCAAAGCCAATTGCTTCGGGCCAGACTTCCACCATAAGCCCCTTTTCAACACATGGTACTATCTAGCATTGTGGAGGCTCTGGATGAGCAAACCTCATCAGTCCATAATGAAGATCCTGGGGAAAATGTTCTTCCCAGAAACGTCAACAAGTTTGGATGAAAATGCACATGTGTTTTCAATCTTACCCGTTTTAAAGTAAACCTACAGAAAGGCAAGGCAGCAAAGGTTCACACTTGCATTTGGGAGCCTTTCATGTCAAACGTTGAGCTAAAGGCTGCATTCTGTTCTTGGGTTTGTACAGAAGTAACTGGGACCGACACTTGCCCCCGTGACTCCTGAGTGTACCAGGGCACATAAATAATGCAATACGGCTCCCAAGAACAGATGTGTCACTTGAGAGAAGGGTAGGAGCATGGTTTCTTTGGGAAACAAAACAAACAAACAAACAAAATGAAACCGAACAATGAGATTCTTCCAAGATAAATCATTTATTTCTTACTAATTTTCTTGACGGAAGAGGTGCAATTTACCTGGTGCCAGGCTATCGCACTCTACCAACACCTCACTGGCCTGGGTTTTCAGTGGTGGGACGATGATCGTTCGGGGGTTCCCACTGCAGTGAGTCTCTGGAACCCCTTTGGTGTCGTAGGTGTTCCCATTATTCTGCCCTGCGCGATGCTGCATGGCGTAAGGGCTGTTGTTGCTGGAGGAATCGGAGTAGGGGGAGTCATGCACAGTGACACAGCTGATGACATTCTTCCTTTGCTTGGACAAGGTGCTGAAACACAAGCACACAAGTGGAAAGAGTGAATGGGTGATGATCAGCTTGGAAGCCACCAGAAGACTCTGCCCGTGGCAGACTAGCTCTGTAAAGGCAAAGGACACCCTTCAGTCCTCCGCCAGATAGAGGCTACTTAAGCCAAATCCCCGGTTTCAAAACTTACTCGTTGCTATTCCAGGAAAGCCTTCACGGAGGTCAAGGAGTGAGTAAGACATTGTGGATAGATCTTACATTCACACTGCTTAGAATAGTGCTGAACCAGACTGCCAGATTTATTTTCAGACTACTTTTTATATATGTCTGCAGTAGAAGCCCAGCAGTTATACTATGCTTTGTTGCAAGTCTCACCACCCACACAAAAACGTGGCGGTTTCTCCCAGCCTTCCAGCAGTGATTTAATAATAGATGCTACGACTTTTCATGCTTAAATCCCATGAATCTACAAAATACACTCCATTCTATTTACTAATATGGTACAATGGGCATATATTCTCAATAAGCATTTGAAACTGAGGAACAATGGACAAAAAAAAAGAGCAAAGTATGTAATGCTTTGGGTTTTCTTTTCTTTCTCTGAATAGGCACTGGTCTCCTCACTATAGTGTGGATTATCAAGGTCCTGCTGCAGCTAATCTATCTATGACATCAAAAAAGTGATTAAAAAGGAACATCAACACTTCCAAGATTAGTGCAAGAAGGTTATTAGACTAGAGTGCACAAGTACGATTGGGATTTGCTCTTCTGTTGTGTCTAATTATTCCTGATAGTTTCTCCTTCCTGTTATGAGCTTGTTTAGGTAGAAAAAAAAAAGAGAGCAAGAAAGAGGAGGGAGGAAGGGGGATGGTGAAGATTTGCTTAAATGGCTCACATCATTGACAGTGCACAGACCTCGACTACAGAAAATAGCTGCTATGTTTCACTGATTGCATTATGTTGTTATGGCAACAGAAGTTTTTAAAATGATGAAAAGAAACAGATAGCACATAAAATGCTAAGTAATTAGGCTTAATAGTGGAAACAGCCCCAACAGGAACAGAAATTCCACAGGGAAAAAGGAATCTATCTCTTAACTACTTGAGAGTGCACTTTAACAAGAGAGATCCCTTTCCCATGAAGTCTCCTCTCAGTTCTCTCACTCTGGCCTGTCCAGTCCAGGGAACAGCTGCTTAATCTGGTCTTAGTCTGTGATGGAGCCATTTATTCCCCTAGTCTCAGCATTGCTTCTTACCCAGGGAAAGATGGAGCAGATACCGAGAACAGTTTCCTTCCAAGGACATTGCTTGCCTTATTTATTTTGAACAGCGCTAAAGGAGCACTGGTGGGTTCCCTTCAACTTCTCTGTCCCAAAGCCTCTCTGTCAGCTTTCACAAACTGCAACTCACCACCTTACTCCCAAGACTCATAACTGAAAAGCTATCATTTTCTCCATTAAAGAACGCCTTGGGGTGCTGCATTCACAAACAAGTTACCATCACACAGACTTTCCCTGGGCTATCATCACAGGATCCCAGCGTGCCCCAAAAAGCACACAAGACCATGTTGTTCTATGCACAGTGAAAAATACATCTCGAGAGGCCCCTGCTGTCCTAAAGCATTGACACTTGAAACAGGGCAGATGACAGAGAAGGAGGGGAAGGTATTGCACAGCAATCCGGAAGCTGAAAGCAATCCTTGCAGGGGCAGGGATCTTTTCAATGGGGAAGGTGTACAACAGCGAACCCTCCTATTCTGGCTTTCCACAAGGAGCTGGAGAGCACTGGATTAGAAATGGAAAGAGCAACAGTGTATCTTAGATGGACAACTACCATATGTGAAGAAAGATGCAGCAGTTTGGATATGGTGCTACAAAAGAAGAATATTAAGCCAATAAAAATGACGAATATTGCATCAATATTCCTCACCTCTTCAGTAGAAATGCCTGTAATCACACATTTATGAGTATCCACACTGCTTGCCCTTTGCAGCTACCCTTGGCTGCCAGTTAGGAAGAGATATATATTCTCTACCTCTGACAGTTATTACATTTTATAAAGAAAAATCAAGTCACTAAAGAGTTTCCTGACAACTGATAAGGTCTAGCTATTCTTTTACAGTCCCTTCCTTACATAAGTGGCTGAGCTGCTGAACTGGAAATACGTGCTCTTGGCTGACACTTGACATAGGAAGGCTGAGCTGTAGAACTGGAAGGGTATTTTTCTGCATAATCTGTGCTATTTGTTGTTTCAGAATGGGCATATTTTTTCACCGATTTGATTGAGGGCTTGTGAAAGCAGGGACCATGAGGAACCTTCTCCTTCAAAGTGTTATAAGCTCCTTGATTACAGTGAGAAAATCAAGAAGATCTGTTTGGTTAAACAAGTAAGTGACCCCAAGCCCAAACCTTTCCAGAGAAAGGGACCATAGCAGGATACTAAACTCATTTCATGGATGGGAAACTGAGAAGGACCAGAGCTATGGTCCTGCCAGGCCTTACACAAGCGTTCAGCACGACTAATATGTGTCATCCACCAAAGTCAGCTGGACTATTCCAGTAACAGAGCTAAAGCACATGGGTAAATACTTTCAGGATTAGGGCCCAAATGATTAGCCTCTCGATTCAGCGGGCTGCATCATTTCAAGCGCACAAGGAGTCCCATCAAAAGCAACTGGATTTTTGTCTTTAGGAAAGGTAAGGACTGCAGTTAACGTTAGAGCAGGCAGAGAAGTCAGTTGGGACTATTCACACGTGCCCAGAGCTCAGCCATAGCCTGCCCCAGAGATTAAGGGTGGGAATTTCAAAAGCATCAAAGACCCAGCTCATGCTGAAAATCAGTTGATTCACAGGCTTAAAGATACATGTTAAGCCAAAATGAGGGCTTTTGAAAATTCAACCCAGAAGAGCCAGCACTCCCCCTTCTCAAGGCCTTCTTGCTAGCCAGCAACTGTCCCCCTTCCAGCTCCCTCTCTTGACTCAGCTGCTCCCCCCACCTCGTAGCAATGCAGGAGCTATCTGTGTGAGGTCCAGGCTGACGTATCACCTTCCCTGCTCACAAACTATCAGGACTGAGAGCTTTTACCTGTTGACACAGCACTTGCCTACTCAGCACGCTTACTGTATTCCTATAACTCAGCCACAGCTTTGGGGATGTTTGTGCTTACACAGAAAAATACTATTAAAAGTCTTGCCCCCTTCCTATTAAGCTCGCTCCAAGCTTGGTAATTGCTTTCCCTCCTGCAAGCACAGTAGCAGCAGCATACGTGATTTAGTAGTGTTGAGAGTCAGCATGTGTTCCTGGTCAGCTTGTGTGCCTGCCCACATTATGTGGGTAGGTGTGTTTTAATTCTTCAGAGGAGGGAGGGGGGAAGATTACTGAAGTGGCATCCAATCCATCCATACAGACAGAGAAGCAGTAAGCTAGGAAGGCTTTTTAACCCTTACTGGCTGGAGCTGTATCCTCCCTTTCAGAACAGCAGCTGGAAAAACATGCATTGCTTTGTGAGTTTACAAGTGGTAGACCATTTCCACCTGGTCCCAAAGAGTTTGTTCTCAAACTTGGACACAAACCAATTCATGTCTGTCCAATGTGCAGACACAGAGCACGATCATGCCTTTGAACATGTAGAAGCAGGTCTTGGAGACAGGTCTCTAACATTATACCGTCCTCGTGAGCACACAGCAAAGACGGACGTATTCTCCACAGCAAGGAAAGATCTCAAGGGGAAATCTCATAAAGGAAAGAGAAGAGAGTTGTGACAGGCACTGGGCAAGAAACTAAGGTGGGCATCCAAGATACTGTTAATGGAAAGGTGCTGAAGGCAGATGCTAAGAAAAGTGAGAGGAAATTAAGGAAAAGAAGATGCTGAATGAATTAGGTGTTAAAACAACACTGAAACCACCTAAATAGCCAAGGACAAGTGCAGGGACAACAGCTCTTGTAACAATGCAACTTCAGATTTCTACTTGCTGAAGGCCCAGCCCAAAAGCTTGGTATGTGACAGCATTGCATGAACAGGGTCTTTTTTCCCACTGTATGTTGAGTTATACTAGAATCCCAGAAAAAGGAAATAGTGTCTAGTGGGGCAATTCTTCAGTGTCAGTTCACCCAAAGAGACACAAACTTTTCAGTGTGGCTGACACTATAGTAACAGAAGCTTTCAGCTCTCAAGGTCACCAATGTGGCCTTCTAGTTTGGAGGAAGAAGGCAGCCATTGCACAACTTCCCTTTGAACTGGTGTGCATGTAGACCGTGGCACGATAGCTTTACATCATGTCACAAAAATTGTGTTCCACATCTCTGAAAACTTAATAACACGCAAACTTTTCAGTTTGCTGCTTCAGAATAATCCACCTATTCTAGGAAAACACAGAGTCAGCCAACAAAAACTCACACTAAAACTGCAATCACTCTCTTCACATTGAAATCTTATGCCATGCATAGCTCAGTGTTGAGAACATGCCCCTCTCTCTTCAGCTCAGCCTCCATCCCGACCTGTTAATCTGCTCTCACCTTCTTTGTGAATTTGTGATGGTAAGAAATATTTATCAAGTACTACACTGAGGCCATTTTATTAGGCTACACAGCACGTGCTGCAGCTATTTAATAGTCATATATACTGAATTGCTTAGCAGGTTGTAAAGGTCCTGCTGCTGAAGGTTTGCTGAGAGAGCTACTGTCTATCTCTGTTATTTTAAGTATTAGTTGCATGTCAGTGTGTCTTCTGGAGATGGAAGGCAGTGATCTTTTTACCAAACGACTGTGGTTAGTCAACGTATTGCTATGCAGAGTCAGTGCATTACTATGCACAGCATAACATAGCCACAATAGGCTAGATGTCAAAAGAGAATTACAAATGGTACTTTGACCCTCACACACGCACATCAGCGAGTTGGCAAAAACACCTGGTTTGTGCCTGCTAGCAATTTCTGTGCCTAAGGGGAATAAAAGTTCTCTGAAGTAGGCTCCACCACCGTTGCACTATGACATAAATAAGGTGAATAGCAACTTCCATCAGCTTACACTCCATTATAAAGCTGAGACTCGCAGTGAGAATTCGCTGTACAGTTTACCATCTTAAGAGAAAGGGAAAAATACCAACCCTGGCAAGAATTTTGTGCCACTGAAGATGGCCAATGAGGCAGTTACTCAGTATGCCCATGCGACAGCTGTGGTCTGTCTTTCTTGCCCAGGAAGACAGCAATTACTGTGAGGATCCCACAGAAAACCAAGCTGGAGTGGTGTTACTTATGATACCAGCACAGACAGAGCAGGCACTGGGGAAGTGAGGGGCTCTTTTGCCTCTTTGGGGTGGAAGAACCCTGAAAAAAAACCACCTCAAGTCCACCATTGTATTGTTTCAAGAAAACAGTCATGTTTTCCTTGGCTGCTGCACTCATTTCTTGGATGGGAAGTCATCTAGGCATGTCACAGCGGCCACCTCTGCTGCCTCTCCTTCCACCCCTTCCTCCTACCACGCTCTGATGCGTCCCTCGGCAGGACGTGGAAATACCCCTCGCTGCACCACCAGCCCAGCCCAGCACATCCTTCCCGCAGGACCGCACGTGTTCTCCCTCCCTCCCAGCCACAATTCCAGGGTGCATTTGTGCCTCTCTGCTCCGTGTATAAGTCGTTGCTTTATTTTCCTCTACTTTTAAGCTTCAGAAATATTTAATCGAGGAAAGATTTACATTTAAACCACTGCGCCATGTGAAGTTGCATGCTGGGGAGCACTTAAACCCTACTATTTGCTACTTGCTGAACACGTGCTCCGATTACTGTGACTGCAGTTGCACTGTGGGTCTGTCTATCTGTCTGCTTGACTTGCAAAAGCAAGTAGAGAAACTTAAGAGGAATAAATTTATAAGAAAAATATCAAGTCTACTCTCTGGTTTTATTCTCTTCAGTGCTTTACAGGTAATGGTTAGAGCTAAATTCTTCTTTCCAGAATAAATAACAGTCAGGGTATTATCTTGCAGCACAGCAGTAAACATCTCTTTGGCCTGTAAAGTCTCTTTGTAAATGATGCTGAACTAGGAGTCTAGAAATACACTGGTGATAAATAAACAGGGTGACAAAATTGTTTCCTGTTCATATAAAGCTTTTTATAAGCAAATGTTTTTCTGCTGCTCTACAGGACAAAATGTCACATGCAAAATTTTGTGGGCATCAGAAAACAGGTAAAATCAATTTCACTGACTAAAAATGTTCCCTTTTTATTTTGACAATGTCAATTTTTCCCCCCCTTATTTGCTTATATTTCTAAAGAAAAAAAACCCCTCCATTAAACCGAAAAGAAGACTTCCCCTTAATTAGTTAATCCCCTAACACCTTCTCTCCCTTAAATAAAAGTCAAAATTTTTTGCAGTTTTGAAGCTTCCCCAGATTTCACTGTGTTGGGAATATTACTAGACAAATCTCAGTGTAGCCTGCAAAAGGCGTTGGTTTTGACAAACAGACTTTTTTTCATCAGGAATTTGCCCCCTGAAAACCTCTTACCATTCCTCTGAGGACTGTCCCTGTCCCTGCAGAACTGCACCTGAGGTCCCTCCTCTGTGATTTTGCCCCAGGCACCAGGCTGGGGCCCAGCAGATGGCCCTCTTTGACAAGGCTCCATCGAGCAGGTCCTCCAGAGCCCACCTTGCTCCACCTCCCCAGCACCTTTACCCAACAGGACCCCAACATTTTCAGATGAATATCGATTTTCAAAAGATTACACCAAGCTACACTCATCAACAGTACAAAACACATTTGAGCAAAGAATGAGCAACGTGCTGGCCTGCCTGCCTGCCTGGTCAGCTGGTAGTTCATAAACATCCTACTTGAACATCTGTGCTTTTCATTAGGAAATGGAAAATTCTGCCCGTATCACACCAAATTCTTCAGATTTTTCTTTTGCCAATAAAAAATTTGCATTCCCTGTACAAGAAAAGCTCTCTCTGCTGCTCTGGTATTAGAAAGGCTTTTCTGTCACAGTAAATCCAAGCTGTAGGGCTCCATTACTGCATCAGCAGTATCATATTTTATCAGCATTACCAGTCCTTCTTAAACTGAGACTTATGAACTCTTATATCGTTGAAAGATCTACTACTTCTCACAACCACAGGTAGCTCTAATCTTCCTTCGCTGAGCAATCAACAAAATAAACATCTCATGGGTCAAAGAGAAGTTTCCAACTGCATAGGAAATAAGAGAAGGAAGTGCTGTAGCAAATTCAGGAGCTGATCCAATGTCACTGAAGTTAATGCAAAGATACCACTGCTATCAGTAAGATGGGATTGGACAATTAACTTTGAACTGTCAAGTGCTATATCATTTCTGTATTCTAATCTAGAATAAAGCTAATATTGTTAAGATGTGACCAATAGCAGGTTTCAAGTCATTCCTTATTTTTCACCCCCACACAACAGCTATTACCCAGTAAGGTAGTATTTGCATAAATATGGGCAACAGAATGCATTCTTTGCAGAGTTTCATTTTTCGACTCAGATCCTGAACCTTTGGGCACTGATTACATTAAAGCACATACTTCACTGTCACTCCCATTTTTCTTGGAGCCAAAAAAATAGGCGAGTAAGAAAACTTGGAGGTTCTTTCCTAAGTGTGACGCACTTTCAACATGAAACACCTCAACTTTGGCAGAGGCAAAGTTCATTGGCACTAAATGCTGATACAGCTTCCTTAACTGGAAGCTACACTCTTACTCCAGCTGAGAATTTGGTCTTAGATCTGGGCAGGTCAAAAGGCACTGAGCAAGTTGATTTCACTCTCCCAGAGACTTTAACCAAAAATTCTCATTCTGGACATGCTGTTTTCCATCTGTGTCTCTGCCTCTAATTCTCCACTTGCTCTGGTTACATCTGCACAGGCAATTTAACTCACTCTGGAATTTCAAAAGGTGCCCAAGAACAGTCCGTGTCCATGTGAAATGTCTCTACATGGCTCAAAAATTAAATCTAGCTCTTAAGCTTTGGCCTTCCAGGAATGCTGGCACCCTGGCACTCTGTATAGATATGCCATATGGATACAAAAAGTAGCCAGGGATCTGATCCCAGGCAGGAACGTGTCCTGAATATGCTTTAGTCATATCAAAGCCAGTTTGTTTATGTAAGTCTGGCTGCCGGGACTACTTTCCTAACCCCTCAGCAGACACTGCCCAAATATTTGAATACCCCAAACTCCCAACTCGATTTCCAGACATTTTCCAGAACTTTGTTCTGTCTGTCTCCCTGGAGAGGTGCCGAGTGAAGAAACTGGTCAGATGGCAGCAAAGTTGAAGCAGAGGAAACAGCCGTTAGCTGAAGCGGCCAGAGGATCCCAGCTCTTCCCTCCACCCAGCTCTGGACCCAAGAAGATACCCAGACAGTAAGTATAAGTATTTGCACATAATTTCCCAAGGCCTGGGATCAGCACCATGGGTAAACATGCTTGCAAATAGCTCCCATAACGCTTGAGATACCTGCCCTCTTCATGCTGCCCCACCACATAACCTTAGTTTTCAGCATCTCTTTTGTCTTGCCCTTCCTTCCCCATAAGAGCCCTGGAAGTGGGGGCTCCTTATTCACAGTCCATCTCACTTCCACACTGACCTTCATTCAACTCTTTCTGGAAACAAGCTTTCTCCTCCCTACGAAACTAAGGAATACTGTAGCAATTTAAATTTTTTTTTTCAAGTGAAATATGTTACCCCGTCCTGTGATCAATTCCCCACGATAACCACTGGATTCATGGCAAACCTGAATCTGAGAGGCACTGAGCTCTTGCTGCCCAGTGGAGTTCACTGGTAGGGAGAATGGGAATGGTAAGCAGCAGTGGCTGTCAGGAGGCGGGCTGAAATTGAAGCCCTGGACGCCTGAATCACAGGACTCCTCTTTACAGATTTTTAGCTCCTTGAGGCCAAATGCATCTCATCTGTTCTGTGCACATTTGCAGTGCTCCACTTACCACCACAGTGCAGAGATGCAGAGATTTAGATAGATATCTCCAGTGATTAAAGGAAAATCTACCATGGAGCACATTCTAAATACATAAAAAAAATAATTACCTCAACAACACTAGATGGATAAGGTTAAAAAATTCCTAGCTCATTTACCAACATAAAGATGGTATAATTATTCAGCTGTTTGCAAGGCTACTTCTCTATGACTTATAAAGCAGAGTGATGTCTTGTGACTGGCATCAGATGGGGAACCTAGAGTGCTTGCATGTGATGAAAGGTGCTGAAAAGACAGTCCTGGAAAATCAAGCCCTCTCTCATCCACAGTAGATGATCAGCAGTGGCAGCAGTCCTGGGCCACGGGTGAGTTAATTCTCTGAGGAGCAAACTCAGTTCACCATGGTCTTTATAGCCTCACCTGTGCCTCTCTGCAGAGTCAGTCAAAAAGCAATCAGTTTCTGCCACTTTCTACAATAAGTCAGGGATGTTTCGGCAACACAATCAGAACTGAGCAAACCTCTTGCAATGTATTTACCATTTCTGAGTGTTTATGACACAACCACTAAATGTTTTTCAGGACCTTTTTATGGAAAAATAGCACATATGGAAGGTGTCATTTAATGCTCTTTACAGATGCCTGGATCACTTAGAAAGAGAAAAGGCAATTTTAAGCTATCTTCCTTCCAAACCCTTCTTTTTGTCTTTGTTTGCAACAGCTACTTGACTTAAAGAGGCTTATTGCCATAGGATCTTTAAAGTCTCCTTTCAACAGTCCTGTGAGATAGAGAAAACTATTATTTCCTCTTACAGATGACAGACTATGGCAGAGAGGCACTTCTCTTACCACACTTCTCCTACCACACTTCTCCAAGGTCACATAGCAAATGTAGAGCATGGTAGGGAACATCACCTAAGTCTGTGGAGTCCTCAGCTAGTACTTAAGCCTCCCCATCACCCTTCCTCTGAAATGGAAGACGACCTGGGTGCTGCAACCCAACTGTAGCTCCTGGGACCCTACAGCAATTCCTGGGAACGCTCCAGCACTTCTCTGCCTCTGTCTCTCTCTCCTGCACACAGAGAAGAGCAGAGAGCCGCTGCTCACCTGGTGGGTGCATGCTTCTGCTCCTCCTCTTCATCTGTGTCGCTGCTGATAGTGATGACACTCACTGCGGGGCTAGGGGTGTCGGGAATGATTATCGTCTGCCGCTGCCGCTCCCGAGTGGTGCTGGTTGCCACATCGCCCCAGCCGCACGTGACGGAGGTGCTGCAGGCAGGGCTGTTGTGCACCATGGCACAGCGGGGAGGCGTGTTTTCCTTCACTCGTTTCGACCGCTGAGGCGAGCTGATGGATTGAGAGGATGAAACTTCATAGGTGGATGCATTTCTGGAAATGGGAAAGGCCGGTTAAAACTCAGTTTGCTTAATTTAAGTTGCCCATCACCATGGCTTTCAATTCATGGTCTCCAAGTCAGTGGCACTGATTTACGGAGTATAGGAAAACTGCAAAATTTGCAGTTACCTCTTCAAAGGACAGAGTGCCTCACATGACTTATTCATATAATTGGCTGAAAAGTAGTTTCCTTCAGTAAAAAATTCAATTCTGTTTTCCCTAGAAATCACCAAATGAGAAATGTTGCCTTCCAGGAGTTTGTGCTGGGAGGTAGAGGCTAGTCACACAGCCCCAACATACAAAGCACAGGCAGGCACAGTATGGCTGTTGCAGAAGGAATAAGAACCCAAACGACAACCCCTTTCTCCTGTATCCTGCATCCTGCATGGATGCATCATGACCAGTTATTTTTTGGCCAGAAAATGCTAAAGGTAAAACTAGAATTTGTTGTGGAAAACAACAATCATTTATGAGGAAAACTGCTTTTCTTAGTTGAAAATTTATTTTTCTGTTTAAGAATCTTTTCAATGAGCATTTCCTGCCTAGTGCGTCATCCTCTAGGATAGAGGAGTCCCATGGATGAAAGCACGCAGACAGGGGAGCATATACTCAATTTCATTTCATTCCCACGTGAGGCAGCAGATACAGCATATATAAATCAGAAAGAAAAGAACAACCTTTTCATTATGCAGTAGAAAAGCATCCTCAAGTCCTGTTTTTTTCCCCAGCCTTCCTACTTCAGCTTCCCTGCCTGACAGTTGGAAAGGGCCCACTTGGATCAGGGATCTGAACACAGAACCTGTCCACCAAATAGTGCAGCACAGGCCTGCAGAGGGGAATATTTACCAAAGCACACTGACTAAAGCCCATTTCACCCATTTCCCAAATTTCCTTTCTTCCTTGTATTTCTTGTACTTCTTCTGCCTATTGCAGAACATTTGCAGATTCAAAAATGAAAAAAAAAACCAAAACCCAAAACCCAAACAAAGTTCTGGTTTTGTTCTACAGTGGGGCCTGGGCTGCACAGTGGACTTGGCACGAGAGCTAACAAAACGAATAGGTACCATCCATCAAAAGGAAGTCACTCTGGACGTATCACACTATACCAAATTACACAGGGTCTTTTGCATAACAAATGGCTGCATAGTAGCATTTGCAGTGCTTTTTGAATACCAATAAGCAGCATGGAGCACCCTCCTCTCCAAAGGAGCACGTTCCTCATTTGGCTACAAAAGCGTCACAGTCAATGAAGCTGTAGAAACGGTTGCTCTGAAAGCGTCCAGTTCCTCCTGGACATTGCCACCCTGCCCCTGGAGGGGGAAGGGAGAGGGAAGCCCTGCATAGGCACACTGGTTGCGACAGGCACTCTCTTTTGCTGGCTTGCTGGGGACGTAGCTGCCTCTCCTCTACATTACGAATGGACTAAGACAGCTGGAGCCCACCCAAAGTAAATGCAACATTAGAGAGCAGATAAATGGAAAGGATTTAAACAGTGGCCTCTTAGCTAGAGTCAAATTGGTTGTGAACTCGGACCTCCTCTGGCCCCAGTCCAGTCACCCAGGAAAACCACAAGCTCCTCTGGTTTTGCCACTGCACAAGTGATGATCCATTTTGGTTGTTTCCCCTGCACTGTTATGTTTTTTTTTTTTTTTTTAAATAAATGTGCTAGTTTCACAGCCCAGAGGATTTTCCCCAGGAACAGCTGCACATACATCTTAAACAGCCTTGTCCTCTAGGCAAGATTACAGTGCTGTGACAGGCACTGCAATCATCCTGCCACTTGAGCTGTGCCACATAACGTAATATGAACCAAAACCCAGTCTCTTCCTTGCAGAGCCAAATGGTCCTGCTGAGAGTTGATAGGTTTGGGTGACTAAGGACTGCCCCTGTATAAGATGTCCCTATAAAATGCTTCTTGTTTTATGTTGCTGTGATTATAAAAAGGCCAGTGCGGGTATCTGTTGCTGGTGTGTACTGTTGAAGATAGGGGCCAACCACCTACATTAGGACCCAGAGAGCTTGAAGGTGGCCTAAAGCCACCTCAGTTCTCCACTCTGTGGGACACTAAAGCTCAGAAGATAGGTCATCATCCCATTGCTTTTGAAAAGGCAGATCTTATGTGCACACATCAGGCATGTGTTCCTGAAGATGCAGTCCCCTGGAGGCACACCACCCTGTGGAAACGCAGACACTGCACCTCAGGAGTGCTTCTTCAAGATGATGTGGGAAGAAAAGGTGTTGCAAATGGGCATTGCACCACGCTGACCTGAGAATATAGTTACCTTTTTAATTACAGTGATTACAAGGCCTCAGGCAATCACAGCAGCATAATGAGCTGTATGAACAGAGCCAGAGTCTCCCATCCTGCACCCCCTCCAGCCACTGACTCCCGCACAAAACGATGCTCACTGGGTATAAAATGTGCCTGAATGCCTCTTACCCCCTGCTCCCCTGACCCAGGTAAGGAAAAGGCAAAGCAGCAAAGAGCCCAGCCACAAAAAGCACGATCTAATTGCTCGCGGGCCACGGAACAAACTTTCTTTTTCCCCACAGATGCCAGCCAACACCACCCTCGTTGGCAGGCTTGTGTTGGGAGGGCTGCATTCCCACCCAACCACCCAAGATCCCGTAGCCCTGCCTCACTGAGGCCACGACCCACACCGGCGCGCTCACCGGGGTGCCGACTGGTGCTGTTTACTCTTCCTGGCGGAGGCAGCGGCGGGCGGCTGGCGCATGACGTGAGCAACACCCACGTTGACGGGCTGGGCTGCAGGGAGAGCCACGTGGCTAGCTAACAGCGCTGGCTGCTGCATGATGGGGTTATAGTGGCTGCCGTGAGCGTGGGTGTTTCTGCAAAGTGGGGAGACAGGCACGTGTGTAAAAGGCGGTCGGTGGCTCTTCAGCAGGCTCTTTCACAGGCTCCCCACCGCCTTTGCCGAGGCATGCTCCTCCAAGGCCAGTTGGGCTCCCAGTCCCCCCAGGAAGGAGCATTTCCCCCAAGGAACTGACTGAAGGCAGTGGCGTGGGCACGGCAAGGACGGGGAACGGAGAAGCTGCCCGTAGCTCTCGGACAGGGGGCTGTAGGCTGCACCCTCCGCCCTTCTCCCCCCTGGCTCTGCAGCCTCGCGAGACCCCGTCCCTCCCGCCCCGGCTCTTCCCACGCCTCCTCCAGCACCGGTGGGTACTTCAGGGACCCTCCAAGCGCCTCCGGTTTACCTCCAGTCTGCCAGCGGTTGGGTGCCTGCCATGGACTCCGGGATGACAGTCGCATGCTGGACAGAAGTGTGGGTGGCCACCCCGGTCAGCTGCTGCCAGGCAGGAGGGAGCAGGATCTGCTGAGTACCACTGGGCCATGCTTGCTGTTGGACAGAGGGAAAACAGTTTCTTAACCAGAGGCATCCTACACCAAGTGTGAGGGGTGGTCCATGCTCAGCTGGGGGTCCTAATAATGATCACGGTCAAACTACCTGTGCTTACCGCTTTTCAGTCATAGATGACAAATACTGTTAGGAAACCACACTAAAAGCAGTAAAAACTACCAATATGAAGAGCGCAAAGGAGGGGAAAAATATCCCTACCGTCCAAAGCAGCAGCTGTGTTTTAGGTTAAACTAGGAATGGGAGGGATTGAAACTGGTCAGCATTTCAACCCAAACATCAAAGTCTTTAGCACCTTTTAATATTGACTCTCCAGATCAGCTGGGCACCATGCTCCCGTTATTATTTTCCCCCTTCTACAGCCAATTTTCCTTCCCACACCAACAGGACCTAAAGGACTTCAGGAACTTAAAGGAGCTGAAGAGGAGAATGAACTTCTCAAAGATCAGAAAAGAGAAGAGGGGGCTGTAAGGCTTTTGCAAGGAGGGAAAAAAGGTGAATTTGGGGATACCAAAAGCAAATGCACATCAGTCACCAAGCGCTCCTCAGGAGGAACATCTTGCTGCATGGGCCAAGGAGCCCGGTCACCTTCTTCCAGCTCACCAGGAGCTCCCTGGCCAAAGCAGAGCAGAGCCATGCATGGCTACCCATCGCGTGCCTGTCTGCTCCCTGTGCTCTCTGGCTTTTTCTGAGTGGGTGCCCCCTTTGCAGGGCTGGAAACCTCTGCCCTGTAAGTTGAGCCATCGCTTTGCTATGCAACCATCCCTCCAGCTGTACTGCCACAGGCATGACTCGGGTCATCCTGCTCTGGTGACTCCACACACCAGACAGATGAATGGTTTTTTGACTTGGGAAACTTTCTTTGCTATGTGACGCCTGAAGGCAGCTCCGGCAGCTTCTCACTGCCTGGGCTGGGGAATGCAGCGGTACCAGCTACGGTCCTCCTCAGTCCTGACTGGCACTACTATATTGGACCCATGTTGTGTTATCTCACAGCTCTGAGGAGCATAAATTTTAGAGGGGAGGCTTCTTCCAGGCATGCATTTGTCCCCATCTCCATCCTCACAAGAATCCTGTTAACTGTCCCCATGATTCCCTCCTATCCCCCAGTAAAAAAACCAAACCACCACCCCCCCCAAAAACCACATTTCCCAGTTCTGCTCCGAAGTTTGACTGTCTTGTAATCTTCCACGTTGCTGAGTTCAGTGAAAAGGCTGCGATGGTGAGGCCTCTCAGCAACATCTGCAAAGGATGGACAGTCACAGGGCTCCTGAGAACTCTTCATCTAAGGAGCTGGAGCCACAACCACAGACTGGTGCTGCTCAGAGGAGGTAGGAGGAAGAGGCAAAGCCACAAAAAGCTCAGGGAGGAAAAAAGCTTTTTTTTTTTCCCCTTTTCTTTTTTTTCCCAGCTTTGATTTAAAAAAGGAGACTAAACTACTGTTGCAGTCAGTCCCAGGGGACCACCTGGATTTACTTGAACAGAAAACTGCTTCCTCCCTTTTCAGGAAGAGAACTGAACAAATCTAAGCTCCCTTCCCGATGGCAGTGCATAAATTTAGATGCAGTGTCAGGGTCCAGGCACAAATTCCTCACTTATTAGGTAAGGACCACTGAATCATTTAATCTGCAGATAAGACTTGTCTAGGCTGATCCACTAGCACAGTGCACTGTGCTTACACACAGGAGGCTTGTGCCGGCAGCCGCAGCCTGTTCTCAGTTATTGCATTACTGTGAAATTGTGCCGCCGTGGCGGAGCACCATGCTGGCTCCTGTGCTCAGGAGGTGGTGGGTCCCCCGGTGCAACAGAGCTCCTGCTTCAGATGTAGAGCAAGAATCACTAATGGAAGGAATAAGCATGTTTGTTCCGAGAGCCAGTGGCAGGACCTCGGTGGGAAGAGCGTTGCTGGGAAGGAGTTAAAAGAAGACAAAAATCAAGAATTCAGGGTGTTATTCAAGGACAGGGGACAGTTCTGGGTCATGTCATGGAAGCCTGCCAGAAAACTGTACAGCTTTGTCTCTTTTGAGATCTGAAGCTACAGAGAGCTATTAGTAAAGACAGGATCAGTCTCCTTTCACTGGTCTCTGTGCATACAGTATGTGGATCACACTTGCTTGAGAGGGTGAAAATAGACTCAGAGAAGTTACAAGTAAGTTACTTTCACCACTGGCTCTGCATCTTGCAGACTGCTTGCTCTCTCTAGCTCCACGCCACAGGCTGCAGACACACAGCTGCCAGAAATGATGCTCAAAATCCATCACTGGCTCTACCCTGGGTCCCTCCAGCTCCTGGAGCTCCTTCCCCTGTTTCTCCTCTGGGACTGCTGGTCTCGTACAAAACACACAGGGAGAGCTGGACGCCAGCTGCCCTGGGATGTAGTAAGGCTTTGCCAGCCATAGCCGCACTTACACAGGCAAGCACAGTGACCTGTGCCGCATGCTGGGCAGGGGAGAAAGCTCGATGGCACCACACAGCGCTGGGAGCACAAGGAGCAGCATCATGCCTGATCAGTGGGACAAATAAGGTGGGTGGAAAGACACAAGTGGGCTCTCGGACATGCTATGCTCTCTGCCATGGACAGTCCCTCTAGTAGTTGGAGCAATCGCACCGTCTGGTCTGAAGAGCATTAGATAAGCAGCTGTGCCTGAGAGGAATAGCTCTCTGCTGAGAGAGACACTCACAGCCGCTCAGAGATCAGATGTGACTACAATGCATTACAAAGAAGCTGTGTTTTTCCATTCAGGAAACTGGAATTGGGTACAGATTTGTTTATCAGACCAGCTGCTCAGCCCAAACTGAGCGAGACCCGTGGACACCAGATGCCACCAGCATCAATCAGAGTGCCTTGCTATCAAAGTGGCAGCTAGCATTTCTCATCGCGTGAGACGGACAGATATATCAACAGGCAGACTGCCTCTCTTTTATTAAATAAAAAATTAAATTAAAAATCTGCGCAAGTGAGGAGTGTTTCTCACAAACAGCTTAAATTCCCTTGTGGAAGTGACAGTGAATAAAATGCCAGTAGAAAGTATGAGTGGGGGCAGCCCATGAAATAGGAGTTAATGTAGCAGGGGCAGCACAGAAATTGGTAGCAAAGCTCCTCCTGAACACTCCCTCCCTCCCACGGATGGCATGGTGACTCCAACAAGCCCACCTCGAAAAGAAAGGAGCTGGAGGTCCTGAGATCTTTCAGAATCCTGCTGCCTTTGAGATGCTTCAGACTTGACCCTTACCCCTTCAAGCCCCATGTAACAGCACACATAAGGAGGCCTGGCAGAATGGCAGGGATGTGCAAAGCTCCGTCACCTCATTCCCCCACTGCCTTGGCTGACTTCTTGCACAAGCAATAGGAGCCTGCAACCATGCCTGCACAGACTTTTGCTCACTTTGCTATTGTTTTTGTTTTCCCTGCCTCTTAGGCTCTCCTCTCCTACCAAACAAGAGAGGTTGTTACAACAGGCTGCAAGAGAGATAGGTTCCATGTTTCAGACAGCCTTCTAACAAAGACTCTGCTACTGGGAAGAGGCAGGGCACGTTAGCTAATGGAAATCACACAGGCTGCAAGTTGTGTTTCTGTCTGCCTCCACCAGATAAGTGTAACTGGTAGCTGGCAAAGAAAGGCAATTGCACCAAGTCTTACCCCAGCAATGCAACGCACAGGCGTAAAGCCCAAAGTCTGCTGGTACCTGGCTGCGCATGACTGCGCTGGCATTAATGAAGACATGGCAAATCAACCAATCCTGAGTCAGAGGCATGCATTTTTGACTTGTAGGCCATCTTTTCCAGGCTGTAGGAAGGTTATTACCAGTTCCTCCTCAGCTGAGGCCTGATACAGCTTCCCCTGAGGCTTCCCACTGATTCCAGTGGAGAAGCAGAAGGAAAAAAGGTCTTTCCAGAGACTTTTGCAACTCTGACATAGTCTGTGAGCTGAACAATGAAGTAGGGGTGGTTTGGACATTTTGGAGAAAGCTGGAGACCCTTATATGGCTGCCCAAGTCTCCAAACTGCACCACAGAAGGCCCTCAGAAAAAGCTACTCTCCTCAGCCTCCAAGACCTAAATACCACAAAAATACCTGCCAAACTCAGTGTCTTTAGAGCTCCTTACCTGTGCAAGGAGTCCTGGCTGGATCTGAAGAGGCTGGGCCCCAGGAGCCTGAGTGACAATGGGAACGGCATTCTCCATCCGAACTGAATACCCAGCATGCTTCGAAGGGGAGGCTTGTAACCCTGTTCCACCAGCACAGAAGGTACAGCATTAGACATCAACAGCATTGCTAGGAACCACATTGCTAGGGGTATGGTTTTCAGAGGTGCCTAAAGGCAGCTGCTGATGTCCACTTCAATTGCAGTGTTCAGTCCCTCCGAAAAATCAGGCTCTCGGAGTCCCTCTTACTCTACCCCAGCCCAAAGATGTCCATCAAATGTTCATAAACATGGTACGTGTATAAGGGTGCAGAAAAGACATTTTCAAAGACGTTAAGGGATTAGCTGAGTTCATATTTTTAGGGTACCTTGAATGTGTGGGAAACATCTCAGTACTATGTGTACAGGGAAATAAGGAGGAGAGGGGAGGGAATGAATTCTCTTCCCTCTGTATTCTCTGGTTTGACAACAGAAAATGGTCCTTGCCAGCCAAAACTCTTTGTTATATGTGAATGCTCTCTTTAGACCAAAGTGGGACAGTGGGACTGCAATCCAGAACTCCGTACTCAGCCTTGACAAGGATAGGTGATTTTCTCTTCCACAGCTTCTCAGAACTTATGTTTAGAAGGCTCTGATTTGACCGTGTAATCTAGCACACCCCAAACTCCAATCACTGCTGACTCAGCCATGCATTAGCCTAACTGAGCTGGAGGAAGCTTCCCTCTCCACCACCTTAGTGCATGGCACAGCCTGTGCTACCTCCTCTGCTTTAGAGCTTTCTCAAGACAGCACGTGGAATGTTACGTTACATATTCTAGCAATACATTTCTGAAGTCAAACCCTTGAGATGGATTCTAACTATGTAGAAGAGGTCTAGCTAAACTCCCCTAGTTCAAAAGAGCTTTGATAACCTTGCAGAACATTTAACAAGTGCCTGGAGACTTCTGCACAGACAGGCTTGTAGAAATGAAGAGCAGAAGTTGCACCAGCTGAACTAAGGTCTATTTCAACCACTTCCTACAGATGCCTGGCTAGTTTTTCCAAATTGCTACAGCACGTAAAGTCAACAGAAAGACAAGTGGCTAAATCTGATCATCACCCAAGTTGTCTGACAATGGTACCTACCAGAGGCAGAACTGTTTGCAGCAGGGCTGGAGGTGAAGGAATTGTACTGATAAATGGTCATAACCATCTGTTACGGTGACAAACCCTCATCTCCACCAGGACCACACTTCCTGCTGCATTAACCTCCTGAGACCCCCTTTTAACAACTGAATCACTGAGAAGTGATGAACCCATTACTTATGTACTGATTTAACATTGTTGTGGGGGAAAATTTTCAAGTTTACCAAAGTGAGGCAGAAGAGCCTCAAATTTTGTTCAGGGCAAAGGATAAAAAATATCACATATTCGCCCCCCGCCCCTTCTCAGTGCACGCCCCATTGTTTTAGACCAGCCATCTCCAACTCATGATGTTGGAGGTGACTGCAAAATCCTCCACTGTTGAAAACATTTCCATCTGTAACAAGCTCATTGCTCTGATTTACTAGACCAGCAATTTTTCTACCATACAATCTGCACTAAGGAAGCTTGTTTCCAACAAGAGGTAGGTGAAACAGCAGGGAGGGAGCAGGGGAGGGAGCAGCAACTGGCCAAGCCCTGGCAAGGCTGTTACTTACCTTGGAAGCCTGGTGGGCAGACGATGAGAGCTTGCTGGAAGGGGTCGGGCCGGGCACAGATCTGCGCTGTTCCTGTCTGCAGGGGCATGCTCCGCTGGGCCACCGCAGCCATGGACGCTGCTGAGGGCTGGTAGAGTGCAGATTGGTAATTTAGTATGGAGACCTCGGGGTTGGCTAAGGAAATAGTGGCACTGGAGGAGGTGGGAGCCAGGTTGGTGGTCTAAAGGAATGACGGGAATTAAACAAAAACAAACAAAAAATGAGGGAGATGGGTACGTTGGAAGAAGCAAAATCCAAAAATAAAATAAAAAAGTAAAATAGTGTAAGATAAAGTAAAAGAAAAAAAACAAAAACCAAAACCAAACAAGGGGTAGAACAGAACACTGAGAAGCACAGAGGCAAGGGCAGTGATGGGGAAAGGAGCACGATCTGCCTGAGTAACCACAGCTGTACCATGCCACGGGACCTCCAGCCATGCAGCGTTGCTGCGTACTACTAGAAGACATAGCACATTCTCCAAAGGAGAACTGTAGCCCCATTTATCGCCCAACTGGCTCTAATTTCCAGCATGATGAAGGTGGGTTCAGAAAACGCTACTATCCCCAAATCACTTCATTCTCTCATCATGCACATAGCTCTAGAAGCAGCTCACATTTCTTAGGTAAAAGAAACTTAGCACCTCCATGCCCTGTGAAGCCTCATCCTGAGAGGGGAAACTCATTCCAGCCTTTCCCTACCTTCTGTCTAAGACGGTACATGCCCCTTGAATTATGTTTTGAATTCAAAGGAATCAGAAGGCATAACAGGAGGTGGTAATAATAATAATAATAATAGCAACAACAACAACAATACTTTCAAAGTCCAAACTTCACATGGCTTGACTTTAAAATCTCTCAGAGCAGAAACTCCAGCAGGGGATGTTGCAAAGCCACAAAAATCAGCCCAGTGTTCTGTGAAACATCTAGAAATCTCAGGGTGGCTTGTTTTTTATTTGGACTGAGTCTGTAACAGTTGCAGACAAACAAGCCCTGAACAGCTCTGCCACTGCTCTATAAAAATATGTCCTTAGCAGTCATGTCTAGGCAGCTAGGCTCTACCAGACCACAGCCCACCTTTGCCCTCTGTCCAAATGCACCGGCATCACTGCTGGAGATAGGTCAGACAACACTTTCTCATGGTGAACGTATGAACCCAGGATGAGGCTTTGATCAAGGCTGCAGGAAGCAGCAGGTTAAGCATTTTGTGCTACCCTGGTTGCCACTGGGCCGGGAAGGGTACCCATGCTGCACTGCCACAGCCACAACCACAGCCACGCGGGATGCAATGGTAAAGCATTTCTTCCTCCTCTTCCTCCTCCCCTCTGTGCAGAGGCAGAGAAGTGCAATCTGTTCCCTTGTGCAACACACCAAGCAGCAACCATGACAGCTCCCACACTCTAATCCCAGGAGTCATAACTGGAAGGAGGCAATCCCCAGATATTTTGCAGAGACAGGGAGCACCAGAGAGCCAAGATGAGTGATATGTTAAAGAGAATGGTGAAAGGTTTAGAGCTTGTTCAAATTAAAACACCCTTCCTGGAAATGTTTCTACCACTTCTTCCAGGAACACTGGAGATACCAGTTCTGCTCACAACATACACTCCTTATGAGAGTTCAGAGATTACCATGGATCTCCCCAGCCAACAACTGATGTTAACATCAAGTGAGCTGCAAGGAAACAAAAGCAAGTCTGCATTTCCTACTAGCGATTGTGGTACAAATTGTGTCTCTGCCCTGCCGCTGGGGCCTAGAGGAGCATGTAGCGTGCATTTCTTTAGTCAGCACCTCACCAACAGCCAAGAAAGGTAACCAGTGTTTGTAACTAATACCCAATCACACCAAACCATGACCTATCTCTGTCTGCATCTGCTTAATGAATTGTTCCAAAAGACCTTCTGTGATCACATGTATCAAGAATTGAGTCACGAAGTCAGGTTTTCTGAGTGACACAGGAACACCCTGTACATCTACACAGACTCCTTTAGCTCCCTTGCTTTCCAAGCACCATTTGCGCAACACCGCCTGCAATCTCTAGAGTGAATTTTGAGCTGCCTGTTCCCAAAAGACTTAAAAGACAGTAGCTATTTCTTGAGCTTCAGTCTCCTAGAATGCTGCCCCTGGAGAGCTTCCTTTCACTGTTGTAATACAGTACCGCAGTAAACAACTTCACCTGCTAGTCACATAAAATTTGTCAACCCAGCACCCCCAACAGTGGGGCATATAAAACTAATACAAGAGTCCAAAGCATGATTACAAAGCCAGAGCCCACCAATGTAGAGTGCAATGTGTTTGGAGTGGGGATACGTGCACAGGGTCCCCACGTCAACTGTGGCACCTGGACTAAAACCAATGAGAGATAAGAATAAAATTTACCACTAAACTCTTCTTTCCTGTTAATCAGTTACAGTGCTGTGTCTGTTACAAAAGGGTTTAAATTCTTTTTACTTCAATGTCAATTTGAAGAAGTGCTGTAAAATCACAAATACGTCTACTTGAGCCAGGAAGTGCAGTCCTGCTTGCTGCATTAAGGGACTAATGAGCTTTTCCCCATAGCAACTTCCCAAGTAAGCAGGATTTATCACCTCCAACAACAACATAAACAATGAGGGCAACATTTCACCATCACGTAAAATGTCACAAGATTACCGCTTGCCTGAAGAAAAGAGAATGAGGAAGAGCAGAGGAAGGAGAGTGAAAAAGTACCATCTTTTTGCAGGCATGTTAAATGGGATGCTACTTTGCTTTTCATCTTCTAGACCCTACTGACGTAAATGTTTCAAGCACTGGCTGCTTCTGATCAATGCCCTTACCTGGTTGTGGACTGTGTTCAGCTGGTTGTTAAAAGTCATGGTCAAGTTGGTCGATGTACTTGGGGCTACATGGGTGATGAATGGTGTCTTGCTCTGGTTCACTGTGTCATACATATTCACCCGCCGCTTGCAAATCTCCATGTTCTGGAAGCAGGACTTGACACTGTGTAAGGAAAGGGGGGACAAGGAAGAAACACAAAATCAACCAACCAACCAACACAGGCAACAGTTCATCACAGTGGCCCTGCATTAGGTCTCCACTGCAGGCTTAGCACTTTTTATGCTTTTAAAGCCCTTTGGTATTTTATGCAGGTCTCTCTCAACCAGTGAGAGTCAGATTAACCCTGCAGTGAAGAGGGCCAAATGGGTGTCAAGATGGGAGCAACTGCTCTGGGACTCCCGAGTGCCCCCACGGGTCTGAGCACTGCAATGTAGGTCACAAAAAGCAAGAGAATTGGTTGCTCTTTATGTGGCAGGGCAAGAAATACAAAGTGGCTATTTTGAAAGACTGAAAGAGGCAAGACTGAGGGCAAGAAAGAAGGATAGGTACTGTTTTTTTTCTGATGATTGAGCTTGACAGGAAAAGACAACTCATGCTTTCTGCCTCAGTGTAAGCCTGAAGGTAGTTTTACAAGTCTTTTGCAAAGAAGAATTTTACTGTTCCTCATCACTGAGACCCCTGAAAAATCTTACTTGTTCCTGTTAAAAAGCAGTTCACTGAGAGCTGAGTCCAGCCAAGTGGTTGAAACACTGGCCCTGTCTGGCTAAACACTTCCGCAGATCCTTATCTTAAAGCACGTGAGCTGTCCTCTTGCAGTCAATGGGACAATTCATACCGCAAAAGGTTATGCCAAATCAGATTCATCAATGTCCCAAGGGAAGCAGGTTCTGAGGTTATCTCAGACTGAGGATTAGATCTCTGGGGGGAAAGATTACAGCTTCTTCCTCTACACAGACTTTCCTTTAAATGTTATTGATATAGCAATGGAAATTTTGAAAAGTATCATATTTTGTATCCCCAGTAAAGGAGATGAAATCCTCTCTGCATTGCTAGAGCACTCTAGGTGTCTGGTACGTGAAACTGCCAGTATTTCATTTTTATAATTGGGATACCAAAGCGTACAGAGGTTTAAGAGATAACAACATAGCAATCTTGGGCAAAACTGTATTTTTAATAAAATCTCATTTTCCCAAGGTCTAAAAAACAATACAGGTTTTCCACAATTCTTCTGTAATTGTTTTTACAAATGTGACCTCAGAGTCTGAAATGCAACCCAAAAAAGAATAAAGGCATTTATTTTATTTCCATTATCCCAACCCAGAAAAGTAGAAAATCCAAGCAGTGAAAATCAGGTGTAATTGTAAAAAATCAGCTGTATACATAATTTCTTTTGTAATGATCTAAGCTGTTAGAGGTAGGGGAGGTAAACACATCCTCACATAATTTTTTAAGAAACAAAACGTCCCTTCAAAAGGAACACATTCATATGATCCCTCGGATTGGTCAGGAAGAGGACCTAGATCTTTTTATCCCTGTCTTGTCTCTTACTCACATGGTCATCTTTCTTCTCTTACAGGTAATATCTTGGTAACTGGATCTGTGCCATAAACACCTGCAGACAAGACAGGCTCAGGACACTGCATAGCTTTGCATTATGTGCATTCATTTAAAGAACTATGAAATACCTGTAAGTTGCAGAACATTCAGAAAAATCAAACACTTATCAAATAAATATAGAAGACTAGTGGATTGCATTTTTCCAGTCAGGTATGAATATAGTTCTCCCTCCAAAAAGCAGAAAACACTGGAAAGAGTATATATTCTGTACATGGTGAACTGTGTGTGTTACCAAATGGTTTTATATAACAAGGTATAATCTCTACTAATGTAATACTATGTTCTCTTTAAAGAGACACTTTAAGGGGGGGGGGAGGGGGGGGGGAAGAAGGCAGGGACAGAGCAAAACAGACAGAAAGACTGAGGAGTACCCAACAATTTAAGAGCCAGTCAGTTAAATATTTAAAATGGGGAGCTAAATTCGCTTTGCTGTTTGCTTGGAACTAAGCAGAACAGCCCCTCTTGGGCTGCTCAAACATGCAGCCTCTGTGAAGCATGCCACAGCAGAGATTCCTTCCAGAAGCTACATCTTCCATATATTCTCACTGTCTCTGCTGCCTGATTTACTTTCAAGAGAGATTACAACTCCCTGCATCTCTCGAGGCTTTGAAGTTTCTATTCTCAAAACCACAGGCAATCAGAGACAAAATTTCGATCAACTTGCCATGCTGGTTACAGCTTATTGCTCTCTTTCCCAATCACCGCTTCCAGCGCGGAGGGGCTGCACAGGGTTACGCACCCAGCTGGCACAGCATTTAGTATTCAGACACCTGATGGTGAATTTTTTATTCGGTTAAAATTCTCACTGCTATTGGCCCCAGTGATATTTTCAACCTTTCTGGGGCTTTGCCTGAGCAGCCACAAGTGAGCACTTCAAAAACGAAGATGTGATTATGGTCTATTGTGTTAGCAGAAAGATTTCTGATGGCAATCCATTATGCCACAAATGTCTCCTATCTTACACAATCAGTTATTACACAGTAAGAAGGACTGTTGCAAATTAAAAGACTTTAGTATGTGATGTTAACAGTTCAAAAATAATGTTTTTTTAATTTATGAATGTTTTTATGTGAAACTTACTTTCTCTCTGTTTAGCACAACAATCTCCCATCTTGTTTTCATTACATTTATCACACACTATTTACTTCTAGATAACAATGCTCAAAGATGCCTGTGCAGGGTAAGTCTGGGTCTACACAGATTGTGCACCCACTACCTTCTGGTAAGTAGCTGTTCTTATCTTGTGATAAATGCAACAAAAAGGCAGCTACAGCTCCTCCACAGAGGGAAAACTACCTTAAGTGAACTTGAAATACTGCAGGTAAGAGCACACATATGGGCAGGAGAGGTGACACCGTAACCCGCTGCTCCGCAGCACTGTCACAAATATACTCTACGGCTTTTTAAGCAGTCCCCCTTATTTTCATACCTGAGCTCCTCACAGCCTTTAAACACCCATGCACATGGCACCCAATGAAGTACAATGCTGTGCCAGTAACCCTCTTCTCCTGATGAGGTGAAGGGACAGCCTGCAAAACCAACTTGAACTGCAAAGTGCTGTAGAGCAGGATGTTCAAAGCTGGGAGTCCTGAAGGCTTTGGAAAACTCCCACTATGTGTCTGCCTTCACTTGCGTCTGAGCAGCCTGGCCCTACGTGAACTGCCCACGGGACAAGAGCAATGTGCTGGGCACAGGTTTCCTGCATTTCAGGCTGCTGCGCTCCATGACGCAGCCTTAGGAGATGGGGGAGTCAGGCTTGAAGGCACGACACTTCTTCGCATCTCCATCGGGCAGTGGAGCCCATCTCCATTCCACAAATGTGTCAGCTGAGGTCAGAGCGTGGTGTTTAAGGTTACATAGGCAGGCAACAACAAAGCTGAAAACTGAACTCCTTGTCCTGTTGCCTGTGCACCAGCCTGCTGCAGAAAAAGCTCTTCCCTTAAAAAGCAAACAGCCCCAAATTGACCCCTGCAAGATGGGAAGGTTCTGGGAGGAAGGGTCGACTCCCCACTGCAGATAAGGTTGATTACTGCAGTAACAATCAGGACTATATTACTTTGAGATATACTGATACTTTCAGCACTAATTGCATAATTTCTTCTGCATTTTAATGCAAACATATGTAATTATTGAATATTTACATAATGAATGTAGCACACACTGCAGTGTTTTAAATGCCAAGCACCTATAACACAATTCTTGCAACCTTAAGAGTTTGCAATCTTCTTTTTTTTTTAACCAGAAAAAGATTAAAACTTAGGGCTTAAGCATCTTAACACCTCTCAGATACATTTGGTCTCCACCACAACCAGCTCTCCTCTTCACCCCTCATTTGAAAACCCAAGGGAAACAAAAGCCACGTACTGTGTGCTGTGAGGGAAATCAAGCAAGTGGGTCATGGTGACAAAAGGGTGGTTCAGAGTTTCAATGGGTGTTATTCTCTTATCTGCATCTATCGTCAACATCTTCTTTAACAGATCTATAAACTCCCGCCGGTCTGCCTTTTCCACCAACATATCACTTCCTTCCAAATCTGTTGTCATGTTCACCTAAAGGAGAAAGGACAAGGGTGAGCGTTACAGGGAAAAAGCAGATGGTCAGGTCTCCAGCAAACTGTGTTTACTCCTCGTTGGAGCACATGCCCTGCAAGCCTCCCTGTCTAAAGGGGTAGTTGCTGAAGTCACATGGCAGACTCCACGGTGGCTAGTCATCTGGCTTGTGCATGTCAGATCTCTAGACAGACTGTTAAGTGTTCAGCTGGCTTGGGTCAATGGCTAATGAAACATTTAGTCACCCTCCACTGAAGATGAACAGCTTCCATGTGGTAGCAGGCAAGCGCTGATAATCAGTGTATTTATCATATAAAGGACTGTGCTATCAGATACTTAACTATGTGTCCTGTGAGCAAGAAATATATAAAATAAATAAAAATTGTCAGTAGGTTTATGAGAAACATCCCATTTGTGTATCAGGTGCCAGCGAAAAAAACACGTGATATTATTTCATATATTTACACAGTCTGCCCTGATCTCAGTCCTCCATTTCTGCATGTTGGTTTGTGAATGCTACAATGCCTCTACTTTGCTAGCACAAACTCCAGTTTTGTGCTAGTGTTGTGCGCTAGCACAAACTCCAGTTGCAGGAGTGGTTATGCCAGAATTAACTTTCACAACCACATGGGATTGACAAAGTGAACTAGTACTCTCCATTCCCCAAGATAGCCACGTTTCACACAGAGAGTGTTCTTCCGCAGCCACAGTGACTATTTTCAATGTCACCATTTTACAAACAGAAATATTAAAGCACAGAGAAGTGATTTGCCAGCAGTCACACAGAGGAGCACTGGAGATACAAGAGTAAATGCAGGATTTTGATACTCAGAGGTGCAACTTAGCCGTTTTCCAAGGCTGCTTTACTACTGCACATTGAGCCCACATGCCCCTATGTGCAGTTTCCCCTACAAAGCAGCACATAACGAGCTGATTTGGTAGGCATAATCCTGGTATTTCTCAGGAGCTGGCAGAAGAATGGTATACACAGAGAAATCATGTAGTTCCCCTTTCTTAGCATTGCCCAAAAGCATGTGAGGCAGTCTTGCAGGTTACTCACCAGTGCTCTTACCTGTGCCATATCATCCAAACAGTTGAAAATATACTTTCTTGCTTCCTTCGACTTAATCCCCGTCTCTGCCTCATGATCATCTGGTGTCTGCTCAAAACAGGAGACAGGCATTGACCAGAACTGCCCTGCAATCAGCTGCGGGTTACATGCCACTTCCAGCATGTGCCTTATCCTGCCCTCATCAGAGACCACTGTGTCTCTCTTGACTGACCAGATAGCATTTACACTCTCTCTGCTATGGTTATATGACAGCTTTTGTGTCACAAGGTGATTTATCTGTTCTTTTTCACTTCAGAAGATCCTTGCAGCTATGGTGGGAGTCCCAAAGGTCTCTTACACCCACCCCAGCATGAGTCTCAGCATCCCATCCTTACAGCCAGAAGCCCTCTGGCCTCTCTCCTTGGGGACTGAATGCAGCCAAACACGCTGGTAAAAGAGACTTGCATTACTAGAAGTTTTGATTGTCAGAATTAAAATGCTTGCTTTTTTTTTTTTTTTACTCCCAATGAGTTAGACACTAGAGCAAAGTCTGCCCAGGGTGCGTTTCATTTAAACTACACATCAATTCATTGACTACTTAGAGGGAGATTTCCAGGTCAATTCCAGACTTAAATTTCCCACAAGACACTGCTAAGCAGGTGGGCTAAGGGCTGCAGACTTCAGGGATGGCAGTTTTACCTCGGGCTATACCCAACCCAGTGTCTGTGCTGCATTGCAAAAAGCAGAGACCTAGGCTCTGAGGTGACCTGAATGTCTCCTTGCTTCCAGCCAACAACCGCATGGTAAAAGAAACAAAAGAACAATTTCCTACCTTCAGCCTCCACAAAGGATACGGTGAGTCTGTATCCCTGTTGAAAAACCTCGTAGTCTTTGTCCCTGCACTTAACAAATACTCTGCTGGTAAGCCCTGTGTCTGTGAAATATAGCGAATCTGTAAGAAAAGGATGAGAGGTCACTGTTGATCCTGTGAACATTTCTGGAGGTCTTCCCTGAAGGCGGGCAGGAGGCATTTAAAACAACAGAACAAAGAAAGAAAGAGAAAACTTAGCACGCAGTTAGAGTTCACCAAAATAAAAAAAACCACCAACCCAGTGCGAGGAATGAGAGGAAGGAGAATTCCCATAGAGCATCCCTCCATTTATCACGTACACGACTGGAAACTCGCCCTTACAGTACAGATAAAGGGAGGTCAGTCCCTAGGTTTTAGAGGTCAAAGAGGAAGACCCACACAGAGATTTCAAGGGGGTGTTTCACCACTTTGCACCTTTTTATGTCACGCTGTCCTCTCCAGGAGTTAAATTTCAACAATTTGATATTTGCGCTCTAACTTCCGCTGTTTTCTCCCCCAACTAAGTGCACAGCCTTTCCTAGGAGCAGTTTGAAGTTCAAAACAGAGGACTACGAAGTGACTATCTTTGAACTTAGATGAAATACACACTCAAACGAACTGACACCCTCATGGTATGTAAAGTACTTCATCTCTACTGCCTACATGACTTCATTTGTTATTTGGGTTACTTCCATGAGTATGACCTCACTGGCACTGACACAGCTAAAAGATACTACGCGTATGTTTCCAGGATCTCAGATTTTAATTTATTTATTCAAAGGAGAAAGGGCCTGCGATTACACCATTAGAGACCGATCTCGCACATGCCTGGGGTGCCACATGAAACCTTAACTTTGGCATCTCCCTACTCCTGAATATTTCACTCTGCAAAATTGCTGCAAACTCTGCAAAACTACTAAAAATAGTCATCTACTCTGAGAGAAGAGACAGAGTGGGCTAAAAAAATACAAAAAAATAAATAAAGGCATAAAAAGCAGCCATGGTTTCAAAGGCTTCCAAGCACTCAGGACCCGGTTCACTGAGCATGGCTTGCTCAGCTCTGCAGCTCCTTAGGTCCTTTGGAACTCAGGCAGCCAAGAAGCACCAGGATCCTGCCCGCAGCCCAGCACCAGTGCTGCAGGGCGACCCAGGCTGCAGCGAGGGGCCAGGATCAGCCCCTACCCCCTTCCCAGCTCCCCAGGAGCCCACACCATACCTCGCCAGCAGAAGCTTTGTGCTGGGCAGTTGAGCTGGGCAGGCGGGTATGGTGATTTCTTTTTCAGCTGTGTGTTTTATGGCTTTTGGGGTGCAGCAGGAAGGAGAAAGAAATTCACTCTTCATGCTTGGTATGTGATTTTCAAATGCTTTTAAGTTTTTCAGCTACATCTGATTTCCTTTGGAGCCACTAATGGCCCTGCTCTTCACTGCAGGTTATTTCCCTTGCCAAATTTCACCTTTAAAGCTCTGACTATAAAAATACTAGTTACAAAAGAAGAGACGAAGAAACATTTTCATATATGAAAAACTTTTTATTACTCTACTCTATTTTTTTTTTTTCTAGAAGAAAAAAGACCCTTTTCAGCCTGCATTTGCAGACAGCTAAGATCACCCTGAAGAAGACTATGGGAATGGAAAGTGTTATGTAGCCCTAGTTCTAGCAGCTGCTGCACTATCCATTTTAGGACTACAAAAGAGCATAAAAGCCTATAGGGAAAGAAGCACGACGGCTTATATTAACTGGAAACCTACACCACTGTGAACGTTCTCCTTCTTGTCATTGCTTTTAATATGCACCCTCGTAAAAGGGATTATGAAACGCAGTAGAGATTGTGTAGTTTCTTCTAACAAATAAACCTTTATTCAGTCCTCGTTGTTTCAGCAGAGAAAGGGTGCCTGCTCTGCTCAGTGAGGAGACAAGTACAGAGCTCTCCAGTCAACGGCAGTGTTGACCCTTGATTGAGATTTTACTTAGGCAGTCAGGTCTTAAAAGCCAGCGTACCAAACCACACACTGGTTACCTAGAATAAATACCCCAGGTGCAAAACGAAACAGTTGACTTGGGAGGGTAAGAAACACACATCCCCTATTAGCAAAACAGAAAAAGTTGGCATCTGTTCACTCTGACAAGAGAAGGGATAAACACCCGTGCACTTACCAGCATCCAGGGCAATATCCATACCCACCTGATCGTACTCTGAAGCTCCTGGGTACAATGGCCAGCCCAAGAACAGCTCTGCAATGACACATCCCAATGACCACATATCGATTGCTTCACAAAACGGTAAACCGAGGATGATTTCAGGGGCTCTGCAAAGGAAGAGGTTAAAAACATGAGCAATGGGAGCAGATCCGCTCGACAGGCATAGGGAGGCCAGCACAGAGGATGACGCTCACGAAGCTGCCTGCTGCCAACAAGTGTCATTGCTCCCGCCAAGCTGAGGGACCCAGCGGCCACCGGCAAAGTGTCTGCTAACCAGGCATGAATCGGTGAATAGTTATCCTTGCAGAAAAGTTCTCTGGCAGCAGTTAGCCAGGAGACAGCCCTACGTTTCGCAGCAGTTTGCAAAGGAGAGAACTACCATTATTTTCATTTGGCAGGTGAGAAAATGAAGCACAAAACACACGTTGTGCGTTCAAAACCACCCAATTAAGGCTCCCACCCGAGGCTCTCGGGCCCAGCTCGCTGTCCTGTGGAGAAACCGTGCAGACTCCCTGTGGTGAAGCATCCTCCGTTCACATAGCTCGGCAGGCTTCACAAACAGCTAGACATTAAATAATCATTACAGGACTGGTATAAAAGGATTACTGACTTTTTAAACAAATGGATGTAACCATAAAACAGAGAAATAACATAATTAGATCTATTAGACATAAGCCTTTTCCTCAGGAGGAAGTGGCCACGAAGCCTTCACTTCCCAGTCTGTCCCAGGTGCCTGATTAGATTTCCTCTTCCCTTCCAGCCCAAACAGTCAGAAAGCAGCAGCACTCTTAATATATGCATTTACTGCCGGCTTCGAGAGACGCCCACTGAGGCACCGCTGCTCAGTGAATTTCGGTGTTAGCCCTGCTGAGGGAGGAGAGGGCAAGGCAAAAGCTTTGCTTTGGCTCTCCAGGAGGATCCCCGGCTGGAGCATGGAAGAGACGCCCAAATAAGCAAAGCCAGTCTCAGCTCAGACTTCCACAGGACCTTAAGGTGAGGGTCATTTCTCCTTTCAGCCAGGTAGAAGCTGGTGTCAAATCTGCCAGGTACTGGGCAGACCGTGTAGTCAATGGAGAGACACACACCCCCCCAAGGGGAATTTGTCCCACTGTCTCGGGATGGTTTGAGTCTTTCTTCACTGAGGCTCAACAAGCTCCCCAAACTCCAGTGGCCAAGGTGAGACAAGATGAATCCCCCCTTAGCACCCCAAATGCTTTGCATTTCAAAAGCAACTTCTATGTGGAAGAATCAAAGTATCTTACAAATACTGAAAACCTTATACAAAACCCATCTCCGCACACAAAGACCTTCCTTACTTTCCCTACCTCAGCCCAAACTTCCACATGCAGTTAAGTGCCATAGTTCCTATTCTACACAGGGATCACCTAAGGCTTCTCTCCTGCTCTTCTTGCAGATCTTGTAATGCTTCTAAAGCCCCAGCTTCTGGAGTCAGGTGATGTACAACAGAAAGAAAAACGTTCCCATACTCCTCTAACTATTAAAAAAAAAAGAAAAAAAAAAAAGGGCAGAAGACAGATAAAAGCAACACACATCGCTTTAAAACTTACGTCATTTTAAAAACAGCCTTGGGATTTCTCAGGCCCTGATGCATATTTTGGGAATGCCCGAGGTTGACTATTGAGCAAATCAAGTGCCACCATCCAGAGCTGGAAATAGGACCCACGGTTCCCAGTTTCCCATCTGTCATCAGGATAAGATCTGACACGAGTGAGATCATACTAAGGATTACCAATTGCAGTGGAAAATATTATGTTTTAATCATGCCATTACATAGTCATGTGAGGACAAGTCTTTAGCCAAGAAACCAAGAAAAATGGCTCATTTTTTTTCCAAAGAAACGAGCAAAGGCCCTGTAGCAAGAATCTATGCCCCATTTTCAGTCTGCAAACTTCCCCAATTTTGGGTTGACTGGTAACGATAAAAGCCCAAAACTATCTGCTCTCAAACCAGAAACACAGAACATAAAAATTATGGGAAATTCTGGGATATTAAGCTTAAGATGCTTTGTGCTATTCCCACAAAAAACATGCCAGAAACTTATAAAGTGGCTACCTTCAGCCCTCCTAGCTTCATCTGTGCTTGTTGTTCTCATACCCCATTGTTCTTTAGCCCATCGTGACAAACTCTTTATTCTAACATCAACCTCTCCTTTGGAACAAGGGGTTAATTTTCCTCCTTTCCTCCCCATTCCGTCATCCCTGCACACTACTCGACACCTAGACAAAATGCAGAGAGAGAAAGACAGCTATGGTGACCTGAATCTCATTACTATGTAAATCCTGCATTCAAAGCCATCTGCCTCTCCCTGTCTGCCTTCCACATTGTGAACGAAACGTCCCTGGTCACTAATGAGAGCTCAGCCACAAATCGCCTGAACTTCAAATCCCTCCCACTAACTCAAGTGGAAGGAGCAGAGGGGTGGACTATCAGTGGGATATTCCCAACATGATTTTGTGTAGAAACCTCCCTGTTCATAAAAATCGCTTGCATTGCTGTCATATGCAGCACACACCTCCTCCCCTCTCTCCCCACACTCATGCTGCCAATACCTTCCAGACCCCTGCAAGAAGGGTTGACCTAGAATTTGAAGCTCCAAAATTTCTAATTGTTTTTCTTGTGAGTCTTTGGCTGTCCAGCGGGTTTTCCTTAAAGCTCCAGCTTCTGGAGTGCAGCAATTAGGAATGTATTTCTTCTTCATACACAAAAGAAGTTTTGCACCTCTGCTGTTGGTAAGAAAAGCACAAAACCAGTGTCCATACCATTTAAACACACAAAAGGCAACTAAATGGAACACCATTTATTATACTAAACCAGACTTACTGTTACAGGGAGGGGAGGTCTATAATGATAGGCAGGGGAGGTGGTGAGATAGCTTTATTTTATTCTACTTTTTTGAAAGCTGGTATTTGCATTACTAAATCAAGCCTAAACATTAGCTGCAATCTTTGCCCATTCAGCCCCTAACAGATGATAATTTTGGAACAGCGATGAGAAGCCCTGCAAAAGGGGGCCAGATCGAAGCGATATGGTGCCCTACGTACACCACAGCCGGCATTCACTGCGGCTTTCTCCCAGCCCTGCCTTCGCGTCACGACTGCAATTTTTCCATGGAGAGGGAGTAGCCCTAAGACAAAAAGATCTTGTTAACTTAACTAAGCAGTCATTAAGACACCACAAGAATGATAGGTATCAGACATCACACAGGCTTCTAGATCTTCAGCTAGCAGATACCTCCCATTGGCCATGCAAAAGAGAGCGCTGGAGTCACCCCAGGAGGAGCGGCAGTCCGCCTGCCTGCTGGCACTCTGCTCAAGGCCAACACCACGCGTTTTGGTGGAGGATGCTATAAGTTCTGTAATGAAATAACTCATCCACTGATAAAAAGCCTTCCAACCCTCTATCAGGTAGAAACTGTTCTGTATGCTCAGTTATGGATGCATAGATTGTTCTGCACATAGACCTCTATCTCACACGTGGAACTCCTCTCTTTCTTAACATAAACACATCAATTTTTTTAAGACAAGGTGAGATCTTGACTTCAATCACACATTGTGGCACGGAGTTCCACAGGCAACCTTCTGCTTTCAATAGCATCTTAACTCAGCTGTTTAAAGCCTGATTTTCCTTCATCAGGTTTAAATTTGTCACCTCTCACTTCATGTTCACATGGATTGGCCTACAGGTGAAGACGGAAGTGCTTGAATCACCTTTCTTTTAGCACAAGCTATTTTTGTATCTCTGCCCTGTTCTCCCTTGTTTGCAGCAGCTTCTGGCTTCTCAGTGTTCCATCCCATGGATGTTTCAATTCCCTTGCACTGCCTGGCCCTACAACTTCCTGACATGACTGCTTGGAGACAGGCTGAGCAGACCTAGAAAGTTAAACATGAGGATATTCCCCAGATTTATTTTACACTATTTGCAGAATGCTTTCACGTTCCAGTCTTCCCTGAGCCTAATATTTTGTTTGCTTTTGGAGTGACACAAGACATTTCAGCAGATGTTTTATCTGGGAGATCCTCCGAGACACACAGTCCTTTCTCCAGAGAAGATGCAGTTAATTTAGGACATAGAATTATGTAGAAATAGTTCGTTTTTCCTCTTCCAATGTTTACTGCCTTTCAGTACTGCACTGATCTGGCATAATGTTGTCTGTAATCTAGATCAAGTCCCTTAAATGTTCCTCACTCTTTTCTGCAGCCTAACCTAAGCAGGTATGTGGTATGGGCACACTTAAGCACTTTGCTGCTGGTCCAACACTTTTTACAGATATTAATACATTAAATAACTCTGGTCCTAAAATGCACACACAGTCCACTCCGCAACTGACCTAAACTGACTATTCCTAAAAGCACTCAGATTTAGCTCAGCAATAAGAATGGTGTAATTCTATTTTCCAAAGGGAAAGAAAACATTTCCATGTCTTAGCCAGTGCTTATGTAGGGTTTCTCAATTCTGCAGCTGGTAACACTATTAACAGGGGAAAATGCCCTATTAAAATGTACACATCAGAGTATTGCAATTATAAATTGGAAAGATTATTCACATGGCAGCAGGTCCTTCCAGAACACCACTGAAGTCTTCAGAAGATCTCTCCATGACCGCACAGGGAAGTCTTTTCTGTACTGATAATACTGCTTGTTTTAACACAGGACTCACCAAACCTTTTGATTGTGGTCAGGAGCTTGTGTGAAACCACGCAAAGGCAGCCCGCTGCTAGACACCTTGGTACGTACAGGAACATCCCCATTTACTGCTCTCTGCCAGTTTTTTCACTGCACATCCACAACACCCTTGGCACAGTAATTCCAGCCTCCAGTTCGAGAGACACGGAGGGAAAACAGAAAACTTCACCCTCTCGTCCTTCCTCTGCCCTTGATGTCTCCCAGCGAAAGGCACTCCCCTTCTGTATGTGCATGCACTACCTGCTCTACAGCTGACACAAACCTCACCAGCATAGACCAAAGATTTAGAAACCACTCACCACCACACTGGGAGAGACTGAAGAGCCCCACCAAGAGCCTGTATCTCCAGGAGAGAAGCAGCCGGCCCATCTCCACTTCCCACATCTCCTACCCCTTTCCCAGACCAAATTACTCCCCTGGCCAGCACAGGGTGACCTGATCCTCAGCTCAGCACTGCATCCAGCAAGTCCTCCATCCCCTTGGAGCCCAGTTTGAACATGTCTTTGTATACCAGAGAGCTGCTGGTGCTGGGGACCCAGGGTGCAAGGGTCCCCATGCTGGCAGCAACCACAGGTCCCCAGAGGCAGAAGAGCCATCTCATCATTTGCTTGCACCTCACATATGACCCCGTCCTGCTTTCAGGCCTGCCGCTGGCAGAGTATTTACTTTAGCAACCCTGCTTTGTGGCAGGGTAATTTCATTGTCTGGTGTTTCTGTCAGGAAAATTAATTACCAGTCTAGCTCACTGGCTTTTTCACCCACACATCACAGGACATTAAAAACAAATGCCAAAAAAATTCATTTCCACACACTTGGATTCAGAGAGCTGGGCTCTTTCTGAATTTTAAAACTCCCCTGCAAACTTCCCTCCTTGGGGATAATTTACCACCTCTGGTAGGGTCCTGTGGCCAAGTGTGATTCTCTCAGCAAAGTCCTTCATGGACAAGTATACATATCAGACAAAAATATAACTCAAAACTTGATACTTGCTGGCACCTTGAGCAGAGAGCATGCCTGCTTCTCGCCTTCAGGGTGACGCTTCTAGAAGAAGGTTGCAGGCAGGTGCAGGCAGTGCAGACAGACGTACAGTGACGCTGTCTGCTGAGTCGATATACACAGCTCCTGTCTTCTTCTACCTTTTAGTCTCACCTGCCAAAGACTGAACTTCAGGAAGCAGCAGCTTTCACATCTCCATCCAGAAAGCCCTGGGCAGAGGCAGAGAGGCAGGAGCCAAACTCCTTGGCCCGAACGGGCACACACTGACCGGCTGCAGGCCCAGGGCTTGATCCCTCTCAGTGCTTGTGCTCCTCCATGCACCAAGATACTTCCTGTGAGGAGGAGGAGCTGCATCCTTCACCTGTCTTACAAAGGGGGTTTCATTCAAATGATGGGGCTCCACCTTCCTCTCAGCTGAACCCTTTCTTTGGCATCTTTACAGACTGTCTCATACCTGCTAACTTGACCCTTCTGTATTTTGTGGAGGTATCTGCTTTTTTTTGCCATATACTGTAGCATGCAGAGTACCCTTAGCTCTTAGTTAATGGAGATGGAGGGCATGCAGACCCTTTTTTTGTCCGTTTGTACCTCTCAGACCCCAAATTACTTCTTAAGTGCAGGGCTGTAAAAGGAGACAGGCTCATATTCTGGAAGTAAAAGGTTATAGTTGCTATTTCCCTCGCCCCTCCACCTCTCCACTCGCACAGACACCTGGCAGGGATGCAGACATCTAATGTGGATGACCCCGAGACTCAAGGCCTTCTTCCACTGCTCCGGGGCTGGGCAGCTGCAGACTTCCCACCGGTGAAAAAGCCAGCCATCAGGGACAGAGCTTAACACCTACAAGCACCAACAGCTCCGGCACACGGGCTCCCTCCCCATCCCATGTAGTGGGCAGGAGAGCAGCTCCAGACCCCTGCCTGTGCTGCTCCCAGCCAGGGAGAGCCAGGCCCACCCTTATGGCTGGCCTTGCTGTGGGACCTCTGCATTTCTCCTGCATCCCCGAGTGACGGATTTTGCTTGGCTGCTGAGCTGAAGCCCATAGAGAAGCGGTACAGACCACTGCAGACCACTCACTAGGGCCTCAAGGACTGCCATGATCTCTGGACCATGCTGGGAAACACCAATGCAGCAGAATTGTAGCAAGGGACAGCCCTGGCCATCAGGACTCATCCCAGAATACGCAGGCACACTGTGACTTTCAGATTCCAGCATAAAGTTCAAACCCTGGAGAGCTTAGTCAACACAGGGATACTCATGAGGGAGGGAAAGGGCCATTGAGGAACGTCACCCAATCTATCAGAGTATGCTGTTTACCCACAAAGATGTTTTGGTTTGAGTTGTAAGGAGGGACGGTGCCTCTAAAGGGCCTACTAACACACTCCCTATTTCACAGGTCAAACATGGCTACACCCAGTTTCTGGAAAGGACTGTGGGTGTAGCCAGAGACATTTCGAGAGCTCTCAGACCACCAGCACAACCACCACTAGAGGGTAGCTCCAACACTGCATTGCTCACATTGCCCTCACCCATCCCTCACGATTAGTTTGCAACACAAAAAATATCTGTATCAGCTCAGAGGACTGGAAGCTGGATCCACTCAGCCTTTGGGGATGGTTTATGTTACAAGACATAAATATAAACTGGAAGCTGGTAACAAGTGAGGTACCGCAGGGGTTTATGCCAGGACTGGTCTTGTTTAACACCTTTATCACTGAGCCGGGAGAGGAGGCAGAGTGCGTTCTCATCCAGCTTACGGGAGATGCTGAACTGGAGAGACCTGGCGATGCACTTGAGGGCAGGGCTGCCACCCAGAGGGACCTGGACAGGCAGGAGGCACGGCCCAGCGGGGTCCTTCTGAAATGCAGCCAGAACAAATGCTGCGGCCTGCCCCGGGACTGATCAGCCCTGGTGACAATACCTGGGGAACCGCTCAGTGAGAAAGGCCATAAGCACCTTGACTTGAGGGACGGTGGGCTACAATGGGGACCCTGGTAGCAGCTGGACCAACAGCCTCCCTGAAGCAGGGCCAGCAGACCAAGGAATGTGATGACCCACCTCCAGCCACACTTGTGAGATGACATCTGGATACCATGTTCAGGCTGGGGACCCCAGCGCATGGGTGAACTGGAGCAACTTCAGCGCAGGGAGAGACAGCCGTGGAGGACCTGACAGCAGCCTGCCCCCTTCTCCTCTGCCACAGAGAGAAGATGGTGCCAGGCCCTTTGCTCAGGTGGGCAGCAGGAGGTACAGATGATAGACAAACTGAAACAGGGAAGGTTCCCACTGTGGACAGGGAAAACCCCTCCAACGTGCAGATCATGAACCACCAGTACAGGCTGCTGCGAGAGGGTGTGCCGTTGCTATCTTTGGAAGCTTTCAAGACCTGGCAAGACAAAGTCCTGATCTCCATCTCATGGCTGGCCCTACCCTGACCAGCAGGTTAGGCTAAATGTCCTCCCAAGACCTCCCCCCACCTGAACTACTCTAACTCCATATGGTACAGTAACTATACATTTGTCATTAGGAAGGTCACCACGATCCTCCTACCTACAGGCAAAATACTACATAGCTGGGAATGTTTCAGGGGATATAGGTGCAGGTCCCAAGGCGCTTTTAGCAAGTGGACACACACAGCTCTTTCTGTCTTTTAAAAACAGAGAGCAAATTACACAAGAATTACTTCTGGAGTTGACTGGTCTAATTATCAAACAAGCCTCGGGAGACTATCATTACTAAGGGTATTTAATAGCAAATAAAGCATAGAAGCAGACTAAACTACCCACCCCTTGACACCACTCATATTCCACCAGGGTGCTGTCTGGGAAGGGTGAAAATACTCCAGAGGATGGTGTCAGAGGCTGACAGGGCTAGCCCAGACCCTGGGAAGTCACCCGCTCCCTCCCTGCCCCGATATCAGGCCGTCCCATGCCCGTGTCACTCCTGGCAAGCGTTCAGCCAGCTTGTCTTACAGACCTCCCATGGCTGAGCATCCATAAACTTTGCTGTGCCCCAAAGGACCTCACCTCTTGTAATTTTAAGGAATAATAGAGCTGTGCATAGCTGACTTTATATCATGCTTAATTACAACTTGTTGTCAATCTGGCATCTATGTAATACATATGGAAAAATGTAACTTAGTACATCTCACTTGACTTTGCCTATACCCAGCCTTCTGCCAGGCTGCGCCTCCTATCTTCACCCTGCCTTGGCCTCAACACATATTCAGTACCTATAAACTTGTCTCTTTTTCTCTCCTGCTTACCTAACTCCTTTTTCTTTCTCATGTTTTCTGCTCTCTTCCTGCACTTATTGTGGATGAAGAGGGAGGTGGACATCACGCCCAGGAGCGCTGAAAGTCCCTACCGCCACGGAGGGGGTGCACGCCATGTGCCTGCAAACACAGTCCTGTGCTGCTGTGGGGGCAAGCTGGGCAAGTGCAGATAGTATGCATCCATCTTTAAAAACAGGGTGTCACGCAGACACTCACATACCAGGCACCCCAATGGGATCCCAACGCTCGCTTCTGCCACCATCCACGTGAGGCTCTTGGGAAAATCAGTTTCCATGGGTTAATACTGGAAGAGCTTCAAGTAAACCACAGCAACATATCCCAATCAGTTGTCATCGCTATGCACCTTTCTTGGGGTTAAGAAAGCTGGATTCAGCTATGAACAGAGCCTGGGTTTAAATGGGGAGGGAGGGGTGCCTGCTGGGAGGCACCGTTGCATATATACATTCCATTTAGGTTAGGGCCTGAAAGAAAACCTCCTGCTCCCTTCACCAAGGGTGTACAAGCAAATGACTGAAGCCCTGAGCTGGAGAAGGCAGCACAGCTGTTTGTAGAAACAAGACAAAAGATTTAGAAACAGTTGCTTTTTTCCCCCTCTTCTATGTCAGGCTGTTTACAGAAACCAAAGGATGAAATTTTGCAGACAAAAACACTGAGAGCAGCCTGTCAGTCTCAGAGGGAGGGAGGGAGAGGGAGAGGGAGGGGAGCGTAGGCTTCTTTCAGGATTATGGATCATTGCTAAATTGCTCTATCAATTATTAAACCCATCACTCAAAGCGCAGTAACCAAAATATAGCAGATAAAGCCTTTCTCATCCACTCTCTACCAGCTGCTCTCCTCTTCCTGAAGCCAGAGGGGAATGAAAATTCCCGTAGTTTATATTTTATAAACATCATTTTCCCTCTGCCTTGAAAATAAAAGCTTTTTCGGACAAGGTACAGTAGAACTGAGCCCACGGCAGAAAGATATTAAAGGAGGATTCGCCCTTTCGATTAACAGAACCAAGGAATAAAACAAAATCTCTCCAATCAATATGATTTCTTTAGCGCCGACAGGTTAAAACATTTGTCTGTGGATAAATGAAGAGGCAGGCCTCAGCCATCAATAGCTATTAGTTGTTATTTGCCTTTGCCACTGGGCGGATCGGAGATCAACGGCAGGGTGAGCATGGTCCCAGGAAAGGACTGGACACGGCGAAGTGGCACGTGGCATTTCGTCTGGCCAGTGACTCTATGGAGAGAGTAACTGCAAACACTCATCCAGGATGAGAGAGGAAGCCCTGGGTGGGCAGTGCTGATAGGCAACCACATGGGGAGGAGGACCAGGACCTGACATCCAGCCGGAAAGGTTTCCACATGGCTGCTGATGTCTGAACAGACATCGGTTTTCAGCAGCACTATATGCACCCGCTGGAGGCTGTGGCTCCAGTTCAGTGAAACCCTTTACCATAAGCATCACCTGAAGCAAATATGTGCCTGAGTCCCAGGGCACTGGATGCAGCTAAAGTTAAGGATACATTAAAGTGCTTTGCTGAATCGCAATCTGCTAGCAAGTCCTCATTGTGCTTGAGCTGGAAATCTTAAGAGGCAAGAAAAGCTATTAAGCCCAATGATCGAAAAGAAAGCCAGGTACTGGGTCAGCCAAGAGACATACTAAGCTTGTCCCAGCCAGAAGCGCACCTTCATACATCCCTGGCGGAAGCCCTACTGGACTGATCACAATCATGCTCATCTCTTTGGACTCAGAAATGCAGAACACCATAAACTTCAGAGGAGGTGCATAACACTGATTACCATGACCATTGCCCTCGGGGGTCATCAGCTCCACGCTGACCCAGAAGTGCAAAAACATGCATGGGGGGATGATGCAACAACAGTTACATTCAACGCAGCGTGACCTCTGGTTGTTCTCTGAAACAAAGGGTAATGCATGAGGGCTGGGGGTGGGGGGGGGCTTGGGCTTTCCCAGGTTATGGAAGAAATCAGAGAATAAAAAAATCGTAATTTGAAAACAAAAGCCCCATCCATGCCAGGCAGTGAATGGATGAGCTGCAATGTTTTGGGTGCAGAGATCCCCTGAAGGAGGCATCTGATCAAGAGGGGAAGAATGCCAATTATGTGCTCCCATTCATGCCACCGCAACGAAAGCATAATTCTGACTCCGCTTTCTGACCCACAGTATACAATTTATGCAAATCCAAGCTGTTCTCGCTTCCCTCGGAGCCAAATGTCCACCAATGCCAGAGCTGGCTCTAACTTTTTGTTTTCCTTTTCAAATCTATTGTTTTCACTGTTGAATATTTAAGACCTTTTGTTGTTGCTGTTGTGTTTCTTTGGAAATGAAATAAGAATTAAAAAAATCCCAAAGCACACAGAGACAGACAAGAGTTGACTTCTCATTTCTGACAGCCTCCCATTCTCCCACACTCAGCTCCATACCAACCCCTTATCATTCCAGCCCAGAGCTCTGCCACGTATCGGCCAAGTGAAGCTCATGCCTGATCTATAACATTCCCCAAGACTTTTGTTTGCAGCAAATACTGAAAGTTGCACCAAGCTGCATGGTGGTTTTATGGGATTAGCCCGAGTACTCAGCCAACTGTCAAATATAAGGCTCCAAATGATTTCTATCCCTGGCAAACAGGGATACGAACCAGACTCAGGCCATGATCCTAAGACTGGCTTCACAGAGCAAGTAGCAGGTCTGAGGCTAAAAATATCAAATTACTGCAGCCTTCTTTTATTTTTTTTTCTTTTAATCATGTCTACTGGCCGCTTTTTTTGTTAATTAGAAGAAGACAAAGACAAAAATAAAGTACTTATCCTGCCTGCTCCTTGGAGAAAGGAGCATTGCCCTTTACTTATCTCTGAAGAGCCATACAGATTTGATATTATTATTAGCAGCAACTATTTGTATTTCCGTAGCACGCAGAAGTCCCGGCGGAGACCGGAGCCTCATAATGCTAGACACTAAAACACGATGTGCTAAGGGACTGTGTCTGCTCCAGAGAATTGATGATCTAAGGCGATGTGTGGTGACAGGGGAACAGATTGGTGGAGCAGTTCGCCCAAGATCATAGGGAGAGAGCATAGCAAAGCCAAGAAAAGAAGCAGGGTCCTTGCGAACAGTGTGCTGTATCTATTAGACCACAATGTCTTCCATTTATGGTATTTGGGAATAGCAATAATAACACACGGACCCGAAGGCTCTTTTAAAAGAGATGGGTTTTACTGAGGCAAACCAGATTTTGAGGCGAAACGACCTGTAGATGTCACCCAACAAGACAGTAGCCATGTGGGGAACAGCTCACGAGATCCAAGGCCCACTTTAATGACCTGCTTGGTGAGTTGCAGCATCCTGCCTATGCTGCAAGGACCTGCTTGGTCTACAAACAAGTTTTAGGAAAAGGCTGGGAATGCCTGCCCACCCGCACATGGAGGTGTACGTGCCCGGGCACAACAAGGGCACCCCAGAGCTGCCCCAGTTGGCTATTCCTGCGGCAGAGAGTTGAAAATATCCACCTTCAACTCAAGCCCTACCTGAATCAACACAGCCTGCAGAGCAGCTGACAACAGCCCCCTGTACAAGCAGGGGGGAACAGCACAGCAGAAAAACATTCCTCTTCCACAGAATTGCAGAAACTCATATCCACTCTGAATTTAACTTATTTTTACTGTATTTATATTAGGGCTAACATCTGGAAGGGTTAAGTAGGATGAATGGTTAATTAGGGCCCTACTGAACTAGATGCTGTAAAAAAAAATAATGTAAGAGAACAGCCCCTGCCCTAAAAGACTTGCAACCTGATTTGGGATGCCTCACCACCCTGGAAATATAAACTCTGGTACTTGCTGCTTAGCATCTGCTAAGCCAGACCTGCAACCAAGCCTGCACGAAATGCAGGGTAACACCAGGGTTACCACTGACAGTCTGGATTTTGCAGCCGATGGGGACAGGATAGAGTCCATGGATGCGAGCAGCCCTGCTGGGAAGCCCCAGCAGCCCAAGCTACTGGTATCCTGCTGTCAGTTATGTAAAGAGTACGATGAAGTAAGGCTTAAGCATATCTACAGGATGGACAAAGGATCATCGCTAAAATCTCAGGCTGCTGATAACACATGGCTGCCCCGAACAAATCAGCACACAAACACCCTCCAGCTGGCACGGCATCAGTGCGGACCTCAAGTGCCCAAGGCTCTCAAGCACAAACCTGAGCACCGAAGGGTAGCTGGGTACCCCCTACTCCCCATGGAAAATCAGGCCCTGAGCACGGTGATGGTGGCAAGCAGCACCCCAAGGGCTCATGGGGGCCAGCGCCTTTGTCTGCAGCGAGTGGGGCCCTGCTCCCCCCATCCCGCATCTCCCATGCCGGCTCCCATAGTCCCTGCCCTTCCCTCCCACTCCTCCCGCCGTCCCCACCAGTCCCTGCTCCACTCTCAAACTGCCTGGCCCGCCTGCTTGCTCCAAACACCAGTTTATTTCCTCCTGAGATCTCCTCCTTTTCCAGCTCTTCTCCTAGGTTTTACCCTTCCTGGGCTGAATGCCTGCTGGTCCAGTGCCTACAGAGCGAAGGGGCGGAAGGGCAAACCCAAAACACCATCTCTGGAACCGTGCTTTCCAAGAACGCCCTCTGCACCCACGCGCACCATCTCTCACATGGGGATGGGAGCTACCACATTTTAGGGCCAAAGACTGCAATTCCCTGATTGTCCAGGCATGGAGGACAGCCCTTGCAGTGGAACAACTCTGACTTTAACCTTTAATGCCACACATCCTACTGGAGCTAGACAGAAAACCAGAATACAAGCAAGAATACACTTGTGGTGTGCAAATAGTCCCCAAAGGAACCATGATGCTTGCAGGGAGAAAGTCAATGCTTCAGAAGTAAGACTTTTAAAATAATGTCTTCTGCAAAGTTAAGTTCATTCTTCATTTAAACCATCACATGGAAAATTCAATTGTTCTCCAACGCATCTCTGTACCAAATCAGGAGACTAAATTCAATCATTAAAGTGTGAAGCTGATGAATTTAAATCCATAGTAAGTGCAAATTTCAACACAATTTTAAGTAAGGAGTTGCTCCCAACACCTTCATAACATGTCAACACATAGTCATATATTTGTTTCTGGGACTCTTCAAATGTCTCCTTTTACAGTTTCTTTTTTTTCTTGCCAAAACAAATTCTTAAAGCTATCCCGATGTTCTGAAAAAATATAAACATTTCCCGCATGTTAAAATCTTAGGTGGCCATGACAGAAATTTTGGAGAGACAAAACTTGCAGAAAAAAACCAATCACACAAAAGAAACTTTTCCTCCTCTTCACCATGCACAAGGGGAATTTGGACTGATTCCCGACTGATTAATTTTAACTTCTAATTCGTCCTTGGATCACACTGCAGTACGTATGTCATTTCTTAATTTGACTGTTTTGGAAGTAGCCAGTACTGTCCTTGTAAAGGGCAAAGAAATCCCCATATATCAGGAATGCTTTTGGCTGAGGGGAAGTTTGCTAATTACTCCAGAGAAATAAATACAACAATCAAAAGTACTTCCCAGGACACGAAGGCAAAGATCCACCCTTTCTTGAAAGAAGAGGCTCTCTTACGTATACATTCATAGCTTCAATTACCATGACTGCCTGTAACCATTTAGCCCGCTGCCAAGTCAACTGCAGGGTTCAAGAACACTTCCTGGCATTCTTCACATTTTTTTTAAGTGTTGCAATTTTATCTGGTGTATATCATATGCTTCGCCCCAAAATGCCTGAACCAAACCGTCTTCCTCCTGATGGAGAGGTTCAGGTTTCGTAAACTTGACTGCAGCTCTCAGAAACCTCTTCACTTGAGGGCTGTGTTAGAAATTACTGAAAACAGAGTAAGTTTGGCTTTGATAGGTAAAACCACGGTACATTCAAGCAGCAGGGGATGGAAATGGACCCATACCTCCCCTTAAAAACACCTTCATCCAGGCCTGTGCCACCAGTTTTAAGCCCATGAATTTGTCACCCCAGTATCTTGGGGCTTCCCCGTCCCTCCACCAAAAACCTGAGCGTACGCCTTTGGTTTCGTTACCTCCTTTACTGCACCCTTCCCCGCCTCTATCTCTGCAGCTCCCCCGACACCTATTTTAGTTGTGGAAAGTGGTCTTTTTGGTTTACCAGGACCGTGACAGAGTCGGTGCCGCTGCCTGCACCACGATGGGCAGGCGGCCGCCAGCTGGGCATGGGGGGGATGGAAAGGTCCCTGCACAAGGTGCAGCTCATTACCCGCCACAGGATTTACTACCAACACACAGCAATATTTAGGGTACAATAAGGTGGTACAGGAGTGCTTTACCAACAAACAAGACGGGGAAGGGAATAACTGTATTTCCCCTGTTATTCTAAGGGAAGGTTCACGAAAAGGTTAGTGAGAAAACAATGTAGGCCATTGATCACAGGGACAGCTAACCTAGAAAGGTTGCCGCATGTTCCTGCCTCATTTTTCACATCTATAATTACCCCGCCGCTCCTCTTCACGTCCCACCCATCACCAAGCACAAAATGCAAACCGCTGCTGCTTTATTAATTATGTATTTTGTTTACGCTCGTTGTCACCGCCCCGCAACATGCCACGGCAGCTGAAGGATTAAGTGGCACAAGTTCTGGGATCCCCGCAGGGTGGCATGGCCGGGGAAAGGCAGTTTGAGGGCTTTCCTGCCTTTCCTTCACCCGACGTGAGAAGCCGCCGTACCTCTCAGCAGAGGTCGAGGTGGGAGGGATGCGGGTCTTTACATTCACCATGTAAGTGAGAGAAGCAAGGTAGGGGCGTGCGAGGGAAGACCATTTCCATTCATGAAGGGCTCAGATTTGCTTTTGGACCTTCCTCTAACTGAAACAAAATGCCAGTATTGCTGAACATACTTAGCACCTCCTAAAGCGCAATCCTACTCCAAACACTGCCTGTCTAAAAACAGCAATGCCAGGCTCCTTGTTTACTGCATCTCCCTGATGCCTGATCTCAATTTCTCAGTTTAAAAGAAGAATTACCTTTTTTTTTTTTTTTTCCTATCTACCAGTCCAGCAAACCCACCAAGACTTCGAGAGCCACTCTGGACTAATTTCTTGCACATCTATACATGCGCACATGGGCAGCCAAATTAGAGTTATGCAGAGATGGGCTGGGGAAGCACAAGGCAATAATTTGAAGACAATGAATTTGCAGGGAACTCTGTATGTCTCTACTCAAAGTACAGCATCACGTTTCTGGTGCAGAGAAGCCCAAGGGTCTTTTTTTTTCTTTTTTTTTTTTTTCCCCGCTTAGGGGAAACGTAAAATAGCTTCCTTTGAAAACCTGTGCTCTGCAATCACCATTTCCTCCTTCTGTGGTACTTCTGGATCCAGGCTTTTCAGTTGGAGAATAATAGTAAATATGTATAAAATAAGGAAAACTTCTGCTGCAGCAATAATAGTGAGAAATACTTTAAGCCCCAGATCTGAGAACTGTTTTCCGTTCTTGCTTTTTTCTATCCCGCCAGAAATTATAATTAATTCATGCTCTAACAATACTAAAATCATTATTTTCTAATTGTAACCATATCTGCAACTGAACTCCATGTTGATGCAAAGTGGAATAGAAAAAAAATTTTGCTGACAAGAGCAAAAAGTTTGCGTGACAAAAGTCACGCAATGATACAAAGTTGTATGCATGTCCTGGTTTGGACCCCAGAAAAGTTCACACCAGTTGAATGCTAATGAAGAGAGAATCACCGTGGAAAAGCTAGTATGAGTAGTTTCAAGAGGAAATTAAATACAGGATTTCTCTTGAGAAAGAAACCTGGAAAGCTGAAAGCTTTTGCAATGCCTTTGAGGCTGCTGAGCTCCAACATCTCACCTCAGGATCCTGATAGAAAACTAGGCACAGGTAGGATCTAGAAAACTCCTTCATGCTGGCAAGGAAATCCAAAAGCACAGCACCTGCTGCCCTCCAAGCCTAACTCACTGCATCAAATGTAACCATGCTCAACCACACCAAAATACTCTAATGCATTTCCAAATGTTTGCGAACGGGGGGGGGGGGGGTTGAGGTGGTTCCTCTGGTTTTTGCCCCAAATGGGGAATTCAGCTCGTGTCAGCGCTCGGAGCCTTCCCGAGGACACTTTACCTCGGAGCTTGGAAGAAATGGTCTTCTTTGGTGGTATGCTTTTTTGATTGTGTAATTAAATTTAGCGCAATCTGCTTCTGACCGACTATAAATCTAGCTGTGCTGCATGAGACTTGGAGAGTAACAACGCAGCTCGCCGCTCTTTGGGGGTTTGCTTGCTTTGGAGTACTTTTCCCAGCCAGCCGTCGCTCTTCTCTCCCGCTTGCGTACATTCCGAATGAGCCGAATTCACCAGCACGTAAATAAACGGTTCAGTGAACCACGGCTGTACAGAAATAAAAAGTGGCAGAAGTCATATTTGTCTTTGATGCAAACCTGGTCTAAAGCCACAGCTAGGAAACGGTGTTTTGTGGGGTTTTACGGATATATTTCTAGGTGTGGAGCCTTCTTATGCTTTAGCAGTCCACTTCAGTATTGTAGTCATCAGTTTTCTGTTTCCTTTTTTTACTAGAAATATGGTAGATAACAGGTCTCCGTTGTCTTTTAGACAAATACCTCGTGTGGTTTTGCATTATCTGCTAATGCCTTTAAGAATAGCAGCTAAAAGTCTGCAACTTAGCCCCCAAAGGAGGTAAAAAGTTTATAATCCAGCTCAATGCTACTTAAGAAGTGTGCACAAATAGGCACAAGGATTAAATAAGGAAGTTTATCTAATGAATAAATGATGGGCTGAGACATTTACCAGTATCTCTTGGCTCTCTCTTAGGCAGGATAGCTAAACTGGGGGAAGGGCAGAGAAGTCCGCAGCGGCAGGAAGGCAGCAGTACGTTCTGCATTGCTGGTGCCCTCTCAAAAGGCACACGGGAACCTGACCCAAAAATGTGCCGTCAGGAGACGCCACTTCTGCCTGCGCTGCCCAGATCCCCCCGTGCTCCTGGGTGGTTCTTCATCTGCAGCCTCTTCCCTTCTCCGAGTGTTAGATCGCGTTATTGCTTTTGGGCAAAACGTCTTTCCTTATCTAGTGGGTTGGCTGTGCAAGTCCCGTTTTCTGCTCCTTCTTCATCCTGATCGTAACTACCCGGAGGTGCAGGCAGGTACAAAAAGCCTCAGTGTGCTGAAGACCTCGTTCCAGCCTCTTGATCTTGAACACCTTGGTTGTGGTGGTTTGGGTTTTTGTAATGTCTGAGAAAGAAGTGATATATGATGCATAGCACAGGGGGATTTTGCTCAGCAGTTCTGCTTGCTAGGCATTAACCCAGCAATAGGAGTAACGGTAGTAAGAGCTTCATCACCTGCGTCAGATTATCTTGACAGACAAAACCAAGGAGTGGGGATCGTGCAGCTTTCTTCAGAGAATATTGCGCTACCTGCCGCTCCCAAGCAAGTGGTTAAAATCAGACCAATGTTACCACAAACTTTATTTTAGCCCTATCTTGGGTATTTTAAAACATTACTGGAGTGTTGCTCTTTTCTGAACTTGACCCTCGAGTCTGAAGCGAAGACCTCGGGCAAGCGAGGATGCCAGCGGTGAGGGCTGAAGGCTGGATCTCTCGGCATCTCCCAAGGGACCAGGGCTCGGTCTCCTCCGCACCACTCCACCGGAGCAGCAGCTCCGTGTTGCTGGCTGGTCCTCGCGGAGGGGAGAGGTGGCTGGAGCCACGAGAAACTCACAGAAGTGATGTCTGGTGGTGTCCAGACCTGCTCTGGGCTTTCCGTCGTGTGGGTGTGAGGAGCCCAGACTCATTCAAGCTGGGGCCGAGGTCTGGATTCTGCCACCACCAGAACCAGGCTGCCGAGAGGTGGCATTTGTGGGGCAGGGAGAGGACACGGCTGCAAACTCACTGCCCCTCTCTGATCAACAGGTTATTTGCAACGAGCATCGCTAAATAAGCTTCATTTATGCAAGCCTTATAAGGTGAACTTAAGTGATGGTGTACAACGTGCTGATCTATGGCTTTTGACAAGCAATGTTGAGTCCTGGCTGCCTCTTCTGGCCAAAGACTTCTGTGCGGTCGCAACCGTCGGTCGCTCGCACCCCATATGTGTCCACAAACAGCCCAAGGGGAAAAAATATCCTCTCTCCTGTCAGGTTGTGCCTCCTCTCCTATCTGTGCTACCTCGCTGATATCTCTTCGGCTTTAATGTATTTTGTGCATTGCAGATAATCAAAGGATTGTTTTAAGAGTAAAAATTAGCAAAACAGCTGAAGGTTGGCTGAATCCGAAAAACCTTGAGCATCCCAGTGTGGTGAGAGAGAGAGATTCTAATGCTGCCAGACTGTTTCTATGGATGAAAATATGTACCATTTAACATCTGTTTTGAGCACATATGTGGTGTGGGTTCTCATAACCGATCTTGTCCCAGCTGTTGCCCTCATCATTCTTTTTCCTAAGTCCTGTTATTTCAGCCTGCATGTATTCTGCAGTTCTGATCATTGGGGGTTTTCATGGTCTCAGACTGCAAGCGGGATTCTGTGTTTGAACCATTAGAAACGGAAAATTAATGGGGAAAATATGCAAGTGTGTATTTTTCTCTTGCTTTACTTTAGAACAACCCAAATTAAGAGCGTCTGTCATGTCTCGCTGCACTCAAATGAGTGCCAAAAGGAAATGATAAAATTTCACAAAAGGCTGGCTGAGCGGATACAAAAACCCTCCCTGGCTGTAGGGTCTGACCGCTCCGGAGAGCCCCAGACCTGCTAATGTAAATCAAAGCAATGTGCAAAAGCAAACCCAAGAAGAAACCCTTTGCTAGGGAGTTATCTTGGTCTGGAGACATCTCTGCTATCAAGGTATTTGTTCTCCTTGGCGTGAGCCTCCCTGCAGCTTCCCCCTCTGTCCGCCGGGCGCTGCAGACTTATGAAACTGTGACTCTCATCTTTACATCACCAGTTGCTGGTACCGCGATAAGAAAGGTGTTTGTAGTGGATAGTTGCAGTAACACAGATCTGTGCAGATCCCCATCCCTTCCTAGCTGTTCTCTCCCACGTGAGAGAGATGACAGTTTTTCCTCCTCTTTTATAATGGCATTTTATTTTCGTGTGCTGCTTTACGTAACTCACCTGAGTTTTTCATCTTTAGGCCTGACATTCATCGCCGGGCAGAATCGGTGCCTCAGCCAGGCAACATGACGGCACTGTTTGATAACTTGTCGTGCCATCACTCCATCGACGACTTCCGAAACCGAGTCTACTCCACGCTCTACTCTATGATCAGCATCATGGGCTTTGTCGGCAATGGCGTTGTGCTGTACGTCCTTATAAAAACATACCGGCAGAAGACAGCCTTCCAGGTGTACATGCTGAACCTTGCCGTGTCTGACTTTCTCTGCGTGTGTACCCTGCCCCTGCGTGTCATCTACTATGTCCACAAAGGGAACTGGTTCTTCAGTGACTTCCTATGCAGGATCAGTTCATACGCGTTGTACGTCAACCTGTATTGCAGCATATTTTTCATGACTGCAATGAGCTTCTTCCGTTGCATAGCCATCGTCTTTCCAGTCCAGAACATCAATTTGGTAACGGAGAAGAAGGCTAAATTTGTCTCCGTCGGCATCTGGATTTTTGTCACGCTGACAAGTGCTCCCTTCCTGCGAAACGGGACGTACCAACATGGCAACAAGACCAAGTGCTTTGAACCCCCAGAAGACTCTCAGAAGACAAATCTAGTTGTGATCCTGGATTTTATTGCCCTATTTGTGGGCTTCATTTTTCCATTTATTGTCATAACTATCTGCTACACAATGATCATAAGGACCTTACTGAAAAATTCCTTGAAGAAGAACCAGGCTAACCGCAAGAAGGCGGTCTGGATGATCATCATTGTGACGCTCACCTTTCTGGTGAGCTTCACCCCGTACCACATTCTACGTACGGTCCACCTCCACGTGCTGCAGCTGAAGAACGCCAGCTGCGAGGACGCCATATACCTGCAGAAATCGGTCGTGGTAACGCTTCCCTTGGCAGCGGCCAACTGCTGCTTTGACCCGCTTCTCTATTTCTTCTCAGGGGGCAACTTTCGGAAGAGACTTACCACGTTTAGGAAGGCTTCTTCCTCCAGCTTAACGCAAGCCTTCAGGAAGAAGTTCTCCATAAAAGAGAAGGATGAGGAACCCTTTGGAGAAAGCCATAGGGAGAATGGAAGGGCAGCCGTGGCCCCTTCATAAGGGGGCTAGACCTTTCCCTAAGATCTCAGATGGGAAACGGAGATCTCTGAACTCTTCCAGAAGACACTATGGAGGCTTGCAAGCCTTCGTCACAATTAGATGTGTAACAATAATGGTGGACAGCCCACGATTTATGCTCCTTAGTGGTACAGCCACCGCCAGGGATGGCCAGCCCCTTCCCCAGGAGCGCGGCTCGGACATGTGCAGCCACTTAGGATGGAGGAGCCACCACTAGCCAGCACCAGAAAACTGTTGATCTGATGATAAACTCGCATAAACAAACCCTTCAAGGCCTATATTTGGGCATCTGCTTCATTTTACAGCTCTACAAAGAGCGTTAACTCTCCGAGTCAGTGGGAAATGTAAACACAGCATTTGGTGTACTTGGAGAAATACTGACAAATAAAGAAGGCAGAGTTCTCAGAGTCTTCAAACAACCGCTAAATTATTTACACAGCAGAGGTCAGGATAATTCCTGCCCCACTCCCAGCTGCCTCTGCTTTGGATTTCAGTTTTCAAGGTAACGTCTGCAAGACCTGCAGGGTTGGTGCCTGGGTCTGCAAACCTCGGGTTTGAGTCGCTCCTTGGACATGCTTTTGTGGGCAGCAGATCTGCCAGCATTTTCCAAATTCCCAGAAAAATCTTGTCTGTGGGAGCAGTTTTAAAATTGCAGTATCCTAGCATGCATTTGAAACTTATTTCGATGGGACTGGTCCTGTAAGTGATGGCTGCAGGATCCAGATTATCACTCCAGTTCTTCAGGAGGTTTTACCTAAAAGTAGAGCTCCGGATGCTCAGAGTCGCGTGCAGGATCAGGCCTGCCTGTCTGAACTATTGACCAACTTGTTTGTTGGGTTTTTTTTAATAATTAAAAAAAGGAAATAATAATGCAGAAGTCCATTTTTAAAAATAGCTACGTATGATATGTGATCCTGTTCAAGAGCGTTCACCTTGCTCACACCTCACAGAAAAGAGACAGCCCAAGGCCCTTGGAAAGACCTGGAGATCCAGCGTCTGAGTCCGGATGAGACGTGAGTGAATCTTACTTGGAGTACAGTATGGTGAGGTGAAAAAACAGGTTGAGTTATGTTTCTTGTGTAAAGAAAAACTTCAAAATCTTGGGCAGGAGGAAGCATTCCTGTGCTTTTCCAGTCAACACCACAGGAAAAGCAGTGCTGCCTGCCTTTTGCTGGAGCAAAGCCCAGCCCAAGACGCGATACATCAAGACAAAAATAGAAAGACTTGTAGGATGAAGACTCCCAGTTGGAAAAATGGTTGATAAATGAATAGCAAGTATGCTTTGATACGGTGTTTATGAAGTTACTTGACATCATCTTACAAGAAAGAAAACAGTTTTAATACTCCAGAGTAAGAGCGAGCAAAAGGAGTTTGGCTTGGGGCAGGGGTCTGCTTGAGAAATTATCTTTACAGATACACACAAGAGTGTAGGTTCACCCTTTACACCACAGTCTGCATATCCCTGGGTCAGCAAAAGGCGCTTCAAAAAGCAAATTCACCTGCAGAACAATGTATGGGTGTGAATTTTCAACAAGATCCGAGACCCCTTTAGAAAATTTTAAGGACTTGTAAAGTGGAAGAGGGCTGAAAGCTGTTCATGTAGAGTGTTACAGTTCCCCCTAACCCCACAGGAGGGCAGAGCTCCCGGTTCGAAGATGTAACTGTAGACTGCTTTGAGAAAGTGTGTGTAAGAGTTGGCTAAAACTTCTTTTCAGGGGTTAGCATTGAGTATTATAGCTGTGTCTCCAAGCATTAAAGGCATTGTGCAACTGTAAATAGAAATCATCACGGAAAACTCAGTTTCAGAATATGTAGAAATAATATACGCATTCACAAATTTTAAGATATTGTACAGTAAAGCCATATATATGTCTGTTGCAAAGCATTTTTATTGTACCAGAGGTATTCTTTTTCCTTTTTGTCTTTTTTTTTTTATGAGATGATGATTATGGCAAGAGAAACAGCAGTGGTTTTTGTGCAATAGGAAAGACTATTTTAAAAAAAAAAAATTGCTGAAAATTAAATTAAAATGTTGCAAGTTAAATTTTAACAATTACCGTTTTCTGTGTCTTATTTTAAAGTCTCTGCATACAGATTCTTCTTCTCCGCAATACATTTTTGTCTACACGCAGCACTAGAGCGTACTATTCATGTAATAATCACTTATAATGATATAGTACACAGTCAAAACAGCAGAGAAGTTGTTGAGGGCAGCACCTGGAGCGGGCTGAGATGACGGGGGACTCGCTGGCCCAGCTCCTCGGAGCCGGAGTTCGGTCCAGCTGAACTGGCCTTTGCTGTCGCCCAATTTCACCGGACTCAGGGCACCGGCTGGGGCTGCTGGTGTGGGCACCTGTTGGAGCCAAACCACTCCTGATGGCAACTGGGGTCTCGGTAGGTCTTGCAGAGGTGGAGCACCCCAGCAAATAGCAGCTGGGACCTCGATAAATGTGTATTTACAGATAGAAAATGCTTGCAAGACACTGGGAGGGAAGTGATGCTTTTGGTGAGGAGGTTGTATTTGGGTGTCCTGCGCGGTCACGTACCACACAGGTTCCTGCATGGAAAAGTCTGCCAAGAATGACGTCTTCTACGTGGCTTTTCCCAAAATAGGCCTAGGCTATACAGCGTGTTATGTAGTTATAAAAGTCCAGTCCGTACTGGCGAGGGGGGATTTTGCCATCGGCTGGGCAGAACCCCGGCTCTAGGCGCGAGGAGAGGGAACTTGTCCCCATGACTTTGCCCTGGGGTACGCAGAAAAGTGCCGTCCCAGCAGCAAATGTTGATCGTGTTTTGCTCGGGAATAGGGCCCTGGAGAGAAATCCGTGCCGAGAAACAGGACCCGTTACCGTCATGAGGTGAGTTAGAAATTGGGTTTGTATGGGCTGTGAAAAATGACAGGACTTGGGAAGAGGGGGACGAAGGGCCATTCTGGTACAGTGTTGGTGTCAGAAATCCCTAAAAAAGGAGTGAGGTGTTCCGTTTCTTGCTAGAAACTGGACTTTTTTCTGCTGTGCCTGCTGCGATTTATGGTACAATAGTGTCCCCTAGTGCAGAGTTATTCCTGGAGCAGCTGCCTGCTGCCTAATGTGGTTTTTTCTCTTTTTTTTTTTTTAGATAGTCCAGCCTGAGCTGCTCGCCTGTAACACTGTCCTGTTTCCTCCAGTGTTCCTCACCCTCAGTTCCCCCTCTCCCACCCCTGCCTACATTTTATTTCATAATCTTTGGGGGTTTCCCCTCTGCCTTCCTTTTGTTTTTTCCTGGAGGGATGCTCAGGCTGGGAAGGAGCCGGTCATGGGATGGGGTCCAGCAGCACCCAGTCCCCGCAGAGGGACCCCAGCTTCAGCACTGGTGGCAAGCAAGGGTCCCTCCTCCTGCCCCGGGCTCCAACAGCATCGTCCGTCTTGCCTAAAAAAAAAATGCTGTTTCTCCGTTGAATGGCTGTCCCGACGCAGAGCTCGGATCTGCAAAGCTTTCGTTGGAAGCTGATGGTAAGTACAACCCGTTGGCATCACCTTGTCACGACAGAAGTCCCATCGTTTTGGCCTTCATTTGTCTGGGAAGGTTATTTCTGATAAAAGCTGGGATGGCTCCAAAAGGAACCAGCAGCCAGGTGAGCTCCTCGCTGTGCCGTCTGCTTGGCATAGGGCAATAATGGTTTAGTGGGCATGGTTGATGGTTGGACTTGATGATCTTAATGGGTTTTTCCAACCCAAATGGTTCTCTGAGTCTATAAAACGGTCTTGCTTGTCTCCTCCCAAAAGAAAACAAGTGGTCCCCTTCGCACAGACACTGCCTTGCTCCGAGGAGTCCCTCAGGTCCTCGGCAAGGGAACCCAGTGCCAACGCAGCACACGCCAGCCGGGAATATCCCAACGGAGGAGGAGGAGGAGGAGGAGGAGGAGGCATCACCATGTGGCTGTCGATGCTAGAGAGACAGGCTATGCCTTGTGCTAACCTTTCACTTAAGCGTTGCCTCAACTAGTAATAAGTCAGTGGGTAAATTAGTGGTGCCTGTGCTCGTAATGTGGTATTGTTTGTGTTTGCTCAAAGATGGAAAAGTAACTGGAGCATCATAAAAATGCCCAACCAGCTGCCTTGTCATTTCTGACTGTCGCTCGCTGTGCACATGTTGTCAGTCCTAAGCACTCAAAAACCTTGAATCAAGCCTTCCAAATCATGGCTTAATACTGTTTTGGCTCTCTTTCTTTGCTGTTCAGTGCCTGTGCCTCTAGGGTGCAAGCAGGTAACATCTTCAGGCTTCCCTCTGCAAGCTCCACAACTAGAAATACACTTTTTTTTTTTTCCCCCAAAGCAAACCACGAGTGAAAACTTCTGCTCTAGACCTCTGATTTTAGCCAGCGTAAGTCAAGCCACTAAGAAAGCCTGCTTAGGTCTAGCGTGCGTGCATTGCAACCTCTTGAAATTATACGTGGGGCTCGGACGGGGGGGTGAGTGTATTCTACATGCTAAAGTGTGAACTGATTAATAGTATAGTTACTGTGAAAAACAAGTGCTTTAACCTACTCTTCTCAGTGTTGGGTTTTACGACTGTGGAGTTGCTGTATCCCCTGCGCAGCGGTCAGGGCACGATGCCTCACCAGGCAGAAAATAAGGGATGCTTCACGTCAGACCGTGCTCGCTCCCCGCTGACTCCGACAGCCCTTGCTGGGCAGAGGGTTGTCTCCCATACGGAAGGGCAAAAAAAAAAGACCCATCTCAGCTGAAGCCTAGAGCACGTAATAGTACGCGCAAGTATGCAGGTGTGAGCGTAAGCAAGGGCTGAAGCTGATTGTGGTTTCTCTTTTTAAGAAAATGGGGGAATCTGGGTCTTTTCCCAATGGGCTGAATAGGCACCACCAGCTGCTTTGAGCATGAAGTGGAACAAAACTTTGAAATACAAGAGAGAAAAAAATCGGCATCATGTGTTGATTGAGGCAGTAATCTTTTGGGGGCCGGGGGATTACAGCGTAACAGATAACATTCAGATTTCTTAATGGGAAGATGCGGGGGGAGAATTTCCCTTAACAAACACAAAATCCTGGTCTAGCAGATGCCCAGGACACGGTGCCTCCCAGACGAACAAAAACCTCTCCCCTTTATCTCTTTTAAGACGGGTTTCAGGACGAACTTCCATGCAAGCAAAGAGAACCATATGGGTACTGTTTTGTCTTCGTAGCAGGCTAAAATGTGTTTTTATTTGTGCTCGTTTGTCAGAAAGGGTCCAAAGCAGCCACCTGCTGCCAGAAGCTAACCACAAACTAGATTTCTGTTTGCAAAAATAAAACCATCTTTCTGTTTCTAAGAGAACAGTACAAACCTTGGTTTCCAATAAATCCTGGCCTTGACCGCTCTGTACTCCTTTTCAGCAGCTGCTCGGTACAGGCATTCCCTCCAGCACGCACATCGCTGGCTTCCCTCGGAGACGCTGCCGGGGCAGGTGCTGTACAGAGGATTTTTCAAGCCGGAATCTCTCTTGCTCTTAGCTTTTCTTCATGTTCTTCTTGAGCTACAGTAAAATCATCTGACCCTAACTGCAGGGAGAAGGGTGCTTTCTGATTTCTCTTCGGCCGTGTGCCCCCAAACCTCCTCAGTCAGAATTGCTGGTTAATTCTGGCAAGTCTGGGGGGAGTTTTCTCTCCACAAGCACGATAAATCACAGAAGATAAAGTCACATTTCTAATACTCAGTGGCATGTCTATCCTTTTTAGACCTTCAGTGGTCTTTTTTCCTCAGGCTGTAAAAATTTTTCCTTTTTTTGACACTTGTGATACTATAGCAAGTTGACATTTGGGGATTTTTAACTCCACACCATTTTTGCCTGCTGCGGGGCCAAATTCCAATGCCACAGGCTGGGAAATTCAGAAACTACGCATAGGACGTAGCCACCCTTATTCTGTACGAACTGTCTTCATATAAAATGCTTGCAGGATGTGAGAAGCAAACAACCCTTCAGTTTAATAAGCAATAAACTCCAAGTGCTGGCAATAAAGAGATATTTCCTGCTCTGAGCAAGGTGCTTTCTGCCCCCACCATCCGCAGGAGCCTGGGCATGTATTTGGGGGCTGGAGGGGCTCGGTGCAGCCCACAGAGTCGTTCCCACTGCCTGAATCCCCCCCACCAGCTGCAATAGGGTTCTGTGCACCCAGAGACTGCAAGTCCCTTAGCAAGAGCTAATTCTCGTGCCGAATCCTAATTTAGCTTCCCCCCCTCCCCCCTCCGTTTCCACAGCGGTATGAC
>JANZLQ010000025.1:21547067-21565447 GCA_026212715.1 Elanus axillaris
AATGGGCACCCCCCCCCCCCAAAAAAAAAAAAAAAAAAAAAAAAAGAGCATCAGCCCATCCCTAAAGCTTTATTTTTGAGTTGGATCCACAACAGAGAGTGGAGAGGATGCTGGAAAAAACCCACAACGGACCACAATGGACACTGGTTCCCATGTCCCGGAGATGCCATGAAAACCTCTCCCTCTCCCCATGCTGTGAGAGCCAAATCCTTTCTCAGCCGAACTCCCCGCTCCCAATGCCTGCTAGCACATACTGCATTCAGATGAGGCTTCCCTCAGCCAAGCCCTCAGGAAAGGAGCACGGGATGGCTGTAACGGTGACCTACCATCTTCAGTGTTGACCGTGGCAGAGATGTTCCAGCTATCGGCACCTGCAGTTCAGCTCTCATGCCCTCTTTATAGTTCCCCCCTCTACTCAGTGGCGTATCTCTCTATTGCACCGCTGTGGTGCTCCACACCGCATCCCTCCGACTAGAGGCGATCCTGACACCTCTGCCAGACCTGGCCAAAGGGAAAACCCACCAGCAGCACTGGCTTTCTGCACTGATGCCCATCCTGCACACAACCCAGGCAGGGATGGCTCCTGACCAGAAGTCAGAGCTACCATCGGTACAAAACCTGGATCCGGCTGGGGAAGGGCAGCCAGAGTTCACTGGAAGCCAACGGAGTAAAAGCCACTTACACCCACTGAGGGCTGTGCTCTGTGCCCTCCTCCCACCCACACCGTTGTGCCGACTGCTCCGGAGTCAGACCTGGTTTATGGTTATACTCTTTCATCCAACGGAGAGGGCCAGTGTCAGGGCAGTGCTCTTCCTCCCCTGAATCCACGAGGCAACGTCCACTTGTCACATCAACAGCAGGACTGATGCTGTACCCAAGTACAGTTTGCTGGACCAAGGGTGAAGAGAACTGGACCAGGAGATGTCTAAAGCTTCTGGTTTTGACAATGCCCACAAGATCCTCAGGGACATCAAGAGAAGAACAGGAAGTGCCCTTACTGTGTTTTCAAGGTAATTTATAAGAAAATTTGAGAACTGTGAGGACTGATTGTCATCAGTTTTAAAGATCTAGAATTGAATGATGGGAATTTCCCCCCCCCCTCCCGATTAAGCCAATTTACCATTTTTTCAGGTTGATGCTTTACCCATAAGCTGGGGCATATGTATTGGGGGACATCTCTTGGTTGTTTCTTTGAATTCTGTTGTTTATTTATTTGCTACAGAAACAAAGAGCAAACAACATGGAACAGAGCCACATGCTCTGGAGTAGAGCAACAGCCGCAGACCCTCCAGGATTGAGATGGGCCCTCTGAGGATCCATCTCACTCACTTTTAGAGAAATCCCTGCTTTTCCGCTCTTCCTTGAAGCAGCAAACTAGATGAGGGAAGGATTAATTAGCTGATGTTTGTAAAGCCCTTTGAAGATGAAAAGTGTTATTTTTATTTTCAAGTCTCACCAAAGGAAAAAAACCCAACCAAACAGTAAAAACAATTTAAAAAACTAAAGGCCAGAGAAAGGCTTCTACCATTTCCCACAGACAGGGGTCTCGGGACTGAGCTCCGGTACAGAGACACTCCTCCAACAATATATATTAACTGGCAAGCTGACACTGCAGCCTTTCCCCCCAGGGCATGCATTAACAGGGTCTCTGCCCAGCTGCCTATTTTCATGAAACACGGAGAACTCAATACCACTGAGACCTCTCCCCCTGCATCAAATTTGCTTGAATTTGTCCACCGGATTCAAAAGTTAAGGGGAACACAGCCACAGTGTGATCACACACATCTCATTTCCTTAGAAAAGCAGACTGAAAGCATATGAGGAAGGCCCTTGAATACAGATGCAGAGCGCCTGGCTACCCAGAACCCAGGTGGGCTATTTTTTCCTGAAGTGTAAATTACAGAAGTGATTTCACTTTGCACCTACTGTTGGTATTTCTGTATGTCCCTTTTATTTTTTTGCGGGTTTGGGTTTTTTTTTACTCCCCGTGTCCTTAGCATCACCAGGATGCACTCAAAGCAGCGGCAGGCGGTGGTGCAGGATCCCCTGGCAGCTGGGGAGCCACAAGAGGCTTACAGGTGGGTGCCCTGCCCTAGGAAGACAAAAATAGCAAGAAGACAGACAGGACTGCAACATATTAGCAGACCTGTGCTTAACACCTAGGACAAGGACGACAGCGAGCTGTTAAAGGTGAGGCCTGAAGTGAGCTGGCAGCCCAGAAGGGGAAGACTTCAGGGTGTGCAGCCCATTATGGCTCCTTCAACTCCGTGATCTCATCAAAATCTCATGACCACCAAAAATAAACAGGATGCTAGCTTTGAGTTATCCTGTTAGACAACATAGAATCACAGAATGGTTTGGGTTGGAAACGACCTTACAAATCATCTAGTTCCAACCCTCATCTAAATATTCGTCTTAATGATGATGCCTAATGTCCAGCTCCAGACATGTTTGCTCCCCCACGACCAGGGTTAGCAGCATCTGTCCTCAGCCTGCTTTCACCCGAGTTCCTCTCCCTGCTCTCAGCTCAGCAAGGCACAATGTGAAAGAGCTGTGAGGTCCTGCGTAAAAACAGCCATCTGGTGAAGGGGCAGGAAGAACCAGTTAAAAACAGAGTAGCTCCACCATATGGAGAAAATAATTCAGTTGGGCAGTGTAGGAAGAAGCAAACCCTATTATAATAATTGTGTTGCCAAGTGATGTTACAGACTTGTTTTTCCCCTCACGGCTTCTGCAATGATTAAGAACACAGCTTCCCCCATAATGTGGCACCATCCCCACAGCAAGATCAAACTGTTCCCCCAAGTGACTTGTCGGATTACCCGGTCACCACCAAAACGCCTACCAAGTGACAGGAGCGCAGAGCCAGGAGCATTGCACCCCCCCACCACCTTGCTTATTCTTCCATTCTGAGTTGAAACACCAAGACTTTGGGAAAAGGTGATCCAGTTCAGCTGGACGGCACCCCAAGGAAAGCTGGCTCAGAATTAACACGGGAGGCAATTACACCAGTGGCAAGCCCAGGTTTGAAAGACTTCTGGCCCACCAAACCCAAGGACAGACAACGCAAACCTGCTTGGGGCTAAGGCACCTCTCTTCCTCAACACAGGAATTCTGGCCTTCCTGTACTCCCCCATATATCCAGGACAGAGCACCCTGATAAAACCTCAATTATAAACAGGTCCTTCTAGAACAGCTCCCCTTCTTCTTCAGACATTTCTGGGCTGTCGATAAAAACGTGCTAAGCGTGCAAGCTCCAAAAGCACTCCTTACCCTGCAGAGTGAAGGCAACCCCTCCCTGGAGATCAGCTAATCAGCTCTCCCCACAGAAGCCATTACTACTTGGGCTCCCAGGGTCCTGCAATCAGCTTATCATCACTAAGAGCTAGCTGTGTGCAAAATGGCGAGTCTCCCAAGGTCCCAGCCCAGCTCTCCTGGTCACAGCGGTGCACCCCTCTTGGGAATCCGGCAGGGAAGGGATCTGTCTCTCCTGCTGCTCCCTGCCACCTCACCACGCAGACTAACAGCTAGCCCCCAGATAGCAGTGTAAAAAAAGGTGCTAGCACCACTACCTCAGTGAGCACGCGCTGCCCTGAGCCCTGCAGGTGAGGTGGGACAGATGCCCAGAGCAGGCGAACTCTGGGGCAGGTATGGATCTGGATGTTAAGCACAGCCACCGTGCTGAATGATGGCAGGTAACCCCAAGTCTCTGGCTCTGAGGGACATCATACTCTCCCACCGAACCATTTGTTATGGGTGTGCTCTTTCAGGTAAAAGCAGCTCAGGTCCAAGTTCAAGGCTCTAGCTTTCTCTCAGTGAAGAACTTGCTCTTTCCTCTTTTTCCTTTGTTTCCCCCTTTTTCTCCCGCTCATCTATTCCCATGCTGTGGCTTTCCACTGGGCAGCACTGATTTCCAGACAGGTATGGTTGTAACCAGAGAGATTTCCTTTCACAAGCAGCCTTGCAGCTTCTAGACGAAGGTGGACAAACCCACTAATGTCTCCAGAGGCATGGAAGACAGAGCGGGAAGCACAGCCTCCTGCTGCAGACACCATTCCCAGGCAAGCAAAATCCCAGTCCGAGGCCAGTTAACGTATTAGTCATTAATTCTGGATAAAAGGGAATTTATTTGCACAGCCCTGCTTAGACAAGGCAAATCTTAACTTGCCCCTCCCCCTTCCCCTGCTCTCCTTTAATACCTTATTAATATTGTACACCAGCACAAACCAACATGCAAATAGAGCTCTATGCAAATATGGCTCAACGCAAAGACAGCTGCACTTAGTTCAGTGCATTAGTGCAACTCCAGAAGAATAGCCAGAGGAAAAATAAATCATATAGATGATAGAGAAAGCACGTCTTAGCTTCCAAATTTCCATGGAGAAAGCTGTGCGTGTGTGTTTGTCAGAGCAGAGTTTACCAAGTTTCATCAAGGAGATAAGGTAGTTAATACTCTGCTTAATTAGAGGATGCAATGTTCTTTTGGGGATGCCGAGGCGACTAAGTGTCTAAGGCTCTGTCTTGCAAAACCTACTTCTAAACTGGACTTAAAAGTGCAACTCTGCTCAGTAAAAGCAGCATTGCCAACTTTCCTGTTCATTGTTTCTCTACAATTCCACATCAGAATCGCTTAGTTTCTGGACAGAAACCTTTTTACAGGTTTTCCCTGCAGCACAGTCCTGCAAACAACAGCCCTGAATGCGAAAGTCAATCACTTCCATTCCTTCCCAAGCACTGCTACCAGCATTGCATTAATTGCTTCTGGCAATCAACAAGTCCCCAGGTATAATGCTGATGAGGGGCAGAAGTATTTCTACAGAGAGTTTTGAAAAGATACCTAACAGAAGGAAAATTTTACGCATAGGCTTTCCGGCCCCTTGGACCAGAGTCTAGGTCAAGGATGTTCACAAGAGCTGCAGATAACTACCATACTTGCCTGGAAGCTGAATGAACTTCCATTTGACTCTAGCTGTGAGAAGCAAGCCAGCAGGTCAGCTCTTAGGGTGTCGATGTTATCAGAAAGACCCGAGCACTTTGTATTTCCATAAAGACAGCTGTTGGACTTCAGAAACTTTAATATACCCAGGTAAAGCAAGTGCGGTTTATTAATCCCACTTTATAGCTGGGAAGACTGAGAGATGTAGCAGAAAAATAATTTCAACAACTGCGAACAAGAAAATAACTTCCTTTGTCCCAACCTTGTATCTTAGCCGCAAGACCATCTTTAGGTACAAGTGCCAAGTTTATGAGTAATACATACCACTGCAATTGGTGACCTTACCTTCAGAAATATTTCTTGTCTGTAAAGAGTAGCTGAGAACACATTAAGGTCACTTGGAGCACTTTGAGAACAAGCAGTCCAAGGAATGTCATTTGTGTTGAAGAACGATTTGGTGAGGTTCCCATCTGGAAAGCTCATCTGCTAGAAGTGACAAAGGAACGAGGGTATCTGTCTTGCCCAATAAATACAAGAACAACATGTCTCTGCTCTTAGCATAGGAATCATCAATCTCCAAGGAGCTGGAGTTCAGGAAAGAATTAAAGCCCAGGACTGAGCAGGAGCACCTTGCACCTCTCCCCAGTGTCTCTTCCAGCTAACACTGCTTCAGCAGCAAGCCTGGGAGAAGGAATAAGGCTTCTTTCTGGACTCACCAAGGGAAAAGGTGACATCCAGAAGGAATGCAGGCAACCTCTCTTTTTCGTCAGCTACTGGGCCATATTTGTAGAAGTTTTCTCCGCGTGCTTCTTCCACGCATTGGTTTTTAGATGTTATGCAAATACCGACTTCCGAACTATGAAGAGAAGGTGGCTACAAAACAATATAACAACTGAAATCTTTAAAAAGCAACATCCTGTCTTTGGTGATCTTTGATTCCAGCCCAAGATGTACGACTTTGGTCTTAGCTGTACTGTGCACTATTATCCCATATACTACTCTTTATTACAGATAACACTACAGATCCACGCCTGCTACCTGGCAGTGCTTTTAATTGGAAATAACCACAGGCAGACATCTGGCATGTAGCATCTCATCAGAAAGGGCCGCAACGATTTTTTTATTTTTCTTTAAATTTCAGTGCGGCCACTCTTTTAGCACTCTTCCTTCTTTATGTAACTGGGAAAGGGCTGAGGTGAGAAGGATCCCACACAGAAAAAGAGCTGGCTTGCAAGGCAGAAGAATGAAAGCACTGCTAGGAAAATGCGAAGACAGCTGGCTTCCACAAAGGGTGCCAGACCTCATGTCTAAAATTAAAGAATCTCATGTTCTGAGGAAAGCACCTAGTCTCGCCCTTAAGTAGAAAATTAAAAAGCAAGAACTGGAGCACACCATGTGATTATTAGTGCCCTATAAAAACCTTACACAGGTTGGGAGCCAGATTAAATCCTACACATGTAAGTACTACCTGACTGGCTTTATTTTTCAGCGGTTCGTTTCAAGGTCTGCACGAATAGAGTTCAAAAAATGGTTGGTCAGCAGCCAGGAGCCAGAGCCACCTTACAAAAATAGTCACTTTTCGTAGCACGGTTGTGCAGCCCTGAGAGAGGCCAAAGACCAAGACAGCCAAGAGGCTGGCTTAGCCCTTTACCTAAATATGATCTCTCCAGGCCATGCAAGAGGGAAAATAAAAAGGGAAACAGGCATTTCACCCCTGCTTCAACACCAGTCATGTTACCACGCTCCCCACCTTCCCTGTCTACTTCCCCAGCACGGGCCGAACTGTTCGTGATCGGAGGGAGACACCCTGATTAACAGAGATGAGTAACTAAGCAGGTACGTGAGCACATCCCAAGAAGCCAACTGCTGCCTTGGTGAGGTCAGGACCAAGCTATCACACATGGGTTGGTAAAAATCAAGTCAGAGCAATGAGTAGAGTGACGGAGATCAAAGTGGGGGAGTACACGGCCGACGCACGACTCATTTCTCCCACGCTCCTGGCAGCGTGGTCCTTCAGGTGGTGCTGGGTGGTTTGGACACTAATCGCGGATGAAGGGTATTTCTCTCGCGTGAAAGCAGAAGCCCCACGGCAGGCAGCCCGCCGGTGCGGTCGCTGTGACTCACCGGGCGCCTGGAGGAGGGGCTGGCAGAGGCACACATCTCATAAGGGATCACGGACTTTACACTGTCCCCTGTCCTCGCCTGCGGAGCCACCAGGGAGACGAGCTTTGCATTTCATATTAACACAGAGTATATTAATCTCTTTAAGAAAGAAGGGGGAAATTGCATCACCTCCCCAGTTTCCCAGCACTTGAATCCTGAATGTGTTTCCCACCAACACCACAAGCAAAGAGTCTCACAGCCAGAAGGCCGAGAACAACACAGAAAGGGAAATGGAGAATTTACCACTCCCAATCAGGTAACAAATACGGGGGGAAAAACATCTCTGGCAAACAGTCAGAAGGACCTGGGAGAAAAATCTTTTATGCTTTACCAACCTCTTCCCAGCTTGCTTCTATTTAGGGAAAAAAAAAAACCTGAACCAATCCACTGTCATTGAAGTAAGTTTGAAAAATTAGTATTGCATCAACTCTTCTTGCATCGCTTTTGTGCTGGCTGAGGAGAGCACATACTACTTCAGTCTTCATAGAATTGCTTTAAGACATATTTTCTCCCTGGCTTTGGGCCAAGCCCTGGTACACTTTTTACTTGGGGAAAGTCCTCGGGAAAGTCTGCCACAGATTTGTCTCGAATTACGGGTCTTTGCCTGTAAAGAGTAATCTCTTCCCATCGCTGACTAACATGTGCATACAATCCAGATGTGGCTGTCAGGAATTTGGTAGGATCACAGAAGTTACCTAGCTGCAGCAACCTTGGCTGCAATAGGCTGTGGAAATAACCTTCACACTCCATGGGTCAAACTACAAGAAGCCACCTGAGAATTAATGTACGCTGTTACTGATATTAATATGAGAATCAACACTTATTTCCCCTGCTCCTACTTTCCTGGAAACTAACTACAAAGACGAAGCCCCAGGTGGCTTCACATGCTTGTTTGGTGGGCAACCAGCAGAAAGCGGGTGCAGCCCCTCTCCCTCGCTCCCCACCCTGCCATGCCCCTGCCCAGCCACCCCCCAGTTCAAAGTCGCTGGAGGCCTTGGTTCTTATCATGAAATGTTCTGCCAAATCAAATGTAAACAAATGACATGCACAGTTGACATGGCAACAAAGCCGCCCTGCACGCAAGGGCTGCGGCGGCAGCATTTAACTCTGCCGGGCTGGGCACGAATTTGCAGGAAAGACCACAGCAGCCGGGAAACTGCAAAGGCAAAAGACAGTATCTCCTCTCCTTTTCCCAGGTGCTTGGAGAAATACACTGCTCAGCACCCAGGGGTTTGCTGAGAGAAGAGCTGGACCATCTCCTGCAAGATGTCTCCAAACTTCCAGGCAGTTTTGGGTGGCATGAGAAGAGCTCTAGAGCAGTACACCCACTTACACATCTCATAGCTCCTCACAAAGGGGTTCAGCATCTCAGCCTAATCTTTCCTACTGAACTGATGACTGGCAGTGTATCCCTCTTCCCAGGTGACCCACCCCTGTGTGCGGGTCATTTACAGGTGCAGAGCCTGGCCATCCACCACACACACGAGAATGACAAAAAGCAGGAGAGAGAACAAAAGGGCTCAGGGAAGGGATGCAGCAGCACACCGGTACGATCGCTTGGTATACAAAATTGCACTATTCACCCCCTTTGCAAATCTCCCACCAAAATACAGCCCTAGACATCTACATATTTAATAAAAGAAGTCAGAATAAAAGTCACCACTGCACTTGGGCTCACCTTGGATTGTGCAGTTTCATCAGCTCCCTTATAGTAAGTCAGATTCAATGAAAGCTTGGAGCCAAAGGTGGGCGTTCAACTGCAACCACTTTGGGGCAGGGACTGCAACTGTGTGATTTGACTCTGCTTTTCCCTACAGACCTCATTGTCTTCTCATTTTAGATGCCCAGGACAACGTTCATGCTCTGACCTAATAAAAAAATACCGTGCGCTGTCAGAGAGCATTTCACTTTTATCGTGGTGGCAGCACTGTTCCAAGGACGGGGGCCCAAATCCCTGCGAAGCCTGCACAGGGCATGAATACTTTGGGAGCCTCAGCTCCAGGAAGCATCCTTTTTGGAGCAGACTATTTCAGTTTCACCTCTCCGAGGAAGGCCCGTGATCTCCGAGTGCCCTCCCAGAGAGCCTAGCAAGGAACGTCAAGTCTGCGAGGCAAAGTCCCTTTAAATAAAAGCGGCTGCTGATGTTAAGATAAGCATCCAAGCAGTAAAAATAATGAAGCTGGCTCTTAAATAATGAGTGCTGATGGCCCCTTCTGCTTGCATTCCTAGCCTAATTACTTACATGGTTAGCTCAGCCCTATATGCCTTTCAAATGCTGCCATTTAAAAATGAAAGTTAAATCCACTTGGAGCGGACAGGAGCTAATGAGAACTACCCTGCATGCACATTGCTGCCAGAGGTGAGGGTGCTGCCACAGGGGCCCTTCCCCTCGGTCTCTACTTTCAATAGGAAAACGCGATTTAAAAATCAAACAAGTAGCCAGCTTACAGAAAAGCTCTTTGAGATGGAGGAATCTGCAGCTTGTGAGCTTGGGAATTCAAACTGTTGCCTCGCACAAGACATTAAGAGGCTCAGGTTATGGTGCTGATGCCAGGGAAGGCAGGAGATGCGGATGCCGACAAAGGAACCACAGGAGCGGGTCACAGCCCCGTTGCCGCCCTTTGTGGGATCTCCTTTAGCTCCATCCAGCTCCGGAGGAACACCCGCAGGTGTCCTCGCACCACGCGGTGCGTGGCCCAGCCGCGTGGACAGGCCACCCACTGCCTACAGACAGGTATATAAAGTCCTGCCATCCACAGCATTCCTTGCACAGCCTCTGAGATCAAATGTGAGGGTTAAGGGTTGCTCAAAAGAGGAAAAAAAAAGAAAAGGAAAAAACAAAACGCCAAGAACGGGATGGGACTGCGCATACTGAACGGGGTCAGGAAACGGCAGGAAGGAAGAGGGACAGATAATGTTTCTGGCGAAGAGGTCAGGGCCCAGAGCATTCCACCACCCCACCACCAGAAGAAAGGCTGCAACCCCACGGGGTAGCATCCCGACTGGCCTCTCACACGCGCTCTTCCCGTTTAGTTTGGCACCAACATTTTGGCTCCAGAAGCTATCCTGGCAACAAAATCTTTCCTGAAAATTTATCACATGCCTTTATACAAAGCTGCCAGAATCATTTATAGCCACTTATCTAACAATATCTGCTTTCGCTTCAGTCATTAAGGAAATAAACAGAGGCTGGAAAAGAGTCAGTATGGAAAAGGGGCCTCTACTTTGGAGAAACAACAGCCTCGGACTACCGAAGACAAGCGAGTGCTGCCCTGCCTCAAAAACAGGCTAGTGCGACAACAGCGATGGATTATGGAGAGAAACTGCTTCTCAAAATGACGTCCAATTACTCTTCATGCCCAATCAAATTGGTTTTAAGTTATCCCTCAAGTGAAAGAATCATTCCTGACCTGGAAGAGAAGGCAAGGGCTTTATGTGTAAATAAATAATTAGAAATAACCATAGGCTGATGGTGCAGTTGCTGGGGTCTATCAGAGGAGAAATGAGAAAAAGCAGCAGTAATGGATTGCTTTCTGTCTCACATCTGTGAGGATTTTTTTTCAAGATCTATAATTTATAACAGATTGTTTTTATGAGCCAGTAAATAATGATTTATAACAATAATAAGCAGTGATAGGTAAGTTCCCCAAATACAATTCCCCTGTGTACTTCGCCATGACAGGGATGGAAAACATTTTCCTTACAAATACAAAGACCTAACCTCACGAAAGCATTAGCGACATCCAACCACCACAAAAGCAAGCCCTGTGCTTGTCAGGGACACTAGCCCCGGCTGCAGCCTGCCTTTGTCCCTATCCCCAAGCGCTTGCCCCGGGGTGAGGAGCAGGGAAAGGATGGCTGAGCTCGCTCACGCATACAAGTCTGTAGAACTAGGGCTCCTGGGTTGCGAGGTGCTTGGGGATGTACCACGTCTTTTGTAAATAAAGCACCAGCTACACATCTATGTCCCTGGATAAATAACATATTCATTGCAAGCACTGCATATCTCTGGCACCAGTTTTCCCCGCATTTAACAACTCGAGAATGCCCCCAACCATTTCAAGAAGGGATACCGAGGCCAACCTGACAATTATTTTTCTTTTACAGCCTAGATTTGGAATAAATGACTTGGAGGAACCCAGAATAACTCTCTCAGCCCTTTTCTCACAAGTCCTCACGAATTTTGTACCTCAGAAAAGCCCCTGCGACCAGCTGAGAGCTCAGACATAAAACGTGGCCGTTAATGAAGATGTGCCTCTACTTCCAGAAAGCAATTCGTTAGGAGAGGAGTGAAAGGGAGGGCAAAAAGGGGGAAATCAAACGCAGTTCCTGTAATGTTCACAATTACTCTATGAACCAGGAGTCCGGTTCTGGGGAACATGAGCAGTAAATTGCTGAGTGGCTTTCTAATCTAATTATTTCACTTGCAATTCAAATTATTTTCCAATTAAAACCAAGCTAATACATTCTGAAATGTAAATCAGACTCCATTACCTTTTTTAATTGCAATGCCTATACTATTCCACTTTTCCCTTTAATTGATAGAAGGCAGGGGGAGATTTCCATACATTCTCCTGCAGTCCTGTAGGGTTATTTCATGCCAGCCATGCCAGTCTCACCATCCTTCACCTCTGCCCTTGTTGCCACCACATCGGAGGCCAATGCTCTCTGCTTAGTGAGAGCAAAAAGCTTAGAGAAAGAGGCAGAGGAACAGCATTTTTCTCTTCGCACGATGGCAAAGCCTTCCCGTTGCAGCAGCGCAAAGGTACGGACAAAAGATGACCGTCAGGTGCCAGCTCTTGCCCTAGAAACAGGGTGTTTGTCACCAGTTGGTGTGAACCAGCCAGCCCCAGTGTGGTACATGCAGTGAGTTCCCACAGCTTCACTTCTGCGCTTGACAGCTGCCTTCTTCCGAAAAAAGAGGAGGAAATAAGTACAGAACATTTTGTCCACTGAGCCAGCCCAGGTCAGATATAAATACATAAAAAATGAGCAAAGAAGCCTCTTCCGTGAAGCGAGGTTATTTTCAATTTTGGCAGGGCCCTTTCCAGACTGTCAACTCCTGAATAAACTTGCACTGTCTATATTACTTCCCTTTTCTCTCCGATTGACAAAACTAAAGGGCAGGGGTAGTCTACAGGATTAGTTTCTCTCACATCCCTTTCTCCCCCGAGTTGCTTGCAAGTACCGATACCGACTGGGAGCCCAGCAGCCTTGCTGCTCCAGGGTGGGCATCTCCCCCAGGGCCAGCAGGACCCTCCGCAGGAGCTGGACCACCAGATCCCCCGCAGCAGTGCTGCCCAGGCAGCGGCCGATCACAGCACACCTACCTTCCTGCAAGACAGGCGGAGAAGCAGGAGGCATTTGTTGTCACCCGCTATTTTATCTGCACAGGACGGGAGCGGATGAAGTAGCGGCTAAGTGCTGGTTGACTTGGCAGTCCAGGCCTGCGTCAGCCCCAGCCTTCGCTGTTGACCCCCCCGATCATGACCTGAGGGATGGAGCTGAGCAACCAAAGGTGCCATGAAGGGTGGGTGCTCATTCTAAAAGTGAGAGGCAGTTCCCGCTGCCCATAGGAAAAGCAAGTGAAAAGCAGTGAAAACAAGCGGGGTTGCACACCCCGTCGGTGTGGGCTGCTGCTTCAGCCGCTATGGGCTGCGCTCTTAAGTTTTCCCCTTCTTGAGTCAGAAACATGACTTAAAGGGAAAAAAAGAAAAAAGACACAAGAATAAAGAGTGGGAGACGTTCACCCTGGCAGGTAGTAACTGTACTGACAGGAGCGCCATGAACCCTCACCTTTATTCCACTATTAATGGAATAAATTAATAGAGACTGCAGGTGTGGAAAGGCTTGCCTCAAATCCAGAACTCACCTAACCCAAATTCCGTGTGGATTTATACTTCCCACAGTCACACTACCTTCAGCAGGGCTAATGGAGATGTAAGTCAAAGGGAACTACGCTGCTCTCTGGTGCAAATATGCTCTTTTCTGTTTAACTTTTCAGCATTACCTCTAAGATGCTCTGGGAATTCTCAAAATTCAGCTTCACTTCACTCTTCATTTGACAAACGTCAGTTCTCTACCTGTGCTTTTCTTACTGTTTGATATTAACATTTGCACTGCTTTGTAGTTTACACCACTACAACATGCTAGAAACCATTTGGAGAATACAAATTATTAATTAATTGCTTGCACACATAGACAAAACAAAAAAATCAATGGCGTATGATTATTTTTTTCAGGTTAGTCCTCAAAGGAAGAGTTTCATCTGAAAAAAATAAAATCAAAATTATCTAAAAATTTAAAGTACTATATATATAAAATAAAATATTTAAACTATGTATTATGCCTTTAGATTCTCAAGACAGAGAACTAGCCAGGCAGTTCGAAGGTGGAATGCCTTTTGAGTCTGACCTACCAGCACCCTTTAAAAATGTATGTGGAGATACTTAAAAATCCTGGCCATAACACACAGTTTTCTAGAAATCATCTCAACAGGCAGGTGTTGATCTTTTAATCCTACAGAAAGATTTTCAGACTTCTTTTTTATTTTATTGTTTAATGAAGGTACAAAACAAACCCAAATCTTCGATGTTGAAATTCCCATTTTCGAAGTATTGGGGAAAAAGAAGGAAGAAAAGAAAAGAAAAAAAAAAAAGGCAAGCATCCAACTGAAGGAAATTTTCTTCAAGTGTCAAACCTAACATTTCCTTTACATACCGATTCATCTTATTCGAGGCAAACTCATCTCCAGCAGAGCACTGACAATTCTAGTAACCTGTCATACTTCAGGGACTAGCTGAATTTTTATGCGTTTATTAACTCACTGGTAATCTCTTCATCATCCAGGTGACTGTAATCCAGCCTCTCCCTCTGCAGGATTTCCAGTGGCTGCAGCTCTCCACGCAGCCGTGACACTCCTCAAAGCCACTACACCCCGTTATGCTTTTCTCTTCTCGGTTTTAAGCCATGTGTTGCCTGGCAAGGCCAGCCCGCAGATGAAATAACGCTGCATTCATCCAAATCCCTCCTTCCCAACCGGCTTGCTGACCGCGGGTTAGTTTTGCACTTGCCGTCCCTCCCAGGTACTGGTGCGTTCTGCTTTTTATTGCTTTGATCTCTTCAACTCCTTCTTACTACACACACATTTCTGAGAGAAGCAGCAAGTGCAGGGCCGAGCACGGAGGGAGGTGGTGGGGAGTCTGGTACTTGGCATTTGAAAACAAGGAGGTTTGAGGGAAAGAACAGAACAGGAACGAACCCGCGCCTCCCTCCTGCTCCAGGCTTTCGTCTTGCACCTGGCTGCCCACCATGGGCTTCCTGGCACAAGGGCCATCCCCTTCCCCCCTTGTTCCTCCCAGTTTCTTCCCCCATGGGATGGTGAGGACTTTGAGGATCTGAAGGGCTCTGGGCGGCTGCTGATGGCAAGAGGGTGTGCACCTTGGCAGCTCTCCGCTCCCAAGGGCTGGGGCTCGTACCTAACATCAACCGCCCCATCCCCTTTGCGCCCGGGATGCCCCACAGCCCGCTCAAAGCAAGAAGTGCAGAAAGAGCTTTAGCCCCAGAGAGGAAAGTGCAGGCTGGGCCTGTAAAAATTAGAAAAGCGCAGAAAGAAAAAAAAAAAAAAAAAACAGAAAAAACATAGTCTAGACTTCCTCGGCAGCTCCTTGTCAGAATTCAGAGAAATTTTGGAAGCAGATTTTCCAAGAGCTGTCACAGGAGTGAACCCGAACCACAAATAACTCCACAGCTGTTGCACTGGAGATGCAAGGATTTAAATCGAGAATCAGTTCCTCTGACTGCAGTATCATAGAGAGTCACAGAAGTATTCTTCTCTCACCCAGCAGGTTTTCTCCTGGGAAAGGATAACCTAAAAATTCACCTGCCAACCTCCAAAATCGCATGAGATTTCTTTAAGGAATGTATTCAGTCTCTTAAATTCAGTTTGTTTTCAAACTCTTTCTTGCAATAACACTAAGGTTTAGAAATGCCTCCCCCTTTTTTTAAGTTAAAAAACAGGTTCTCCCAGGTAGTTAGGATGTCCAAAAGGGGAAAACAAAACAAAACCAAAAGCATTATAAGACTTGATGAAAATGTAAGGAACTAACGATACTGAGTGCACCTACATCACTGTTTCAGTTCGGCCCTTTCGAGGCAAACCTCCCAGTTGCTCCCACTTGTTCTGTGCTCCCACTGCAGGGTGATCTCAGAGTGCATGAATAGGCATTCACCCACAGAACAAGACCTAATCCTAAACAGCCACCCCCCAAAATGCCCCAAACATGGCTGTCGCGTCCTTGGCACCAACTGATTTACTCTCCAAACCGGCTCCCACCAGACCACACTGCTTGCTAGGGCACAGAGCCACCATCTCCTGGGCTCCTGCACCGGTAGTTGGTTCCCTGCTGTTATCCATTGAGAGTCGCTTTATGGTTTGCATCTCTGTGCCCATGCAAGTTTTTCATCATGCATCCCTTTACATGGGAGGACAAAAGCACAGGCTTGATTTATCGTGTGACCCCTCATTAATCCCAGTAAAGTGTTAAGAAAATTAATTGAAAGGGTTAATACACATCTGAAACAGGCTATCCTGGTTATGACATTTACCTTCCCTGCCACAAGCGAGTTATCCGGTTTCTTCTCTAGAGTAAAGATAAATGTCAGCAGAGATCAACAATCATGTATTATAAATATACAATGCATAATTTTTTTTCTCCTGCTGTTCTGAAGCACTGAAACTGCTTTAGATGACATGCATGAAATATTTAGAAACCATTGGAATAGGATGTTCTGAATCCTGCTAAACTTTTAATAACTTGCAAATTGCGCTGTCACCCACAGGACAGCACCAGGAAAGTGCCTGTGCCAAGCGGCAACAGCCAAAAAACAGCTCCGCTTTCACTGCACCGAGCAGGTACCATTTCCCACAAAGCAGGCACTGTAGCCGTTGGGTGTCACGTTGCTATACCCAGACAGCAGGGTATTAAATGCAAAAGAAAATGTGAGGAATAATTATCTGAATTCAGTAAAATCTTACTGAGAGCTCTTGGTTCGAGCGACTTTAACTTTTCCCCGTCCGGAGAAGCACACACAGCCCGCGCAGGCAGGATCTGCTTTACAGTAGGCACACATGTGCTAGATAGCTGTTGTTTACTAGGTCATGTTGATTTTGCTTTCAGCTATGTTTTCTTAGGCACCCACGTCTCTTCATGTAGGAGTGCCTTAGAAATTACAAAATATTACTCCCACTCAACATGCACTCGCGTATGCATACACTGGGTTTGTGTGTACATAGCTAGAGATGCCCACCGTAAACAAACCTTTGCGTCCGCGACCTTTCAGAAAAACAAAGGTACTTTTCCATTCCTTCACAGCAAAGTACCGCACCTGAAGCAAGGCTGAGCTACGGCCTCGCCGCTTTTATCCATCCCCCTCATCCCAGCAGCATTTTGGGACCTCGCCTCCTCCCTCCCTCCTCCCGAAGGACCACGCTCAGCACGGCCCTGCGGACCCCCCTCTCCCGGGGCTGGCCGCGGAGCAAAAAGGGCTCCTGCCCCGCAGAAAGCCTTTCCCTGCAGCGCATCTCGCTTGCAACTCAGCATTTCCCCACAGAGGGGCCTCCAAATGCACGGATAATTTCACTCTCCGTTTCCCTGCCTCTGAAGCATCCCTTCTGCCGGCTGTGGAAAAGCCCCGGTTTCTTGGAAAGCAGCAGATCCTTGCTTAAGATCGGAATTCCTGTTAAGGAAGCTGATCCCGATCAAGCCCTTCCCTTCTGCCCCGACCTCCACCCCAGTACAGGAAATTCACCTTCCTGGAAATGCCTTGGCTATAAATACAGCCCTAGGAACGGCTTGTGACATTTTTCCCTTCGCTACATAAACTTTCCGCTCGCCGAAATCATCCCAACGAAAGCCACGGCAGGCTCTCAGCCGGGGAGAGCGGAGCTTCGCCGGGCGCTCCGCAGCCAGACCTGGGGGCATCAGCCCACGCCTCGCGTGGGGATGTGCGAGACCACACCACAGCCCGTCCCACGGATTCGTGTCCCCCCCCCGGCTGTCACCCCAGGTTTGTTTCATTTCAAAGCCATGGCTTTACAGAAGGCACTCAGCGGAAGTTATTAACGCCGCTTTGGTATGGGGAAAATCTCATTAACGTCAGCAAAAGGAGGAAGAGTTCTGAAAAGCTCCCAGCTAATTTGCTTTCTTTTAATTTTCTTGCAATTACAGTAAGCAGTGTAGCGCTCTCCCAATAAATGAGTCTTTAGCATTGTGGCAGCAGCCTTCTCCCCGAATCAATTCTCCCTCAAACTTTTAACCCTTCGCTGCATTGCCAGAGAGGAGAAATGACGGCGCGGGGCACCTTCCCAGAACAAATGGGTTTCAGACATTTCCAGTAATTTATCCACACGGTGGAAAATCCCTGTTTGGGCTGTGCTTTGTTGGGTTTTGGGTTTTTTTTTAATTTTTGCTTTGCAGTCATCACAGCAGTACCGAGCTGGTGCTTCCCACATCCTTTACTTGCTCTAAATTCAGTTTCTCTTGCAGTAAACACAGTTCCTAAAGGCTGCAATCCAGTTCTTTTCTGAAAAGAGGTTCAGTGTAGCATATCCCACACACGGGCTGATTTTTAAAACTCACTGTGTGATCTATTTTTCCCTTACTGCTTTGCAAAGTTGAAGAGCAACAATTCTATTTCAGACTGCAGCTTATTATTTTTACTCCACTGTAAAAAATACAATCAAAAATAAGAAAAAAGGAAGAATGTTGAATGTTTAGGCATACAGTCTGGAGGGTAGTAAGGGGACAGGGGGTTGGTTTACTTTGTTTTTTAAAGAAAAGGAAAAAAATGCCTTCTATATAGAGTAAAATTGGACTGATTTTTCAGCCATCAAAAATGTTACAATAAACCCCAACACCAAAATTTCATAGTGGCAGGTTTTAAATTAGAATGGAAAAAAGGTTGGGGGGGTGGTGCTAAAAAATTTGGAGAAGTGGAATTGTGGAGGGAAATCATGTTCTGATTAGCCCTAAATGAGATCACTTATCCACATCAAAACAAGTCAGGGAAGTCCAAAGACTGTTATTATTTGATGTCTCTTTCAGTCAATACTTTTTTTTTTTTTTAATTCTCAGCTGCGGATTCATCTAAAAATTAGCTTTCCATTTTAATTAAGTTTCTAACCGTCAAGGCTCCAACCCAAATCTTTATAGTATCAACCCTAAAACCTAAAAAAAAAAATAAATCCCAAAATAAAGAAGAAACTTATTATCCCTCCCCC
>JANZLQ010000025.1:21565463-21625770 GCA_026212715.1 Elanus axillaris
AATGTTTTTTACCCATTCCTGCAGCAGCACGCAGGGGAAGCAGGGACAGCAGGAGCCCCGGGAAGGAGCAGAACTCCTGCTTGGATATTTGGAAGTCTCTGCCGGGGTCCCACTGAACACTGCGAAGGTCCAGCCCTCCCAGCAGAGCACAGTGCTGACACTGGAGTGGAAAGGAGGGCTGGAGCAAAGTGGCATGAGACATTTCCTGCCTTCAAGAGTTAACAGCGGCCTCTTCACAAAAAATGACCTACCTGTCCTGGGGACTTCACAAAGAGGAAAAAGCATGTCTTGGCACATGCTGCTGTACACCGATTTTTTTTGCAGAGCTCTAATCAGCACATATGAAAACCCACTGTGTTGATTAAAAATTACATTACACATGGAAATCAGGTGGTTAATGAACTGGTGTTTGACTGGACCCTTTGCTGAACACATTTCAGCCAAGGGAAGCTTCTTGCACTGATTTGCAAGTTGCAGAAAACCCCACTGCTGCCAACATTTGAAAATAATTAAGTAGGACCTTTGTTTTCTGTGGAAAGAAAAGCAGCCAATATAGACTCATTTTTAGCTTCTTTTAAAGGCTGTTTGATGATCACAAGCTTCTTGCATGGGTAAAACTGCGTCTGCACAACAAAAAAGGGTGTCCACCAGTGTATACGTACATGTACCAAGCCCTGTGCTGAGAAACAATTCCTGCATCATTTATAGCTACTCTACGTACTTCATAATGTATGCATGGATAAGCCATACTGAATGCGGGATACTGAAACTGTCTCATTTGTCCAGGCCAGTCACAATCACATAATTAAAGGATGGCCATAAAGAAATCCTCACTCAAGCCAGGGACAGCAGGAGAAGGTTAATTTCCTTGTTTGTTAGAAGTGTGCCCATCCCATTTCAAGTGAAATCCAGGGGCAATGGGGATTTTCAGCACTTAAGAAATCTGAAGTGGGTCAAGAAAAGCAGACTCAGAAGATTTTGCTGGAAAGTCACACAACAAACCCCAGGGCTGGCACCCCAGCAGAAGTCACTGTCAGGAACCAAACCCCAGCTCAAGTTTTCCTCTTGGCTATGGAGATATGAAGCCATTAGAAATACAAGTCTTTCTTTCCACTCATCAGTACTCTATCCTCAGAGCTGACAGCATTTTAAAATGAACTCTCGTTTAGTCATGAAAACATCGGGCTCTGAACAAACACATCTTCTGGTGGTGCAGTCACTGGAGGAAAGGCCCCTTCTTGCCACCCCTTCCCTCTCAGGACCTAGAGCTCCTCAGCCAACAGGAGCGTTAGAAAACCCATTCTGTATCACTGCCAGAAATTTCTGCTCTCACTCCAAACACCAGGCTTGCTGTGCTCCTAACAAAGCGATGTTCAAAAGCGTTGGCATGTGCTTTTATGTGAAATGACTGAATGGCCCTGCAGGTTGATAAAAAGTTCTGGAGTCTTTCGCATACAACTGAAGTCATCGGTTTGAACCTGACCTGTATCGGTGGTGTCTGAAACGGGCTGCAGCTGGAAGACTGCTGGTGCCCTGTCTAACAGAGTTTGTAGCATTGCTCTAACTCCTGGAATACAAATATACAAGCTGTTTGGGGTACTCTGCACAGAGAGGCCAAGACTCTGACAGGAATGAATTTTGAACTTCCTTTTTGTGTATGCTGTTTGTCCCACCAACACAGCCTGCAGTGGCAGCTGGTAGGCTCTTCAAGCAGATACAAGACCTTTCATGGATCATGATACACCCTCCACAGCTAAGTTCTAAATGAAAATATCCTCTATGTTACCTTTTTATACAGTCCTGCAAACCATCTACCACAGCCTCAGGAACCGGAACATATGGATGACACTGACGTCTCCAAGAGAACATGGTGGAAGAGTCCATTCCTCCCACACCACGTAATAAAATCCTGCTAATGTTAAAACTGAAGATCATCCCTCAAGAATAAAAAAAAAAAACAAACTAAAAAACCTCCAACACCATCCATCTGTAATCTACCCTTCCCTCCATCTTCCAAGACCATGACCAATTCCGCCAGCCAAGTTTCCCACAACAGCTCAACATTATCTTTCATGGGGGAATGAGTTTACTGAACACAGATACATTAATTACCCATCCCATTTGTTTGCACACAAATGCATAGCACAAACGAAGCAAAATTGCATCATTGCTGCTACAGCTCCCTCTGAAGCTTACTCCTGAGAGCAAACGTCTCTGACCAGGCCACAGTGGGAGTGCTCTGCACACCCAACTGTAAAGTTGTATCAAACTAAAGCATGGTTCAGATTAAACCTCATTTCACTGGGATCTTCAAACCTCCTACTGGCACTCAAACCAGTCTGGTTTTAGCCCATTTTTACAGCCTCACACTGACCACCTTAAAAATCTTATTAACTTGATGAAAAGAGCACCCTAAACCCTACTTTTAAACAGTACCAAGCTGCTTGTCAGCCCTTACCAAAATAACAGAGAAATAGAGTGATCCTCCCCATGTGAGTTACAGGCTTTGCCCCTGCCTCGCTGAGGTGGCAAACCCTGCTGGCTCGCTCCTGTTCACACAGCCCTGCACATGCTCAATAACACCATTGATTTTGTGCAGGCAGAGAGAATCCAATTTTAAAAAGCCACATTGATTCCCACCCATTAAAAACAGAGCAAGCTGCAGTATTTGCTAAATGGATAGAAAAAGACTGAGGTCAGGGTGGAGGTGTGGGAATAATGTCATTACCCCGAGCTCATTCTGAAGGACAGATAATTACAAAAACAGACAATAAAATAGTAACCATTTGACTTTATGTTATTTGTCATAGTTTCTAAATTACAAAAATAGCAATTGAACAACAAGGGAGTGCCCAGGCACAGAGGCAAGGGATGCACAACGGAAGGCATCCAAGAGCATGTAGCTGTGATTAGCTGCATTTGGAGCATGAAGACACACACGCACGCAGCAAGAGAGGGCACAGACACAGGAACCGAGAGAGAAGCCCTGCGAGTATTTGCAAGGGCCCTGTCTGCTTTTCAGTTCTTTGTTTTAGCACATTAAACAAACAGAGCCATCGCACAGGTCACCAAGGACCTTCCTTCTGCAACTGTGGCCCCAGCTGCACTGCGCACAAAAACTATTATTATTCTCTAATGGCTGCACCTTTTGGACAATGATTCAGTGTTTGGGTTTTTTTTTTCCTTCTCCTCCTTTTGTGCAGTGCCACTTAGTCTTTTGCTTCATTTTATGTTTTATTCGCACACTCTTGAAATCTTCATGTAGTGACTAAAAATTCATGAGGAAGCCATAAGTAGGAGCTCCCGCTCCCCTCCTTTAACTGTAGTGAGCAGCTAAGTAGGCACCAGGCGCATATCGGTGCTGCCGCAGCAGCAAGGGGGTGGGAAGGAAGATGATGCTGCTGCAGCCCTGGGGGGGCTTCCTCATCCCACATCTGGAAGCATGAGCTACAGACAGTGCCGACGTCGAGCACAACAGCTCCCCGGTGCCCAGCAAACGTACCCCAGCGCACAGACACCCCATGCTCGACGTGGTGGCTGTGCTTCAGCTCAACACCACGCGACCACGAGCTTGCCCGCGCGTTGCAGAGCAGTCACTCAACTTCAGTCCAACAATGTGAACAGGCAAGTGCTTGCTATCATTAGTGATGCTTTCATAATTGGTCCCAGCTGGTTAGTTGTAACATGCCTTGCTGTTGAGCAACTACCTACTAACACTGTCAGACATCCCCTGGTTGCATAAGGAGGGTTAGTATCATTATTAATTACGGGCTGCCACCGGCCTGTGTCACACTGCAGATAAGAAAGCCTTTAAGCTCCTGGTCAGTCAAGGCCTCATTGGAAAATCTTGTGCCAGCTTCAAGGAAAGCAAGCTCAGACTGTAGCCCCAGCAGCCTCCTGCCCCTTCTCCCATGCTACAGTTCCTGCAGCACCTCACCCCTCTCTCCCGCTGGCTGCCGCAAGTCTGCTGCCTTGGCCAGCTACCTGCCAGCCCTCGTGCCGAAGCAGAAACCCTGGCTCGCCAGAGAGGTGCACGTGTGTGCACATGGGTATGTACAAGAAGAGCATGGCAGACGTTTCAAAGCACCGTGAAGAAATGTACCCCAGCACCCGGCCACGCCACTGACAAAAACTGTGAGGGCAGCAAATGCTATAGTGTGGCACAGCAGCGAGCATAACCTGAAAGCTAAGCAACGCAACATGGCATCAGGCAAATGCACTGTTCCTGGGGTGGAAGGGAAACACGCAACAATCTGTATCTCTCAGAAGGCAGAACTATGGAGGAAATATCGTGGAAGCGGCTACTTCGCAAGCTACTTGAGCATACGCATGGCTCTGAAAACTTAAGTCAGCTTGCAATGATCCCCAGTCCCCCAGCCCTCACTCACCATCTGCTTTGATCTGTGAAATACAGAAGGTCAGGGGCATTTTCTGCAGAAAACCAAGCAGCACCTCCTTCTTTCTGCCCTGTCAGTGTGCTGCTGTGACTGCCTCCTTACAAAAGTCATGACTATAGTTATAATCTGCACATAAGATTCTGACAAATTAAAATGCCATTTTGTGGGCAGTAATCAGATCCTGTAGCCCCAGGCTAAGGTAAAAGCTGTGAGTGTGTCTAGGAGCTAGAACTCTAGGGTTGCTCAAAAGCACAGACCTTGAATGAGTCTTTTCAAATCCCACAATAAGACCACACCACACAATTGGGCTGAGAGGAGTAGTCCACGTGGCTGTATCAGCTGTCTAGAGCAACTCCAGCCTTTGCCATCCTCATCTTTTATCTGAGCCAACCTCTTATGTTCTGGGTTTGCTCCTGCTTCTTCTCTCTCCGACTCTACTCTGGCTGCCCTTCAGAGCTTGAGAAGGGCATCAAGGTGCTAGGAAAATGCCTTGACAACATACAAGTGGGACAGGCACTACTGCCCTTCTCGAGCTGCTGGGGAGAAGCAGCTGGCAATTCTTCACCTCCCTCTGATGAGGAGGCTGAAGCCTTGGGCTCATTCAAGGTCCATGTAAAAGGAAACCCCCCACCAAAGTGGGGGGGCTGTCAACTGTGCCTTGACACTCAGCTGCCAAATGCTGCAGATTGATCCTTTTTCTAAGAGATGAGCTATCTCCCCGTGCATGCCCAATGCCTCCGAAAACCACACAGGAACAGCAAATACTCTGCAACGCTTCATACCCGTTACCACCATTCCTCATTTTAGTGTAGCAATTTAACACATACTTTAATGTTACCCATGCCTCTAGAAGCCAAGAGGGCCATTCATATAAGCTTATGCTTAGCTTCTTTTGCTAGATCATAGGTACTGATGCTGGAAGGTAATTCTCTAAATCCAACGTAAATGTTTAAAGTTTATTCCCAAAGGATTTATGTAGACATAAATATACAGATTAAAAACAAGCAAGACTTTAGGAGCCTTTTATTACTTTCTGAAGTAGCCAGGCTCATGGACATTTTATCTCTTTTGAAACTGCTTTCTTCCAACTGCACAGTTCAGAGACTTCATACGGATCAGAGGCAAAGACTAGCACTGACAATTTCATTAAAAAAAAAAAAGAAAAAAGGGAGAATTGTGTTTTCTTATGTTCTCTGCTCTTTTATTGCTATTTTCAAAATGAAGAGCAGACCCTATCAAAGGGCTAAGGGCTGAAAACATAACTCTAAACGATACAGGAAACCCAACTTTGTGCCAATCCATTTTTATCATCTCTTTGTGGCCATAACAAAGCTGAGAACAAGAGCTAAAAAATAGAGAAAAAAAAGAACAATTTCAACAATTTTTTTGCTGAAAGTAACATTGGTGACAACAGCAAGAATCCATTCAAAAGGCAGAATGTTATCTTCCAAGCCAGTTAACATGCCTTTCTTTCTCTCACTCATTATGTATCTTATACATCAAGCTGTATTTTGACCTCACTTACAAAGGAATACATTTGGAACTGCCACATCTCTGTACACATATTGGCATTGCTAAGTAAAATCCAGCCCATGCTACCTTGCTCTTCCCTGGTCCCTCACACACCTGCCCAGAGGAGATAGGTTATCAAGTGAGCCTCCAGAAAAGCATTTCCAGAAAAAACAACATGGCTATCTTCTGCTTTTGCTTGTGCTCATGCAAACCTCCAGAATCCAGTCCACTAGTTTCAGTGACTAATAACGGCAGGAGCTGTATTTTTGACAACTATGGGGACGAGATAGCTTAAGTAAGCTTTTATTTTTGATACAGGCCTTCACCATTACTTACTTTTGCTTGCTGAAATCAACTGGCAGTATTTCATCATTAACTGCTTAGCATAGTAACCAGCAAATTCAGCTAGCCTCAGCTGAACCTGTTTACCTTCTAGATTTCACCTGTCCCTCTTAATATTGCTGTAAACATCAAAGAAATACTCCATTTTCCTCTTGGATGATTATTCTCTGTTTGCAGTCTCCCACTGGCAAGTAAAACACTCTTAGACAAAATAAACTGAAACTTTTTTTAAGCCATCAGATATTCCTTCCACCCTACCACCCTGGACTTTCTTTTGAGGGCATGGCACAGCTCTGCATGGAAGCACCTAGTTGAAACACCAATTCTTACCATGGTGGATCTGAAAAAAGCCATCAGCTTTCCTTCTGCACACCAGCTGTCACATCAACGTGCACACTAGCCCTCATGGTCACATGTACCGTTATACTCCCTACTACCCTTTTGTTTAAGGGCCTCAGCCACAAAAATCTTTGTGCATTTGGTGCTGTAAACACAGCCCTGCTTCAGAAATCATGGCATCCAAGGAGAACAGCATAAGGTAAACAGCAACAGACACCTACAGCTGGCCTGAAGAGTACAGGGAGAAAACATGGTGTTGCTCAGCAGTATTACCACAAGCAATCTAATCCTACAATCTGCAGTTAAAACACAACTCATTACAGTACTGCTTCTCCTGTTGTCAAGTTAACTGAAACATTACTAACTTTTCCTTGTCTGCCTCTACAGGAGCATAAGCATCAGCTGCTGGAACAGATGATTCTCCTTCTCCTCTAAAGGCTTAAGCTGGTGAGCTTCCTCGGTTCAGGAGCTGTGCAAGTCACCAGAGCTATCTGAAAACTGTCCCAAGCCTCCCGCAAAGGTAGGCGTTCAGTGATGACACTGCAAAACTTTCAACACTTTCCATGTCTCATCAGGCCTGAGGTACTATGCTCGCACTTGAGATCATCTGCTTTAAACCAGCTAGGAATGGCAGTGGTTAGCAAAAAGAAAATAATGACAAAGAGTTAACTCAACACTTTGAAGCATAGAGTTTTTGATTCAGAGTCACTTCAATTAGATTCAGGCCAAATCCCACACATCTACCCTGCCTCCACCCCTGAGCAGAAGCCTTTGGAGACAAACAGTAGGTTTAGTAGCAGCTGTAGAAGTCTGCTACTCCCTGGCTAAGGCACACCGGCAGATAGAGGGACAGAGGGGACAGAACCTGAACATGCACCCAAGCATCGATCCCATGCAGACACAGCAAAAAAGGCCAAACCTGTCATCACAAAACAACTCATGTCTGTGCAAGTAAAACAATGGCTGTGATTACTTCTGTCCTTCAATAAGTAGAAGACAGAGGTCAAGCTGCCACTCAGGGACTCACAGATTACTTTCCAGCCCATCACAGGAGAAGCATGCTGTCCTGTTTGGAAATCAGCTATCTCTGGTTTTGAAGTCTCCAGATACCAAAAAAGGGTGAAATCTCATCTTCTTTCCTCCCACATCTTTCTCTATACAGGGAACAGCAACTTCCAGGTAGCCATTGCCTGTAAGAGGATTTCTCTTCTGCCCTTCTTCTCTCACTTCCTAGAGCCACTTCCCTTCTATTTATTCCTCTTAGAACTGAACATTTCCCACAGTATATATATCCATGCCTCTCTTCTGCCCTTTTTTTCCCCTCTCTTCCAATCCCCTCCTCCTTGTAAAGCACCACAGAATAACCATTGTATGACCTGGCCTAAAAGGCAAAGGACATTTCCTTGACCTTCCTCCTTAAACAGGTAACAGCTGTGGCTCTAACTCAGCTTAAGTCAGGCCACAAGATTAGTGTTTTTCAAGCAAGATAACCACTCTCAGCTGCTTGAGAGTTGCTCCTTTTCCCCACTGTGACCTGGAGAAGGAGGCATCTATCGAGCCCCCACCTGAGAATTAGGTGCCTTTATATTAGCTTTGGCTAATTTGAAGCATCAATGCAGCAAAGGGCTTGAGAAGTTAAGATGGTAACTTCAGGGACTGAAATCACAGCATTCAGGGGTCTGAAGCTGGGGAATGTATAACCCCAAACTAATTGTAGCATCTTTATGTAATTTTTCTCTTCTGGTAATGACTCATTCATTTATAAACCAACATCAGTCACTTTTCTAACCTCATTTCCAATAAGCAGCAGAGCAGAAGCACTTTCCAATCAGAAAATGCTCTTCAGTGTAATACAGCTTTTTCAGTCCCACTGTGCTGGGGCCTAAAACTTGTGAACCTAACGAATGCACAGAAGTATACAATAAGCTTCCTCCATGTTACACTTACATCTCTTGACTGCAGTGAGCAAACTTACAGAGGGAGGCAAAAACCTGATAGGATTTAAATATGTGATACTTGAGCAAAGCATCCCTGAAATCCTGTGCAAACTGTGTTGCTAATGCTGCTCTTTCATATTCAGAAGTGCAGACTATGAATCTCGCTACTCGTAATTCTTCTTATTTTCACACTTGGAGCACCGACATCATGCCAACAGCCCCTCACCTCGTTCTGCTTCTCAGCAGCCACTACTGCCCTTAGCCAGCTACTGCTCTGACCCAAACATGCAGAGAAAGACATGGAAAATCATACTCCAGCGTGTGACTACAATGCATTCTCCTTCACTGGCCTCCTATTGCTGGAGTAACATCTGTGGGTCACCACACCACTGTTCCTATGAGTGGCTGCTGCTGTTCTGTCAGCAGAGCTGAAGAAAAGAGCACCCTTTCCCCGCTCCATTTCCTTTGCACTTGGTGAGGAAACGACTTGAGTGGGAGGAGAGAAAGGAGAGCAAACAAAACCACAGAAGTAAGCAACTAGGAGCAGAGACCAAACTTTGTCTTTAATATACATGCAAATAGCGGACTCCAGTTGCAGCTGTCCCATATTCTAGCCCTGCTAATTGTACCATCACTCAAAATTATCAGTGCAGAAGCAACTGCTTGTCACCATACTGAGCTAGGTTATTCCCCAGCCCCTGGTCTGAGCACAGGTATCTTTACCAAAAGACAGTATGTCTTTTATGTACGACAGAGATGGAGTCTGAAGCCCTACAGCCAATAGCTGCAATAGGAGGCTTTTGATTTCTCTTAGGTAAATAGCTCTCTAAGTAAAACAAGCTAGCCATTTGTAGCTGTATCAGACCTGCCCTGGTACAGTAAATATGAGAGTGACCTTGATTTTTCACATCATTTCACCAGGCTGCAGCCTTAAAGGGACTTACTGTGCTTATAAAGCTTGAGAGAAGAAAAACAGACAGCAGGAAATCCTGTGACAGGCTTGTTTTGGTGATCATGTGAAAGAGACAGTAGCAGGAGAATAAAAAAAAAAACACCAAAAAAACCCTAAACACAAGAACACCTGTGGCCAATATGCAAGTGGAGAGACTGGGACTTCCGAGCCTCACACTGATCCTCCCAGCCTTACTGAAATTACTCTGGTAGCAAGTGTAGAGAAGGTTAGTTAGGATTCAGTGCTAGGTTTAAAAGAAAAAGGTTCCTGGATGTTTATGTCAGAAGTTCCCAGATGACTTCAGGTGGTAATACGTGGACTGGTAAGGAGTGTATTTGCACACTGCCTCCTTTCTGCAAGCCCTCTCCAAAGCACACGGGAACTTCAGCTCAGATGCATTTGAAGCATATTTGTTTCCAAACTGCAAAGTGTTGCTTTCAGAGAGGTCAGCCCCGGGCATGGGACTGCGTGGCACTGGGTGGTGTGAATGCCCACAGAAGGTAGGTGTGCTTGAATGGGAACGTTATGGAATAGAGGAGGTGGAGGGGAAGAGGAGCACTGTTCTCCAAAATCATGTCCCTCCAGAGCCGATGTGGAGAAGGGTGAGCTGAGCTGCCCCAGCGTGGACAGGACACCTGTGTCAGAGCTGGTGGTCAACCCCTGAGCCCTGGTCAGCAGCCCTGCCACTGCCGCTCTGCTCCTGCTCCCTGCCGCACAGCACAGCCCCAGCCACGGGCAGTGCCGCTGCGGGAGAATGGGGCTGCCTGCGTCCAGACGGCTGCCCTTCCCTCTATGGGGATCGCTAACACGCTTAAAAGCTGCAGCAGCCTTAGGAAAATGCTCTGGTTTTTTAGAAGTGAATTTGCAGTTACCTTCTTTTGCCTGTGTTTTGCTTGCTCTTTTGCATAACTGCCATTTTCCTAAAAGAGGGATCTTTGTTTCATCATTCACTGCTCCCAGTGCTCATCTCCTCACCTGAAGCCATCATCCTGCCGCTTGCATTGGTCCACTGGCAATCCTATCCCCTTGCCACATCTAAAGGGAGATTGTAACTTTATGCAGGGAAAAGAAACCGCTGCAAATTAGGAACTCCTAAGAAACAAACGCCCTTTTTCATGCTAGCTTCTCTAGCAATGATGAACCAGGGAAAAGCAACACAGAAACGACAGGGTATGGTTAACAGGTGGCCCAAAGCCCAGAGTTCAGGGTGCTCTTAGGGTCTCTGGTTGTTCCAATGATTAATGGTGAGTGTGGCAGCCAAAAACCTTTTTATTTAATTTTTTTTATTGTTGTTAATCTGTGCTTAGTGGGACTTTGCCAACCAGTTCCCTGTGGTGTTTTACCTCGTTGGACTATGGCAGAGCTGACTGGTAAGGACCAGAGCCCCTCACCTGTGGGGTGGCAACAGCTGATGGAAAACCAGTGCTCCTTACCCTGGTACCTGCCTCTGGCTGCCTTTCACGTACTTGTCTCTGATCTACAACACTCCTAATGGATTAAGCCCTGTCTGTGGACAAACAGGTTCTCTCCTTTCCATCCACCAAGACAAAACTGAGATCTGCAGAAGGAATAATTACTGTCAGTCCCCTGTCTTTGCCTTATAGGAGCTGCTTTCAGAGAGGGGAGAGGGGACAGAAGGGACTAGCTCAGCATTCAGTTGAGATATCTGATTTTCCACCACTCAGACAGGAATGAGCCAAAAGGAAGCAGTACAAGACTTCTCCCCCTCCTTGGGCAATCGATGACTTCTCTTTGCTGGGGAAAGCCTCCTTGTCATGTTCCTTGCAAACCGCCCTTTGTTACAAATATTCTTGGGCCTAGAGGCACATAACTGGGCATATTTTATACACTTGCTTAATAAATAAACAGAGTCCTCCTGTGATGGCCTTTCCGATTCCACACAGGGACACAGAGGTCTTCTCGGACCGAGGCCAGCATCATGTGCTGGAGGTGGGCAGGGAGATGCTGCGGTGTCACAGGGAAAGGGGCAGATCACTAACTTTGACAAGATAAAAGAGGAGTTGGTGTGTCTGCTCAGAGCAAACTAAAAAATACCTAGGGAAATGGTAAGAAGGTTTCAGCAGAGAAAACCCTAGGGAGACTCCAGTCTGAGGAGATTGTTTAGGCTGAAATATAGGCTTTTCTGTTTTAAATTAGACCCCAGAAAGGGAGTTATTTTGGAATATACAGTGTGTATCTTCTGTTGGATGCACCACGGGCATAATGCCGGTTTACTATCCTTGCTCTGAGGTGATTTATATACAAAGGAACTTTGCTTGAGTTTTGTAAAACCAAAAACCAACCTGGCTTGACTATCACAGAAATGGGACAAAGCCAAAAGCTTTCAGCTGAATGTCTGTTCCCTTCCAAGACTCAGTGGTCTGGGTACAATGAAACTGAGATTCAATTAATCCTGGTGTTGGTTTTGCAAAAAAAATACTGCTGAATTTTAGTTCTGAAAAAAAACAACTCTAAACTCCAAGTGTCCTTGGGAAAGAAATGAACAACTGCTTAAAATAGTATATGGCTTCAAGTCTGCTTTCCTCCACAAAGTCTTCTGCAATGTATTGCCTGTTTTACAAGCCTGCAGTCCTACCAGGTGTGATCATCATCACTAAGTGAAACAGAGCTTAGACTTTAGCAATGAACTTGGTAGTTTCACTCCAGTGCCCAGAAGAAACTTTCCTCCTCAAACCATCTAGCCATCCTGCTCTTTACCTTGGAGAGGCAGAGTCAGTAAAGCAGTTAATGCTGCAGGTAGGATTGAAACAGACTGGCAGAGCAATGAGGCTCCCACAGCTGCAAAAGCAGTCAAGTTTGAGATAGAGATGTTTGTGCAAGTCCAGAATGGCACAAGATTTTGAAATGTAAGTGCACTAACACTGTTATACAAGGACGTAACAGATGCCAATTGACTAAGTAAACTAGTAAGCACAGCCTATCCCTGCTGTCATTACTACTGCCTCGTTTAAAGGGCAGTTTTGGCCATAATGACACATACTCTGAGTCCCATGATGGGGAAGAGGTTGTGACGCTGCCCGGGAATCTACCTTGCTTTGGCTCCCTGTCAGCACGGCTAGAAGACTGATACTTGTCATGGCACGATGTCGACGTGGGGCAAGACGGATCCAGTTTAGCCCCCTGCATCCTTCAGGACCCACACTGAACCCAGCTAGGCACCTGCAAGCCAGTTAAAAAACACCCCTGCACACAGCCTCATTATATATTCCATATGGGCAGCTGACAACATGCGTGTAAGCCTTTATGCCTCCATATTTTCTTGCACCGTCTGAAACTAGACTGATAACGATAAACACCTCTTCAAACTGATACTCAGTTTCATTCTCGGTTATCCAAACATTTCATCAAAGGCCACTTACCTACAAAGCAGACATCTCAACTCAAGCCAGACACGCCACATACCAAAGCCTTTTGAAAACAAGAAACCAAAACTATATTTATCTGTTAATAGCGCAGGGGTGACAGCCATTATTTAATATCTGCAATATTTTGCAAATTCTAAAAGACTTAAATCTCATCAGGTGATTACGCCATTAATCAGTGAAACACTGTCATCCCTGGGGTGCAACACAGCAGCTGTTTCAGCTAAGCAGCAATGAAAAGCCAAGAGGGCAAGGCAGCACAGTTGTAGTGTCCCCAGGAGAAGGCCTCCTGCTCCGAGTGTCCCAGCACTGCCAGCCCATGCTCGGGAACCGCTCTGGTCCCAGCAAGGGAGGCCCACAGCTCTACCCACCACCCCAACCACCCCCACTTCCAGAGGGTAATAACCCCTCTTCCACCTGGGGGCATGGCTGTGGGCTCTAAGGGAGGGCTGTTGCAGCCTGAGCCCTGCACTTCTCAGGATGTGGGTTTTCCCGGGAAGCTGTTCACACATGGATTATCAGCCCAGAAGGGATCTCTCTGGTCATTCATCCCTCTGACCTCCTGCAAAATGGAGATCACAGAGACTAGCTCAGTGATCTCCCCTTTAAACTGCAGCATTAAAAAGAAAAGGAAAAAGAAAGTCCCATGAAGATACCCCGTGATGCAGCAGCTATCGCAGCTTTTTGATCAGTTGCTCTGTGAACAGGGCTTCATTTCTAGTCTAAGCGTGTCTGGCTAAAACTGCTGGCTGCAAAGCCCTGCTCCTGCACTGCGAGCTGGGCAGAGCAGTCCTCCATCAGCAGCTTTGGTTCCTCACACAGGAGGCTCCAGACAATGGCTGCATCACCATGTACCTCCATGTACATCAGGCCCAGACCGACTCAGCTCATGATAAATGACAAGACGAAGGACTACGGTGACTGGGGGGCAGGCTGGGACCACTGTCCCAAGCAAGGGGGAACGCTTGGATAGCCACCAGCCAGGTCCTACACACACAGGCTAAGGATGCTACATGAGAAACGCTTTGCACAGGCTGAAGGTGGGTGGGAGGAAGGAGGCTGATCCTCTTCACAGCAGTCCCCCTTTTAGATGACAACTCTAACCACAGTACTGACAAAATCTCTGACGTGGCTGGAGCAGCAGCACAAGAAGCAGCTGACGAACTGGGGACGGGGCAGGAGAGCCCCTGCACGGCCCACCCGCGCTGGTGGGGAGCGGGGGGAGCTGCGCTGCCATCGGGGACGGGGGAGACGACCATGTGGCGGTGTGGGCTTTGTGAGTCAGAGGACCCTACCGCTGGTTCCCAGGCTGCTTTAAGCTCTCACAACAGCTGTGATGTCCTTTGTCATTTCGGCGCAGAGCCCGTGGCAGGGCCCTGCGTGCACCTTTCCGCCCCCACCCCGCCAGGCTCTGGCTGGTGCTCAGCCCTTTCACCAGAGGCCTGGGGCAGGCACCAGGGATGTGACGGTGCTGCCCTCCCAGAGGGGGACTCTCGGTGGTGATGGGCCATTCCTGCAAGGCCCACCTTAGCCTGCCATGTCCTGCCTCTCTCAGGCCCCTCTACAATCAGGAGAAAGGGAGGAAAATCTCCAGACTATCCCTTATGGCAGCAGACCTGGCCTGCAGGAGGCTATGTCCTCTGAGAGGGATGGGAGCTAAGTTTTGCTAGACTAAAGACATTCCGATGACCATTTCTGATACCTTCTGTCCCACCCTGCCACCTCAACACCACTGTGATCCTTCTGGAGAGCACTGGCTTAGCCTGACAGAAACATCCCTGGTGGGACAGAAATGTTGCTGATGTTGGGACACCCAGCGAGGGCCCCCGAGCTCTGCCAGCAGCACAATACCAAGTCTGCCCACTGCTCCTCTCACAAGAAACTGGGCTGAGGGATCCGGTTCATCTTCAGAGCACTTTACGTGGCAGCAACTGCAAATCGCTCACGTTTAGTCTGCAAGCAGCCATCAGACTGTCTTAGCTTATGCGGGGCTATACAGTTTCGGGTCAAGAAAGAGCATGGAGTTTGTTTAAAGACACTTCTGTCTTCCACCTCTGGGAGAAGAAAACAGGCCTATCATTTATAGGAAGAGGAAAGGCCTTATATTGCTCTGAGAATGAGCAGGATCCCCCACAACTTTCCTTGCTTGAAAGGATTTGGCTATCACATTCTTGAGACTAGTGTTAAACAGAAAAAAAAAAAAAAAAGAGGGAAAAGAAAAAGCAAGTTGCTAATAAAATATGGAGATGACCTGGGAACTTGTTCCCAAAAGCCCATGATAAAAAACCTCCAGCTGAGAGCCAGTCTCTACATTATATTCCCCAGTGCTCTGCCTCATCTTTTCCTCAATGCATGGGGCACAGGGCTTCTGTCACTTCTTTGGCATGCCTGCTTAGAGTCTGAGAGGTTTTACTCCAAGGAAGCTTTTACTTCACATTCAGCTTAAATGTGCCATTTCTTGAAGTCATCCCCTTGTCTTTTATACTCTAGCAAGCAAAACAAGTGTAAATTAAATGGAAGACACATGAAATCTTTATAAAGCCCTGTGTTTCCCCTAGCATGAAAGTTCCTTCTCTTTGGAGTGGAATAGGTGTTTACTCTGTGCTGTATTTTTCCCCATCAGAAAATGAAGAATAATATAAATTTTCCTCATGACTTGAATTTAGCTTCATCAGCAACCCCCTGCTGATGTAATTCAACCCAATGAGATTTTTCTTCTTCTTTTTTTTTTTTTTTGGTCTTTTTTTTTTTTTCCTAGTGAGCTGCTGCCCCTTTTCCCCTCCTCCCATCAGTTCAGGCATGGAAAACAAGGGAGGAATTAGACAAACAGAACATACTATCTAACAAGCTGCAACTTTAGACAGGGCAGGAATAACATTTAAAATATAAAAAAGCAAATTTTATCAAGCCTTTTCCTCCCTAGAGACTGCCACAAAAATATTCCTTGTTTGTCACTGAGAATAAACCATTTTTCTCTTTCATTTCTGCTTTCTGTCACATATTTCATTTTGGCTGCCCCTTCTGTCTTTCAGCTAGGGACCTAGGCTGCTAATGCAGAATCACAGATAGCTCAACAACAAAATGCCTGTATTATCTTTTTTTCTTTTTTTTTTTCTTCTAGTCTGCCAGGTAATTGCAACCCTAAAAGCTTTTGCATATTTACCACAGAAACATGTCTCTCCTGGAGGATGGGACTGTCATCAGGTAGAATATTTCATTTAATAAGCCTCTTCTGAGGCATAAACTAAGGCTGGGGATTTTTTTCTGGCCTCCTTCAGAGCAAAGGACAAGCAGATAAAAATCAGCTGCTGCAGTGCTACACTGTCAAAGTTCCTGTTCCTGTGAAAATTAACTCTTCCCAAGCTCAGAGCTCAGGTGGGTTTTGCCACTGTGATGTTTATGAAGTAGGGAAAGGGTCTGTTATCAACTCATTTCGTTTTTTTGTCCCCAGTCCTCCCCACATCTAAGACAGATTTCTTCCTATTTACAAACAGAGCAACTACCCTGCTTTTCTGTAACCCATCTGATGAGCTGTGGATGCTGCCAGGACTGATTTTCATTAAATCAGTCATCAGGAAGGATCACATTTTCCCTCTTTGCCCCTGTTTCACAGAATTACAACAGAAACATGGCCTGAACATTTCTAAATTCAGCTGTCATCTAAAGACAAATTCCCTTTCCGCCCGCCCCCCTATTTTCCCCCACCCCTGTGGTAGCAGTAGAATTGCTTTTCTTGGTCCTTGGGATGTTGAATCAAGCTGACTGGTACCAAACAGAGGGTCTGAGGAGAAAATCCACAGAGAGGCTTTGTGTCTTGGGAGTCAAGACAGAGAGAGAGGATGACCATCCAGGGGTTATGAAAAGAAGCTGCTTTGCTGAAACTGTTCAACAGGCTGAAGAGGGGTATAGCTGGTTCACACATTTCACTTCAGGCATGCCTACATGGAGGTCGAACTCCATCCTAGCACATAACATACCTGTAGTTAAAAGCACTGTGAGTGGGAATCAACTCTCCATGACAGGTCCTCAGTCCAACACCAAATTCCTGACAATACTCATTCATCCCTACCAATAGCTTCCCACATGGAGAAAAAAGGTGTTTCCAGCCTGGCCAGGCTGTCTGCTTGCCTGGAGCAGAGCTGACAGGACCCAGCCAGAATCCTCACACTGCCTCTAGTGAACTCTACAGCCTGTGTGAAAACTACTCATTGACAAAGCATCTTCTGCATCCATACAATTTTCCTGTTGGCCAACCTTATTCTTGTAAAGACCCTGGTTTCATATATGAGTAAAGACTGGAAGACGTATATGAAATATGGATTGATTGTTTAGTTTAAGGTCTTTCTGAAACAAAGAACCTACTTGTATTGACTTGGAAAGGAAAGTGGACTCTCCAGATACCTCCTGTCTTCTGGAAACAGTCCCAGAGAGAACAAAGTACTGTCAAAGGTGAAAAAAGCTTTCTAAATTGTAACTGGCAAACTCTATTTTTACAGCATTTTATGGTTATTTACAATGGTTTTCAATGCAAGTAAACTCCAGATTAGGATACCATTTTTTTCTGTCACCAACAAGCCACTCCAAGAGCCATCCCAGTTTAGGGTTAAGGCATGACTCATCATTTACAGGAATGTAGGAAAATTTCCATAGGTAAAATACTTCTCTTAGTAACTTTACATGAGCCCAGACTCTTACCTGTAATATCTGGATTGAAGGTAGGTAGAACACACAGCTTTAGACACATGGCTAGCTGAACCAAAGTCTATGACCTTGACCCTATATGGCTGTCGGGATGGGTCTACCAACATGATGTTCTCTGGTTTGAGATCAGCATGAATCAGTCCCAGGCTTTTCAGCTTCATTAGGGCAGTTGCTACCTGCTGGAGAATTGGTCGAATGTACTTAAGGGGCAAGGGACTGAATTTGTTTTGTTTTAGGAAATCATAGAGGTTCTGCTCCAACATTTCAAAGACCAAGCACGTGTGATTCTTGTGCTGGAAGCACTCATATGCACGGACAAAGTTGTAGTCATCCGCACTTTCTGTGCTCAGACGAGCCAGGATGCTCACTTCGATCTGGCCTTGCCGGGCATAGGAAGGATGGTTCTTTAAGATCTTGATGGCCACAATCTCATTAGTGCCACGTTTCCAGCATTTGACTACTTGTCCGAAGGTTCCACGGCCAAGAAACTCTAACACTTCGTACGTGTTGGTCATGGAACAGAGCACCTCATGTTGCACCAGCTGGTAATCCCCTTCGCTGTTGGAGCCACTGTTTTTGGAGGTGGCCGTGGAGGTGGTGGCGGTGGCTACAGTGGCCCCACTGGCATTGTTCTGAATCATTGGTGGATGCTCTTCGATGATCTGCACGCTGCTTGTGTTCTCAATCTCCTCACTCTTGCGCTTAAGTCCACATTTTTGGTAGGTGTCCAGAAGGCTCACAGTGCTGCGACGCATCAGGTTGTGTGGCCCGCCCAGTGTTTGCCCAGACACTGCAACCACACCAGAAGTGCTGTTGGCGGATGTCACCACAATGTGCCCCGTGCTTGCTGGGAAGATGATGGTCTGTTCGTAAGGGATGCTCGGATTGGGGATCTGTAGGGAGGCGTTGACGGCTGCTGCGGCGGCTGCTTGGGAGGACTGCACGTTCTTGCTCTGGCTGTAGACTTTGCTGTGTGTGCCGTACCCAGTCATATCCCAGTTCGAACTCGGCTCCACTTTCAGTTTCTTCACGCTACAGAAGGCACTTGACTGAAGGGTGTGAGGAGAGAAAACTTGCACATGCGAGGCCATACCTGCAATACAACATCAGAGTGAAACCACAGTGTCAAGATGTCTTCCCCAGCTTTTTTTCATTTGTTCAGTGGCAGAAAGGGAAAATGGGATACAGGCTTCAGATACAGCACAAGCACACAAACAAAAATTCAAGTTCTTCTAGAAATATGTATTCAACACAAACAAAATATTACGCTTTGAAATAAATCATTACCCCTGATTGAACTACACTAACAACCACCAAGATTCCTGCTCTCTTGCTTCCCCCCTTCTCATTTTTAATAACAGGAATGTAAATGTTATTTTTACCTCCACTGCCTGAAAAGAATCCTATTCCCATTGTCTCCAGGAATATATCTAGCTCTCAGGAAGAACTCGTGTCAAATACTGCAAAATATTCTGCCTATGGAAGCCAAATCTCAAAACCTCAGGCTCATCCTATATTAAACAGTTTGGTGGATCTGACTTAAGCCCTCCGTTTATTCCCATAAAACCATTGTGTAGCTTCTGGCCTGCAGGGAGCCAGGATGGGACCAGGAGATGATACACCATGACAAAATGGAGGTACACGGACAAAGTTGAGGAGCCAGGACTGAAGCAGCAGATGATGTTTCAGGTTGCTTGCCAAGTCTGTGTGTGGGAATCGTGCACAATGCTGGTCTGTGCTCAGGGACACTGGAGATGGGAGTTACACAACATGAGCTTCACTGCGTGCTCTCAGTTCTCCCAGATTTATAAAATTGTGTTCATCTATTCTTATTCACAGCGACAATACCATCACTGGAAAGCAGATCCCCTGGAAATGAACGGCATTGCTAATGAAGCAACGTACAGATTAGCATATGGCAGAACTAGGTCCTAATATAACTTTACTTTTTAAGAAAAGACAAAAACCTATTTTACTGCAAGCTTCTTTGCTTCTAGAAGAGTTAATGACCTTCTACACCTTTACTAAAAAACCCCACCAAACAAACAAACACAGAAACCCACAACCTCATAACCAAAGTGAAAATAAAAGTATCACTGAGACAGACTTACTGAAGGATTCTGAGTAACATTCCACTGAAACAGAAAATGCTCCTAGTCAGAAAAAAAGACGTGGTCCATAAAGCACAGGACATCTAAGTCCTGACCTGCTGCCAGCTTTCCCTGCCCAGGGTAGGGGTGGTACCGCTGGGGCAAAGGTATTGTGAACAGCACAAATCCATGGGGATTCCTGGGGAAGGAGTCAGTATCCAGTGGGAGTTAAAGCAGAAAGGCACAGCCTCCTTCACCCTTCTACCTGTCATCAGGGTTTCTTTTTAATAAACCAGAATGACTGGAGAAGAAAAAGACAATATGCTGAGCTGGCACCGTTGCTGAATTATTAAGCACAAACATAACCTTGACTTGTTTTCAACTTTTAAAAGTTAAAAGCTGAATGTATGCTTCAGTGACAAAACCACAACAAACTCCACAGTGCACATGGATGACTTCTTCATGTGACACCTGAGAGTATCTAACACTTGGCTCCCTTTCCTAAAAGAAACCCATTCCCCGCTAGTCTGTGTTGCTCTTCAGAAGAGTTTCCAGAGCTCATATGTACACATACATACTCACACACATGCATGCATAAACTTATACACCAATATAGAAAAACAGAAACGTTACTCCACACTTCAGTGCTGAGTAGCATGGTCAAGCAAACACACCTAAATTCACCGAACACCCATTTTCCAGTTAATTCCCAAGAGCCCAAAGCCCGGGAACTGCTCAGAAGGGTGCTGTGGTGACCCAAAAACTACCGTACGTAGCTACACACAAGTAACCGGCAAAGCAATCACTCCACTTTGCTTCAACACCCCCACCTTCATCCCTGCCACAGTGACAATTTTGCGAAAACAGGGCAGATGCAGAAGAAAAACCCTATCAGGTCACGTGGGGAAACCCTCACCTCTGCTGGAACACGCAACACAAAACCCCACTAACCCTGCTCTAGCAACGAAGCCCTGCAACCTGCAGTGTGCTCTCCTTTGCAGATGTGACTCCTGGCTTTAATGTGATTTCTGATGCTGTTTGCTGCCATTCACATTAACTCCTACCCACCAACCCCCTTGGCGGCAATTTCCAACATCCTTGCAACTGGGTCCTCAGACCACCCTCCCAGCTCCCTGCCCCTCTAAGTGCTTTCTCTCCTCTCTCCTTTCCACAGGGCAATAATGTTGCCACGAATGCCGTAGCATGTGGCACACAGCGAGCTCAGAGAACCGCAGCAGTATTACTCAACTTGTCATCCCAGACACAAATATCATATGTGAGTGAGCCGAAACCATGTTTGTTTTTCCACTGATTAAGAAGAGTCACGGTGTTCCTTCTAGTACAGTACCGACTTGCCTGGAGAGTGGGGTTGGCTTGATATATGTTTTCCCCCTGGACGCGAATAATAAAGCAGATGTAATTGGTAACATATTGTGGACCTAGCAGAGGTGTAATTTATAGCTTTATGGCTTTCATTCCATGGTGTGCTTGAGCAATATCTCTTCATACAAAATAAAAAGGGGAAAAAACGACGCAGACCGAGGAGAGAGGTTCTGCTCACACGGTCCTCTAAAGCTAACACCAGAAGATCCAGGCACCCCAAATTAAAGTCAGGGATGTGAAGCGCAGCAGCTGCAACTTTCTCAGTGCCGCTGTAAAAATCAGGATAATCGCCCCCATTAAGAGACAGACTTTCAACTGGTGCAAACTGGCAGGGCTCCAGATGATATCAGCTGATGCTAAAAACAAGGTCAGCAGTCACTCAATGTTGTCAACGTCAGACGGCCGCCTGTGCCCCTTGGTGAAATGAGCTGTTGTTAGGGACTAGTTTCCACATCAACAACAGCCCCTCGCTGTCCCTGCAACACTGCTGGCAGCCTCAGCAGGGGGACAGGAACAGGGGACAAACACTGACCCACCCTGGTACCCCAAAAACAGAGGGGGTGGAGGATGCAGGGCTGTCTTGTGGCTAAAGAGAGGACTTTGAACTCCTCTGCTGCCACTTCCACCCTCCTCAGAGGTTATATCTCATCGCAGGAAAAACATTCTTTTTCCCCTAAAAAAAATCTTCTTCCTTCCATCCACAATGATTTTCTCACATTTGAGGTTTTAGGGGCATGCGTTGTAAGGAGAACAACTCGGCCAGCTCTTCAGCATAGTTCAATACCAAGAAATTACAGGCTGATTGACAGCTTGGTGATGGGAAAAGAAGGCTTCTGCAGCAAAGTCATTTTTATTGCAAATTTGCCCGCGCAGCTAATGTGAGAAAAACACAACCCTAAATTTCCTGAGGACACTATCAAATTGTGCTGGTGGCATGTTCATTTTTTAAAAAAGGATTTTTACTCCACGGCAATAGCAGAAATAGTAATAAATGTGAATAGAAGTTGGATGGTTTGTTACAGGGATCAAATTCCTCATTACAGCCTGTAATATGATTTACAGCTTCAGCCTTTTGATTACATAGGCTGACAATAGCTTGCCACAATGTCCGTGAAGAAACAAGCCAGCAGTAATGGGGCGACCCATGCCAGCCAAGTCCTGTGACAGCAATGCTCCCTGAGCAACCCCCAGAGCCAGTGGGATGCTCCCAAGCAGCATCCTCACTCCTTGGGTCTTGGAGAGATGGAGGGGCCATAAGCCACAGAGGGACAGAAACCAGGCTGTTTCACTTGGGAAAAGTCCTCTTAAACCTCTGCTCATAGGTCTGCCAAGAAACCTCCTGCGCGAGGCTGGGCCTCTCTTTCTGCCTCCCTTCCCAGCAGGGAGATCCTAGCAGACACCTTGCCACATTTTGCATGGGATGGCCCAAGGCGGGCCCCCAGCTCCTTTTCTTTTTGCTCTCCACCAGGAGCAGGAGGGGTGAGGATCCTCAGGACGAGCAGCTGTGCCCATTGAGCTTTGTCACTCACTTGCAGCCCAGCTCAGCAGCCCCATCTGCACCCGCAAAAGCTTTGTCCGCACTAAAGCAAGTGGCAACATGGGCTGAATCTGCCTGGGGTCAGGCTTGGTCCCCGCCTCGGCAGGGCTGCAGGGCAGCCTCCCACAGCCCCAGTTAGCCCGTCAGGCTGCAGCCAGGACTTTGCAACAGCTAAATACAAGCCCTGAAGTGTGCAGGTCTAATTTTTGTATGGCCTCTGTGCACAGCAAGTCTCTGGGCTGGGAGCAGAATCAAGGTTGGGCACCATGCATTAAATAAAATTGATAGATCCTTTCTTTAATAATGAGTTTTAGCGTAGCCATTTAAAGCTCTCAGAGAATTGATAGTAACTGGATTTAATGGGGCCTCCCCTGTCCTTGATATGACTCACGTTAACTCCCCATAGCATCCACATGAGCTGAAATATGTAGTGTGCAGCCAGGGGACAATGTTAAAAACCAGTTAAAAATCAGTTAAAAGAGCCCCAATGACTTTTAATAAAAGACTTGACTCTTTTTTTTTCCCTGAGAACTCCTCCCACGTCAGCTTTCACTTAATAATAATTTAGCAGGTGCTATTTACAATTCAGATGGCCCCCTTCTGCATGCATACACAAATCATGCAGCCGCCTCACTTGTATTTCCAACAGGTTTCAAGAAAGCAAATGAGGTAAAGTTCCCTATCCACCCACCTCACCCCAAAGGGCAAAAAATACACTTTGGGGACTAGAGAAGGAACAGTTTGAAAGTCACTGATGTTTTCTTCTGCTTTTCTCCTAGCACTTACTGCTGATTTATAAATGTGGCCTTTGTGGTGCAGAGAGACCAAGCTCCTACCCTGTATTAAGTAGGCAGTAAGACCTTTTGCAGTACCTGCAGAGCTGCCAGTGCTCTGTAACCAGAGGCTGCTTGCTGATTGCCGCCAGAACGACAGTGCCTGCTTGAAAAATACTGTAGAAAGCACATGGCATGTGTTCAGCATATAAATGATGCACACAAGACGCTCCTGAAATAAATATCTTCCACTTCTCCCCAGAGAGGCACAAGCCTGAAAACTCATATACACGCCCAGGTTAAGAAGGCAATGAAAAGGGGACCTGGCAGGTATGGCTAATGTATTGCACCTTCAAAATAGCCGTGTCTCAAGCACAGCACTCTTCTTCACAGTGGCCTCTGTGTGGCCCCTTTGGAGGCACTGTCCCCAGTACCACCGAGCTTTTGGAACCTCCTTAAAATTTATGTCCCTGGAGGCTATACAAATTCCTTCCCTTGTGCTACTACTGAATGTTTGGAGACAACCTCAAAGTGGAGTTCAGACCTCAGCAGCCTCAGCTCCTTCCTGTTCCTGGTGAGCAGAAGATGTCAAGGGAGCCTTCATTCCAGGTGAAAATCTCCCTGCCTTCCTGCTCTGCTTTTCCTGTCCTGCTAGTAAAACTGTCTCGTCCTAATTAGTAGTTTCTTAAAAGCTTACATAGCACACAGCAGTTCTTAAAAGATGTGACAGAGCCCGTCCCCTGCAGTGCTCCAGACCTGGCTTCACACGGCTCCAAGTTGCCACATTTGATCCACATCCCCTGGCCAGATGAAAAAGCAAGACTTTCCAATGCACAGAGTAGCCATAAACAAAATCAACCAACCAAAGCTAAGCATCCTTCTACCCCTCACACAAGAAGTGTATCTCCGGCTGCAGTGTGATGGCCAGGGAGCTCTGATCACAATCACCTTCATACCCTGTATCCCCTCGCCACACCAACTGCCTCCTACACAACCCCCTCCTGCATTATAGCATCAGCAATGCAACTCTGCTTACTATTTCATACTCCACACCATGACTTGACTTTATAGATAGGATAAAAGTTAGCAACCAGGACCTCAGTTAGTACTTTTGGGCATGGGGGGATGTAGGCAGCTGTTCCCTATCACGCTCTGAGCAGGTTATTTTGGCATGTAGCTCAGGATACTGCTATCTCTGCTCCCAAACCATCTTTATTCCCTTCATCACTCTCCCTTTTAACTCCTTAAATCCAGGGTAACTTGCCTGCTGGGTACTGAAAGCTTTCTCAACTGACCAGGGAGAAGAGGACACAGAGAGGAAAATAATGGGGAGACCTTCCTCTGAGCCAGCCTAGCCTTTCCTGTCCGCTTTCCCAAGCCTCCAGCTCTACTGCACCTGCCCGCAGGCACAGGAGGTGCTGGGAGAAGTGGTAAGGGCTGGCCAGGGCTGCTAGCCAGCATAGCCTGGGGAGCAGGGCAGTTGGCAAGCCCGGGCTCAGTGCCTACGTACCGATGCTGGCTGAAGGTGCGTGAGACGGCACGTACCCGCTTTCCCCTCCAGGACATCTCCGGTGTTGGGGGTAGTGGGAGACGGGTGCTCTCTGGTGCACAGTCTCTGCAGGGGCAGCATCTCTTTTCCCAGGGCTATGCATGGAGACTGTGAGATGGGCAGAGCTAACCATCACCCCCTCTCACCCCAGGTGAAAGCTGTCATGAGTAGCTCAGTGGGAGCTACCCAGAACCCTGGCATGTCCCGCACACACCAAGCAAGGCAGCACCACCTGAGGCCAGACCCTGCACTAGAGCCTGGAAACATCCAGGCTGCTCCAGCCTCGTCCGCCCACACTCATCACATCTGGCAGGTCACTAGACAATGTCATGTGAGCTGGATTTGGAGTGTGGGCAACCACTTAAAAAAGCATGCTATACATCTGAAACACCAAACTCTTAGCAATTAGTGAATAGAAGGCATCACCAGCCACAGATCTCCCTTTGAACCATCTGTGCCGTCTTTTATTTTACTTTGTTTCTATAGAAAAGGAGTCAAGTCCCTGCAATACCAAGCCTTTCCTTCAGTGATCAGTGACCACAATTTCACGTCTCACCACTACAAAACTGCACTCTTCCATATTCACTACAAGCCACAAAGCCCTACTATTAGGTATCTTCTGTAATCTTGAAACATCACAATTCTTATTCATCCTTCTGATGTGGGTTCAGGTGCCCACAAGCTGAGTAACAAGCTGTGGGCTCCTCTGACATATTCCTGGTTTTAGGCATGTGAAGCAAAATCTCAGGGACACTTAGATTTAAATCCTTGATTACACTTCAGTAAGGGATTCTTTCAGGGTCACCTCTATCTCCCACTTTAATGAACTGTAGTAATGACAAGAGATACTACAGATTTCCTCAGTAAATCATGTGACTAGTTTATGTTTCACATTATAGTTAATTAACGATGCCACACCTGAGAACACAGGTTAAAAAACACCTCACCAGAGGCTGCCTCATTACTTCGCTGCAGATGTTGCAGCCACTGGACCTGACACCAATTTCTAGATCTTGGTGTGAGAAGGTCCAGCAGCCAAGTCCGTGCTCCCCTGAACTGGAAGCTGTCCCCTAGATACCTTCCCAGGGGAAAACCCAGCACAGTAGAATAATGCAAAACTTCTCCCCAGGACACCTCAACATCACTGAGTGGAAAGCAAATGAAGGCAGCAAGCAAATACATTTGATAGGCTACAGCCTTGACAAAACAGAGGCAGTAAGTAAACCCCCTTCAGCATACCTGTCAAAGCTGAGAGGAAGACTGTCACCTCTATGGAAATCATGAAATGATGCTGCAAACGCTCTACCAAGATGTCAAAGTGCTCTTGAGTCATAATGTAAGAAACATGGGAGTCCGCTGTGCTGCTGGCATGTCTCCACGGCTTGAGAAGGCAGATGGATAGCCCTTCTGGACGTACTTCACTGAGCAACAGTCCTCCCAAGCCAGGGAGCAAAGTCATCAGCTCCTGTGACGATTTCAGGAGTCCCAAGAGCAAAATGAGGAGACAAACGATAAAGACAGAGGCGGCAGCAGCACCTGAAAGCCCTCAAGGTCTGCATGAGAGTGTGAAGGAACTTATGCACAATCTCAGTGAAAAGACATTTCAGGAAAGTGGGTGTCAATGAAGTCAGGAGCAAGTTTTACAGCCAAACACTCAGTACTCCCAAGGGCCTCAGAGGAGAAGAAAGTCCGCTCTGGAGTCAGAGATGGGATGAGAGAAAAAGAACAAGATGAAGTCAGACAGGCAGGATTGACAGAAGCCCTGCTTTGAAGCTTTATCTGTGGAGGACACTGAAGGATGCCTAGCAAAATGCTTTGCCAAGGAAATTCCTCTTTCAATTTTCTTGGAGAGAGGCCCAGCAGAGCTGAGGCACGTGCAGGGTGCCCAGCTGGGGCTGTGCTGCAGGCTGCTGGGGGCCCCACGAGCAGCACATCTGCTTAAAGAGCAGGAGACCGCGGTAACACCTGCAGCACCACTCGGAATGAGGCATGACACACTGAGGCTCATATAATGCCCTGCTTGAACGAGTTCCTGAAGTGCTGGGAACGGCCAGAGGAGATGGGGAAAGCAAGCTACCAAGGAATGTTTTGTGACTTCCCTATCCTGAAGCCAAAATGGAGCTAGATGAGTTTAAAAGCAGTTACTCAGATCCAAGTGCCAGGTAGGACTGTTTGGCAACAGCATATGTGTTCTGGCTACCTTCCTCCTTCTCATCCATCACACACCCTCCACGGTGGCAAAGTGGAACAAACTGTAACCATGGCATTTCTACAGCACCCAAAGTTCCCTTTGGAGAGCTACAGAAGATAGTCTCAGCAGTAAAGATGAAACTGGCCACAGTCTGCCCTGTAGTCCAGTTTAGTGGGCATGTGGGTCGATAGATTTAACCTCCAAACAGATCTGTAATGCAAGAGCCTCTAGGTTCCCACAAGCTCCATCTCTGATTGCTCCTTGCTGACAAGAGTTGCATCCTGAAAGCAGAACTGAAAAAAAGAAGGATCTCGGCATGACTCTGCTTTCCAGGCAGTGTGGGTCAAGTCACTCACTTGGGTCACTTCAGTTTCCATCTTCCAAACAGGGGTTGACAACAGTATCCCCATCTTAAGAGAGGAACCAGAGGACTTCCTCAATTCCTGACCCCAGGTCCTACAGCCTTCACTGGCCACCCTACCAGGCCCTCTGTGATCTTAGTTCCCGTGAAAGGGTGCCAGGGCCTCTAGGAAGGAAGCAGTGTTTCCTTCTGCTGCCCTGGCTGTGCCCCCCTCACCCACGCAGCACTGGCACACTTGTGGCTTCCCACAACTGCCTAATGGAAAGGATATTTTGGCTTTTTCCACTACGGCTGCCTCCCCACCTGGATGACTTCCCACCTGTAAATATTAGCTTTGTAATGTCAATGACTCCAACTGGCCCATAAGTGTGGTGAAACCACAGGGAATGGCTGGCACCTCGCATACCTCACTTGTTAGGAGCAACCTACTTGTAAAGGCAGGACATGGGCAAGGCTCACTGGAGTCTCGGGCTGAGCCTCTCACTCCCACAGGATTTTTTCCTAAGTGTTTCATTTGCGAAGAGGCGACTGCATGACATTCAGCCCTTGCTTTGTTTATGAAATCTGAAACTCTGATCAAGCACTAGCTGGGCTGAAAAGGTCAGTTTGCCTGTTTGCAAAGTCCCTCCCTTCTTTTCATTTCCATCAGGATACAGACCTGTTAGAAAGAAACACGCCTCTGGTGAGGTCTGGATGAAATACACAGGATTTGGGCTGCAAAGGAAGATGAAGCTGCGAGGAGAAACATGGGGAAGCTGGGCATGGGGCTATGCCAAAGCACAAAATTGAGATAGACTGATTTGATGACCTCCCAACTATCCCAAAGCCAGGGTTAACCATATCTCCTCCCTTCTGTAGCAACATGTCTCTTTCAAATAAGAATGAAATCCAAAGACAGGATTTACAGGACCCTCATATATCAAGAGCTACGGTGTGGTTTAGGAAATCAAGAGAAGGGATGGTGCAGGTTAATCACCTTACCTGCACTTTAAGGAATTAAAACAATTTTGTAAATAACCTGTCCTCACACAAGCACACAAACACACACTCACACAAGCAAAAGCCCATCGGTTCCTCAAGGAAACACATCTTGAGCATGGATTTTTTACCCTGTCTTCCAGACCTTACCCTCCTCATCACTCAGGGCCAAGAAAACATCTCCAAAGTGATGGCCAAAGAGTCAGAAACCTTTTTTGCTGTCAACCATGGGATATGATTTGTATTCCAAAGTAAGACTATAAAACTAAAAATGACATGAAACAGGCCAGGGCCACGAGCACAGCTCAGGACCAAAACAGGCACATCAGGACTGAGCCACCCAGCCCAAACCAAAGACCGCCAAGGAGACACAGGGCTAAGAGTTCGCTTATGGACTCATTTCTCCTCAAAAATCGCCATTTAGTCATCTCTTTCATTTATAGGCTGCGCCCGAGAAGAGTAACCCTGTAGAAAAGTGCCACTTAACTGTGTCTCTCCATCCCTTCTCCTTCGAGACTGGCAAATAGCTCATTGGAGACCACAGTGAGAGGGAGCTGCAGCAGTCTCCGTGAGAACATGGAATGTTGACAGGCGTACCCTTGGGAACCCTGGCCACTGGGTTCCGATGGCTCAGAACTTCCAATGATTTGGTTTGCTGTATTTGAGGTTGTACTGAACTCTGTCACACAAAACACATGGTCATGCACAGGCGCACATAGACAGGCAAGCACTTGCACAGCCAGAGGATAACCCATGAAGGCAATGAACCTCTTCTCCAAAAGAAATGAGTGATGCTGCCCCAAGTGACCCCACAGAAGTGCCTCTGGACACCTCCCTGCCCCACTGCTGGTTTTCTGCTCAGCCTGGGGGCTGACAGTATATGCCTGAGCTCCCACTGTCTTCACAGCAACTGTCTTTTTAAGCCAGGTCTAATAGGACAGAGGCCAGTTCTGCACGGAGGGAAGCAGGCTGTTTGGCCAAGAAAGGATAGCCTAGGTGATGCAGGAAGCTCTTGCGAACACAAAAAGAAAACCTGATTTAGGTGTGGGGATAAACTACATGAAGGATTTCAGAGCCTCAAAGAGTGAACAGCCAGGAGCTCAGGAAAGGATGTCTACTTGAGGAAGAAGGATATAAGGCCCTTGTGTGTGATGAAGCAGCTCAGGGACACCAGCAACTGCCTACTCCCCCTCAAAGCTCTAAAAGAAAAGAAATCAGAGCAAGGAAGTTATTAAGAGAAAGAAAACAATAAAAACCTCCACCTGTATCAGCAGAACTCCCTGGCTACCATCAGTCTCTCCCCTAGGTTTCTCTTTTGTGCAGGATATGATTATTTATTGACATATTTATTTACTCAGCTCTACAGTACTTAACACCATGGCTGCTGGGCTTCTTGCACTGGCAAGACTAGAGGGTGACAGAAGAGGAGCGAAGCTGAACCTGGAGATCCAGTACGATAAACACCAAATACCTTCTGCAGTGCAGCCTTGAGGCATGTTGCCACTGTGGTGGGCTAGAAAGGGGGACTGAGCTTCAAAAGCAGGCTCTGGGTCCAGAGAGCCCACAGCCAGACTGGGCATACACACTCCTCTTCGACCAAGAAAGAACAAGCAGGTGATAGGTTTGGTGGGGTGTACAGTGAAAGACAATCTTTGGTGTAGCTTTGTTCCAGATTGCTCAGTGTTTTCTAGACCCTGAACTTCACCCTGCAGAGACACGGACACTTGAGCATGCCTCACGCCCCGTATGACTGCGCTCACTCTTTGCTACCAGTGACTGCTGTGTGGCACTCACAGGTACAGCACAATCGCTGAAAGCAAATGTTAGAAGGGATAGCTGGCTACAGACAACAGACTAGCTAAAGGGGCTGTCAGGCCTCCTTCTCATGCATGATCCTACATTTGTGAACTGACATGTTGCTCTGCATTTCCAGTGGCATGCAGCCACTTACACCATCTCTTCCATAAGCATCTTTTTGGTACTATTACAGCTGTTTTGCAGCCATGTCCTTTCAACCCAGAACACTCGACTCTTTCATTTTCCTACAGCAATGAAATTAGACAATTCAGCCTAGATGCAGTGGGACAATGAGTTCAGAATCATTAACGTGCCGGTGATATCACAGCCAAGCTGTCCACAGTCACACCTATGAGTTTTGACTAACGATGAAAAGGAAGTCTGGCCAAACTGAGTCACAGGGAAAGAAGAGTTTCTGGGAAAATAAGCTCTGTATGATGTTCTCACAGGGAACAAATACACCGCTGCTTCCACAGGATCCAGAAAAAATGAATTAGTAACAACTTGTGGTCAAATCACAAGAGCTTTCAATAGGTCTAGGAGAACATCAGGCATCTTAGCTTTGTCTAACGTAAGAATAACTACGGAGAAAAATGGCCTGGGGTGGGCCTGGAGTTGTTAGAGCAACTGTGAGAATCACAGTAATGGTGAGAGGGGGGGAACTGCCAAAAAAACAAAACCAACCACAGCTAGGGGAATTTAGTCCCCAAAGTCCTGCGAATTTTTATCAGGCTTTATGAACTCAAAACTCAGAGAGAGCTTTCCAGCATCCATGTGGATGAAGAGTAAGAAGAGACTGGAAACTAGATTCAGCAGAAGTACAGTAACTGGGGAAAGAATTTCAGTGGGAAGGGGCAAGTTTACACCCTCTATAAATACCCAATTAATTTGAGGTTTACAGTACTCCTTTGTGGACACACTCCTTGGGTTTGGTCATTTTTCATATCTGAAAATAGCCACACTTCCCTCTTCAGTCCTTTCTGGGCTCATGGGAGACTGAAATGAGTCACCAGAGGACCAGCTGAGTCACCCAGCCAAAGCTTGCAAAGTGATGCAAAATTGGTCATCACAACCACGACTAAAACGTGGATGACGGCAGCCCTCCTAGCAACCAACCATGCATTAGGCAGAAAGGGTTGGAGACCACTGCCACTATGAGCCATTCTTTTAAGCCAGACAGAAGGCGGCATTAAATGAAACTAGAACAATGCAAAAACAAGTGCTGACTGCTGGCTCTGCACCTGACACAAGCCCTTCTCTGTTCAGTTTCCCCATCCCAGCCAGATTAAGAAAAAGGGAGCTCCTTATCTCAGAAATAGCCATCTCTCTCTTTGAGATCATGGGCTATTTCTAGCCAATTTTCCAACTTCCGCGAACCCAATTAACTCCATTTCTTTATAGTGTCTTCAAATCTTAACAAAATCTGTTTCAATATGCAAATCTCCCTCAGGACCAAATAACTATGACCTTTTAAGAACATAGGTCCATATTTCATTTTTATGTCTATTATCTTCAGAACAAAAGGAAGTGGGGCAATTGCTTTCAGGCACAGAAAATGTATTTACCTAACAGGTTTTTTATGGTGATTACAGAAGTTTAGCGAGTGAATTCACGACAGTGGGGGACAGTTAGACCTGTCCTGAGGAGCTGGGCACAGTGGGAGCAGATGAGGTGCAAGCTTCCTTGCCCCACACATCACTTGGACAGCACACCACAACCTTGCATGTGGGCGCTGAACAAATGATGCTCATTCTGACCAGCTGCCCAGCCCTCCCAAACCTGCTGTCGATCAGCATGCACCATCAGGCATGTCACTGACACACCTGAATGGGCTAAAAGTGCCAAGTGGGACCTCAGTCCTACAAACATTCGTCACAGGCATGAAAACAGGCGTATTTATACCAGCACCTACAAAAGCAGCATCCTGCAACACAGAGCTCGCCTTGATCTCTGTCCCCCTTTACGGAAATCTGGCAAAAATAGAAAACAAGATGTAGCTGAGTGATAAAACCACTGAGGGCCACAGAAAGCCCTAATATTAACTGTTACAGAAGTATTCACAAAGGAGACGATGTAGCTCTACGGCAAAATGAACAGTCGGTACATCTCTAGGGTAAACGCCTGTTCTCCCTGTGCTGTCATGAAAGAGCAACACTGACTTGCAAGGGCTGGGTCGCATTGCTCAGGAAAACCCATCTCCGCACAGCTCACTGTCACCCTTTGAATCTCATGCCACAAGCTACCATCGAGCCAAGCGTGGAGGACTCCAAAGCAGCGGGCAGTTATGGGTACAGCACGTGTGGCAGATCAACAGCGCAGGTCCCTCTGTGGCTCTGCCAGAAAACCTGCTGGCTTGAGGCTCCCAACCACTCTCCTCTCAGCTGCCCCAAGCAGCACAGAATGAATGGCACGGAGGGACTGCACACAAGATGGCACCAAACAGGTTTTCAGGCAACTGCTCGAAATTTCCCAACCAATGACATCATTCCTGTTTTGTCTTGCTCTGTCCTTCTAGCTCATCCCTGGGTTTCAGCAAGACCATGATGCATCCACCTTGTTATGCCTCCGCTCCCAGCCCTCTGCACCGTCTCTCCTTTTTCCATTGCCAAAAAAAACAATTTAAAAAAAAAAAAGAGCTGAGAGGTTCAGATGGGCATCAGTGAATGAAGAACCCAACAAGCCAGAGTAACATTTAAGCCTTAGGGAAGACAGATGTCAAATAGAAGCAGGTGTAAGTGGACATTTCGTCTTTTAAAGGCTTGGTGGTAGAGACTCCAAGCTGTTCAAATGAAATGATAACTTACTGCATGCTGTGTGGAGGCAGAAAATAAATACGAAACTGGATCTTGGCAGCACCAATAGATCCCAAAATTGACCCTCCTGCTTTCTGCTCTGCCTGCTCCAAGGAACATGCCATTCCTGGAGTATTTTTTAAAAAATAAAGCCCAAGCAAGGGTTTTCATGTCCTACTTCCCAAAGCAGCTGGTTTGCGTGACCCTCCCACGCACGGCACCCTCTGGGTCCTGGCACTTGCCAACAACCCAGCACCAGCACCATGGGCTGCCCTGGTACTAACCACAAGCCCTACAGCAACCACAGTGTGCAGCTCAGCACACACAAGCTACGATAAACTTGTCAGACTGTGCAAGACATGAATCATATGGATTGCCACAACAGCAACACAGCATGTACAGCCATGCTAAAAAAAACCAACTAAACAAACAAAGAAAAAATGCTAAGACACCCCAAAACACAGATGTAGGTAAATGGCCACTCTCCTGAGGCTGCCAGTGCAGTTATGCTACAGGGTATGCCTGAAAAATATATGCCCTCCTGACTTGTGAGACTTCAGAAATGCTTCAGCATGGCTGTAGCAGGGAGCCAGGGGAAAGCAGGAGTAACACTCAGCCTCTTCTCACTAGGAACCTGGACCCCGACCAAGCAGATGCCTGGGTCACCCATGATGCTGGAAGTGAGAGAAAACACTTGTAGCAAAGGCTGCTCATCAGTCACCAAGGGATGTAGCTGCAGAAGTTGCTCAGGGTGTTTTGGAAAAAACACCTCCGAGTGCATTTAGCCAGCTGGAGCTGCTGCTCCTCTCACACCATCAGGGAAGTTATATGTTGGAGAAACAGCAATGCTTTTCCTGCTTAAGATCCTCTTGGAGTCCTTGGCGCAGCCACAAGACTGAAGCATCAAAATAATGCTGCAAGTGCATCTGAGGGGTTTCCATGTTGCCTTTACCCTTTGGGGCAGCCTTCAGAGTGGATGAGATGACTACTCTGTCCACACTTACGGGACACTGGGACATACCGTTTCAACAATGAACCTGTCACTAATAACTAGACTTTGGATGTACATATATTTTTCACTTGTATCACTGCGATACGGTCAATGGGGACATTGACCATTTTACCACTCTGTTCTCCCCCCTGCTCTTTAATGATATCACTGTGTCACCTCTTAAGCCACAGTCCCTCAAACACTGGCAGACATGCCTCACCTTCTAACCCGTGACTGCAAGCCTGTGACCCGAGAGATGAATCAGGCAGACAAAAGCAAAGGGGAAAGGCGTAAGGCCAGTTTGTTTGCTTTTCCTGGAGGATTCAGGCCACAGACTTCAGCTTTTCCAGGTTGACAGTGCCTGCATTAGAAAATGTTCTATAAATTCTTTATTTAACTATTCCCCTAGGGCAGCTGGCTAGACCCTCACGCTACAGGCATGTGGGCCTGTGTCTGAGTTTAAGCACATGAATTGTCTTAACTGACTTCAGCAGGACAACTCACACATTGAAAGCTAACCACATGTGTAAGCATTAGTAGGATCAGGGCAGTAGTCATCTGCCCTTGTTTTCTGCAAGGGAGTTTGTGCAGAAAAAAAGGGAAAAAAAAGGGAAAAAAACCCACAAAACTTGTGGATACAGTTCAGGTATCCGAGTCATACTTGAATCTAAATTAAACATCTCCCTCCCACTCTCCTTTTTTTAAAAGTAAGTAATTTTCTACTGGTTAAGTATTTGGTCTGCTGTTAATTGATTTCAAAAGAAATCCTGCGTAAGGTAGAGTCTCCAGCACCCATGCCCACCCCAGAAGCTGCACACTCTCATAAGACCTACACAGGCATTCCGTGGGTTTTCTTCTCCTGGATTTTCTTGTGGATTTTTTCTTCCCTTCTTTCTTCATGACTAGTAATATGCATAGCCAAACACGCTGTCTGCTCTCAGCAGTTTGTCTGCTGCTGCTGCTGCACATTCTCCACCTGGAGTGAAAACTCCTCTTTGTGACACCACGTTGTCACTGCAGCCAACAGTGATGTCACAGACCAAGTATTGTGACTTCAGCTGGAAAAGAAGCAGCGGGAGCAGATGAACTCTGAAAACAAAGATATTGTTTTGGTGTAAACAGCTTTCACAGAAAACAAGGAAAAAAAATTAAAAAGAAGTATCTATAAATACACGATAAATAGAGTTTTCTCTAGGCAGATCTCTCAAAGTCCCAACCAGGTACTGAAAGGTTTGTCATTTTGTTTCTGTTCTGTTAAGAAACAGGGCCCTTATTAGCTTTTGAAATCAACATTTTCTATCCTTTTTTAAATTTTGTTTTTAATACCTTCATGTCTCGTCATTGTCCCAGAATAAGCAAACACCATTGCTGCATAAAGAAACAGGTCTCAGGAAATAATGTACGGTGTGTTTCCAAATGCTTCATAAATCCACAGGCAGCTTGCAAATACTGCCTGCATTCCTGTGTGAGGGTGGTTGTTTTTCATATAAGTCACGTATTAATGCAATTTGAAAAAAAAAAACTTAACCCCATTCAATCACATTCCCTTTCACCTTTACACTGAAACCCAGAGGTTATAATTACACCCAGGAGCAGGAATAAATTAAAACAAGCACTGGTGCTGCCTTGTACTCTTTTTTGGAAGGAAAGGTGATCCCACCTATCCGGCCTTATGTGCTCTGTCTAACTCAGAACCAGGCTGGCTGGCAGGCAAAGGGGCAAAGAGTAGGTTTCATGAGGTCAGAAATTAAAATGAGGTCATTTTCAGAGGTCAGAAATGAAGTAACACATCCCATGCCCTAACACATACCAGATCTTCAGAGGGGAACAGTATCTCCACCCCCCCCCCTTCTGCTGCCCAGGACACCTTAAAGCTGTGGCCCCCCAGGAGCTCTGCGGAGGGGAGCGGGAGGGAGGACGCAGGCACTTCACAGGTTAGACACTTTCCATCCCTTGGTAAGCCTTATTTAAGAAGTAGCACACCACGTCAAAGTCAACACCCAGCAGTTTGGGTGTGAAACACCGGAGATTGGGGCAACAGACTGTTGCATCGCAGCGGACTCCCAGGAGGGCCGTGTCATCTTTCAGAGGAGACGAGCTCCTCCCGTGCTTAACAGCCCCTTTCCTCCAAAATCCCTACTCCAGAGCAACTCTGTGTTTCCCTCACTAGGGTTATGGGAGATGGGAGGCTGGTGGTGATCCACACGAAGCGTCTGTACAGCCTGGAGGTGACCAAAGACGCCCACACCAGTGGTTGCCCCTGTGTGCAGGCACACACTGCATGAAGCAGGAGCAAGGGACTACAGTCCCCTCTTCCCTCCCTGGCAGGGCCCTTGGCTGAAGCAGGACTGCCTGCTCTATCCCAGCTGCTTCTCCAGGGTTTCAACAGGGCTGAGAGACCTCAGCTCAGAGTTATATGCTGAAAGCTGCCAGTTAAAAGGCATGCCTCCTTTTGGAGGAGTCAATAGCAGGGAATGTGAAAGGCATTTGCTATTAAAAGAAAAAGAAACAAAAAGAGAAAGAGAAAGAGAAACTGTCCTTCCTTGCTAAAACACAATTGTCGAATGCTTGAACAACTGTTATAACCAGGCAGTGCTGGCAGACTGACGTCTGTCTTGACAAACCTTTCTGAAAATTCACATGCAGAAGAAGGGGAAATATTGGTAGGGCTTCAGTTATCAGCTTCTCGGGGGACACCACAAATAATAAGCAGTTCCCTCCCAAAGTATCCTAATGGCATCCTAGCTTTACAAAAAATGACACCTGAGTATTTTTTCTGAAATACAAACTTGCCATGCACAGTCAAAATTAAAAACAAATATAGGGCATTTTTAAGAGAAACTCCATGGGGAAAAGCAACTGTGAAATAGCCAAACATCAATTATGAAAACCACATCAAGAAGAGGCTCTTGTGCACGGGCTTTAGGGTTTAGGGATTTGAAGAAAATGTGCATCCTGGTTTGACTCATAATGTAGGCAGAGAATGAGCAAGTCTCCTCAACTTGTACAGCTCAGTGAGTATGTTCCCCTGCTGAACTGTAACCCTTTCAAGTCAGTGTATCTATACAACTTTCTTGCATCTCATAGCTCCTGGCTCATAGCAATCTTTGCTCTCCACTCCCGCCCCCTCTGCAGCATCGGAGTGACTGACTTACTCCCATCCTAAGTTAATGCAGAGGAAACAGCCGATACTACTGTGACATGGGCCAACTTCTGCCGAAGTGTGTATCCCAGCCATCCAGTAGCTTGCTCATTGGTGGAATGATCACGATTTCCACTTCAAGACTTCAACCAGAGCCTCCTCCTCCCCTGCTACTGCCCACATGCAACTCCAAACTAGTTACGGGCTGCGGGCAGTGCTGCTTCCCTCTACCTGAGGAAACACATATGGATAGAAAAGCAACATATGAGAAAGTGAACAAAAGCAGAGGGATTTGGGGGTGATTCTGCCTGTGAGTCAGGGCTGGATCATTTTCCCGAGCTTAAAGATGACAGTCTCGTGTATGTACCACTTAGGATTTCCACAGGGCAAGATGTGGGAGAGGGAGCAAGCAGGTGAGTACCCAGGGTAAAGCCAGGAAACGCCTTCCCACAAGACCCACAGCAGAAAGCAATGGGATGATCCTGTCCTTCTTTAAAATAACTTGCAAGTCTGTTGGTTTGTGGCATTGCTCTTTAATGGTATGCAGCATTATTACAGAACAACAGCGTAAACCAGTTGTCGTAAGGGAAGAAAAGACATCTCAGTTTGTCTGCTTTTTTCCTCCATCCCTGACTTCTTTCTATCTATCTCAAGGGTCACACATGCTCCCGTGTGCAATGCCTGGATGCAAGGCTTCACCAAGAATTTTCCTCTCTGATGACCGATGGCACCAGGCGTTTCCCTGTCCCTTCTTCCAGGAGCAACGGCTGTTTATTATTCCTCATGCCCACTCCACATGATAGACAACTACACAGAAAACAGAAAAAGGTGAAAGCAAGACTATTTAAAGCTGCAAATCAAGAATGTAAGGCTTAGGAAATCTCAGCTTTACGGCAGCCTGTGCAACCTTCCTTCAGCCCCCTCTCTTGCCTGTGTACTGTGGCAGAGCTGTTAATCACATAATCACAGGCTATTTTTCTACGGGACCTTGGCCTCACCCAGTACAGCAGGATACATGGTGCTCACCTAGCCAGCAACCAGTCACTATTTCATCTTCTCCGCACTGTTCCAAGGTGTGGCTCCAAGCCTTGTTTACTATGTACCTGCCACACTCTGCTCTGCAGACAGAATTAGTAATTTACTCATGGGCTTTCCGACAGGACGAATCATTAGAGTAACTGAATGTTTCACAAACATAAAGGAATGTATTTTCACAATGCCCTCATAAAGTAAGTCACTCTGTTATCCATATGTCATAGGCAGGGAGCTGAGGCACAGAGAGATTAACAGGAAAAGCTTCCACTAATTTTAAATGCCTAATTGAAACTCTTAGGTCCAAATCCTTCAGAGATTTGTCTTGTCTGCTGAGGATGTGGTGACAACCATTTCTTTTAAGGCTTAAAACTTGGCCAAGTTTGGGCTGATGTTCTTGAAGACTGCAGAAGTGGTGCCTCTGACATAAATACCATGAAAATTTTATTGGGTTGTTACGGTGGGGGCTTGCTTTTGCATTTCTTTGTACATTCGTTATATTTAACATGCATCAAAAAATTCAACAGAGGAATAAAAGAGCTGTTTTCTAAATATACATTCTGAGGCAGGTAGCTAGGATAGAAAATTTTTGCCCAGAGAGCTTAAGTTTGGTAAAGTTGTGAATGACCAAAAAAAGGGTCTTAAAATGGGGAAGCCTTTAGATGGCCTCAACAGCAGGTCATTGCCATGACATACACCTTTCTTTCTCTTGGGTGGCATTATTGAGTTGCTGAAGCCACACAGGCCAGATGTTACGCTAAAAGAATCAAGTCAAACTTAAATGCAAACTGTAACTAAAGCTTTACTTCATAACTTAGTTCTGTTCAGATAAACGAGATTAGTTTATTTTTACTATTAATGCACAACAAAGTCTTGTTACTCAATCCCAAATACCAGCTTTTGCTTAGAGCATAAGCCCCGCCATTCCTCCTGTTCTCTTGAAAAGAGATAGCAAGTTAAGTGTGAGGCGCTGTAGGCAGCACTGGTCATAAGCTGGATATAGGACAGGCAGATGGACAGTACTCAGAGGTAGTGAATTTTACATTGGCATAAACTGATCCCTCCCCTGATTATTTACAGGGAGATTCACAAAATCCTGAAAAAAAGGCCCATCTGAAAATTTCAGGCAGTGATTTATTTGTGTTAAAACCAGGAAAGAAAGACAGTCAGACAAAAAGATGGGGGGGTGGGGGGCAGGTAATAAATCAACTAATTGCTGGTGCCAGCCTTCTTCAGAGCAATAAAGCATTTTTAGAGACACTTCTGTAGCAGCTTAAAATCCAACCTTGCAACTGTCCACCAAGCACATGCAGGACTCGGAGGGGAAACAGAGTGAGACAGTGTGGGAGTTGGCGGGAGAATTGCTTCCTCCATCACCTTGTGAACATGCAAGGACAACCCTGGGATAATTCCTGATGATTCCTCTTTGCCACCCAAGTTGTATTTCTGGCAAATGATGTTATAAACTGTCCCTCCCCTAGACACATACCACACTCAGAGAGATGGACACAGACCCAGTTTCTCTCTCCTGTGCTGAAAACTCTCACTGTATATCCCTGCTTTTCAGCTAGCGATGTCTCCTGACTGCACTAACATTGACTAATTTAGTATTTTTAATTACAGGGGGATTTACAGCACTGCACTACAGTGCTCTCTTTTATTATACCCACTGTTTCTGCTGGATCTGGGTACACTCTACATACAAAGTTGCACATTAGACAAATTACACTGCACATTAAGTAAATCTCTCTCTAGAAACAGGATTAGATGAAGAGGCAAATCTTCCTAATTCCTAGTGTATAAATTAATATCTCCAAAATCAATATGAAGTAAGGGCTCCACATCAATTTATGAGAAAACAAAAAAATAGTTTAAACGTTCTCCACAATGAATCAAATTTATGTAGGAGATGCATTCTGTTTCTCCTATTTTGCTTAATAAATAAAACAGCTGGTCTCAGGAATCAGGTCAATCAGTGTCTGGAAAAAGCCCCATTAAAGCTGCTATATAACCTAGTTTCTCAAGCTGCATAAGGCATCCTAATATTGGAAAGGCAGAAGTCCATACAGAGACAGCCGGGATAGCTCGGCTTCTGGCCCTTCAGGGTTATGGGGATGTTTATCACAAAAGATAGCAGCAAGTAAGGTATCTTGCAAACATCTAAGGAGCTCGGCTCTGAAAGAGCACAACAAAGACAACATGATGCACCTAGACCTATACATTAAATACAGCCAGTGATCTTGGGCATCTAAGCTGAGGTCACGCAACACGAGGGGATGGTAAAGGACCAGATTTTCACATATGCTCGGATCCCCTCAAAGCTAGCCTAGCCCTGCGGCCACGGTGGGTGACAGCACCTCTTCTCATGGCAGGCCACGGCTGCGTGGTCCCATCCCTCCCACAGCACGTGGGAGGGTGAATCCAGCAGTGCCCAAAGCCGTGGGTGTGCTGTGTGGGCGCAGAGTCTGTTCCAGTGCAGGCAGAAACCCCTCAGCATCAGCCTTCCTCCTCCTGCATTGCACATGCTTGTTGTTGCGATGCCTGGGCCATTGGTCACCTTGGAAAATGTAGCCTTTCCTTTTTTCTACAGGTTTGAAAATGCTTTGCCAAGAGTGTAACAATCCACATCCTACAGGGACAGAGATGGAGCCAGAAGAAAGTAAAGTGACTTGCTCAAGCTTAAAGAGCAAGGCAGCAGCAGAACTGGGAAATGAAACTTCCTGACCCACAACCCTAGGTTTTAGCTTCTTAAATAAGGATTCTCTTTCCTCATTAAAAACCTAAAAATGGGAAGAGGGGGAGGAATATTCTGTAGACACAATGAACTTGGCCCTCAGAGGGCTAATGACCTGATATACTTTTTTTTTCCTTCTCACCTCCATCTCCCCTGATAAAGTTACTGAAACTTCAAGGACTATCCTTCTTTACTGGTCTACTTTAACCTAACGTGTCGGCTCACCATCCTTTTCCCAACCACCTGAAGCCAGAGACCGTTCTTCCCAGAAAGGAGATTACTTTCTCGCTTTCAGTCTCTCCTGATGTCCTCACAACGCCCCGGACTGAGACCACTGTGCTTTCTGGATCGTGCTGAGGGACATCGAAGTCCTATCCGCTGGTCTCAACCTGCAGTAGTGGCAGCCTGAAAGGGTACCCTGGAGGTAAAACCTGGTTGTTCTCTATTAATTTTTCATTTCAAGAATGGCTCCAGGGAAAGGAAGGAGATATAGGTCAGAGACTTTGGGGGCTGATTAGTAACGCCATACATCTTCCTTTTTTTTTTTTTTCTCCCCTCTCTTTTTTTTTTTTCCCTTCCAAATTCAGAAACAGGGGGTTTTCCCTCTGTATTTCTCATTTACTCCTTGAACATCATTGGCATTAGTCAGCAAACTCCTGCTATTTCCTCCACGAGCCCCTGACACTTGCAGAGTGACTAACCCTTCTCTCCGCACACCTTGGCTCCAACAGTTGTATCTGCTTTTTTTCCCCAAGAAAAATGGGTCTCCGCATTGCACACATGCAATACTCCCCTATGGTCACTGCCCCATATGCTCCTGCTGCCGTGTGGCTGCAAACCCCATGATTTTTTACGCACAGAGCTGAAGAGCCAGGAGGGGATGGCAGGGCCTACACTCAGGTCACTTCTTAACTCACCATCACAGTAGCAGCATCCCTCAAACTGGGAAGGGGTCAGCTACTGCCCCAAGCGCGGGCACGTGGAGAACACAATGGAGGAAGCCTGAAGCAACCTGGCTTCTCTTCGTGGCCCTGCCAGTAACCTGGTCTGTCGGGTCATGTTGCCTCCAGGCCCTTGTATTAGCCTTTCCCTCCCGGGACCGAGGGTCTCTGCCCTCGCTGAGGGGGCCGGTGCCTGACACGGTGTGCAGAAGGTCTCAGCTGGGCTTCTGAGGCACGAATGCAGGGCGAGTAAAACAACAGCTCCTCGTGACTCAAGGCCGCCTCATCAGAGCATGACAGAAGGCTCCTCCTGGCCAGGTGGGCTCGCACAAGATGTCCACCCACGGCCACGCTCACAGGGCACCTCGCACGTAACTCACACTCACGCAGGCATACCCACAGACCTGCCCACACTTCGCTCTCGGCGCCGAGCTCCAGCAGACAGCGAGTTTGTCGCGTTCGCCTTCCCAATGCGATGCAGAGAGCGCACAGACCGCTCTCCCCTACGTCCAACTTGCAAAGAGGACGCCTTGCTCCCGGGGCAAGGCCATGCCCTCAGGCCGCAGTAGGTGCTACCTCCCACCACCCTTAACAGGAACAAGCCACATCCAGAGCAGAGCATGTCACTGAGGATCCGTGGGAAGGCTTGCCAACTTGGTGCCGGAGCAGTCCGTTCCCCGTTTAACCTTGCCACCCCCACCCCGGCACCGACCCCGCTCCCCCCGCTGTTACCTCCGTCCCCATTGTAGGAGAGCCTTCTGCATCGCTGTGTAGGGAGGCATGAAAATAAACCACCGGCTCCAGTGCCACACTCCCTCCTGGCAGATCTGTTTCTCTCTTCTTAACTGTTTCCAAGTGCCTGGCTGTTTTATAATCCCCACTGAGCATTCCCTTAACTCCTTCCTCACTGAGCCCTTCCACCCTCCCTCGCCCGCTCTCTCTTAAAAGGCAGAAAAAGCCAAGGCGAGGTAGGGGGTACAGAAAGCGAAGGAGGGAGCCTGAATCAAAGATGGAACAACTGAATCAAACTGCACATATAACAGAACCAGCAAATTAGTCATTTCCCTAGCCTTCTCTTACGCAGACAAACTGACTCTTCTAATACAACATTTCTCTTTTTTCCCCTGTGGACATTTGTGTACCTTAGAAGCTTACTTCTTTGCTAATCTCCTCCTGCTTTTTCATACCATGAGGTCATATGCTTCTGCTGGTAGCACAGTTTTAAATCACAGCTTGCCCTTTGAGGTCTGAACTGAAATCACTTTCTTAGATCACAAGTAAATATGAGTCGATGCCTTCATGCCCAGTGTTACCACCCCGCCATTTATGCATGTTGCAAAATCTGCGAACCAAGCGCAGGTATCACTTCCCAGTGGAAAGGACCTTGGCAATCACCGTGAGGGCTGTACAGAAGAGCTTGGGCAGAGGGACACAGCCTCCCCGTTTCTGAGACGTGGGACTCTGCAACTTCCCTGAAGTGAACTGGCGAGAGCTGCACATGCTACTGGTGATAAAGGCTGTGCATTGCACGTGTGTGTGCATGCAGGGAGTAACCTGGCCTGAGACATTTTAGAAGACCCACAGCTCAGGGCTATACCGGGACAACCACGATGTACTGTGAGGGTCACTGCGTGCCAAGGTATGCCGGCAGCGCGTCGGGACAAGTACAGCAACCCAGCAGCTTCCGATTTCATAACCGTGATTACGTGCAAAGCAACGTTACAGAACACTCCGGTGCATACACTGCTCCTGTGAGAGGATGAATAAAGAAAACGGGGGGAAGAAGCAATGGCTTTCATGCGTCCCCTCTCAGGTGGGAACACAACACCTGCAGCTGGCTGCTGCTCTTTCCTCAAAGCCCATGGCTGCTTCTTGCAGCATCTTGAGGTTACCCTGACAGCTTACACTCCAAAGTTTGCCAAGGTATCTTTTTCCCTGACAAAATGAGCTATTCTGTCACACAAGGCTGGGCTGCAGGGCTTTTAAAAATGGTTCTGCTGATGTTCAAAGGGAGCAGCTTGCTGTGCATAGGAGTGGTAGAGTTAATAGTAGTAGGATCAGCACAAGCTCCTACCCTGCCATCTGCCTTCAGCTCAGCCAGGCCTTCTGCCGAACAGCCAACGTGGGCTGGGGCCACTGGAGTGAGCAGCAACTCAATGACATGAAAGACTGCCTGGGTTAGTTGATTAAGAATAAGATTAAGAGCGCAGGAATCCTGTATAGCACTGGTACTGACTCAGTCTGGGGATTTCATGGGGATATTTAAGCCTGGTTTTCCAAAGGATTCTTTTACTTTGCACAGGTGGGTGTTTGCGTGCCAGCTTAAACTGGCTGCATGAACTGATGATTCCAGAAAGAGGGGTCATCTCTGAAACTGCTACGCTTTCTTCTTTGGTCACCTCCCATAGAAAGCAGGGATAAATAATGCTTAACTACCTCACTCCCCTGTAACGTTTACCTCCTTCACATTTATGAAGCTCTGCAGGAAACAGAGGAAAGCCCACTGGAGTGGGACTGGGATGCCCCTCTCAACCACGGTTTGCAGATTGCTCTTGTTTGCCCTGTGGACTTCTTTTAAGCACTGGCCACTGCCAGCAGACCCCGGCAGAGGCTGCTCGGCTCTGCTCCTGCACGTCCAGATTGACAGCTGCCTCAAGAACTTTCCCTCTTCTTTTTTTTTTTTTTTAAATAATAGAAGAGTCACTTAAGGCTTGCAGATGACCTCAAAGTACCAAACTGCTGACCCGCCACCGAACTCTGAGCCTGCCAGTGCAACCACGAAGAGCAAGGCTTGGTCCCCTTGAGGGATAGCGAAGGCACAAACCAGCTTTGTAGACCTGAACCAAAATGCTAAGGTCCCCTCTGATGTCATATCATTCTGCAGTGATATCCTACAGCAATTTAAAGGACTGCTGTGGCTGATCTCCAAACCCTGGAGAAGACAGGTGGAGGGAGCAGCAGAAGGGTGCCGGTCTGGAAGGGGGGACGGGGGAGCTGAGATCAGTGAGGGCACAACCTGTCTGCTCCGAAAGCGAAAGGAACAGAGAGGCCCCTCCTTCCACAAACAAAGGGAAAAAGCCAGAGGAGTGAAAAGCCTGGACTTAATCATGAAAAACAATAGCTCATCATTTATTTTCATATCCCCTCGCTAATGCTGGAATAATGCTAACAGTGGAATTCTTATGGCATGCATGTCATGCCTGCAAATACCAAGTGAATTACTTCTCAGCTAGGCTATGGGCTGTGGCACTGAGCAGCACATTCGTTACAAGCGGTTGGATGATGAACAACAGTTCCCAAATTCCTCCTTCACAATGCTACTTGCATTAGTTGTAATTTAATGAGAGAGAGAGAGAGAGACTAAGTTTTGGCTCAAACCACTGAAATAACACTGCCTGCCGCTGCTTCCCACTGGGTCTTGTATTAACTCACACCACCACCACCACCACCTCCACCTCCTCCTCCTCCACCTCCTCCCTTTTCACACCTATCCTCAGGTGCTAAAAGTGGTGTCATGAAACCCATCAGCATGGCAAGAGAGAGTGGCAGGAAGCCCCCAAGCACACGCATTATTTCTGGCTGAGAGGCAGGAGAGGACACAAACCTCTCCCTCCCCTCTGCCGACAGTAATGGGAGGGCTTGGAGGGGTTCCTCCAGCAGCCAGTCTCTGTGTGGACAAGCCTCCAACTCTTCTTTGGTTTCCTCCTCCTGCGGAGCCAGTGCAGGTAAAAGACACTCAGTTGGCAGCTCTGGAAGCAGAGCACCAAGCACACACAGCATGATCCATGTCAGTGCAGAGCTCCCACCACGCACCCTTGCCAGCATGGTCCTCTGGCCTCCCGGAGGGAGCCGCAGCCGGGTAGCCCAGCCTCGTCCCTGCCACGCAGGCTGTCTTAGCTGGTTTGCTGCTCTTTGGAACAATTCTGAGACCTGGCAAGCAGCCAGTGCATGTGAACAAAACCTTTGCTATGGGTAAGGCCTTCAGCAGCATTAAATGTGCCATTACTGCTGACCGCCAGCAAACCTGGGAATCACTGCCACGGCTGCCTCCTCATGAGCTCTCGGGTAGGTCGGTATCTCCCATGTCTTCAGACCAGAAACCAAGTCCCTCTTCTTTGCTCCATGGACCCTGCCGCAAAAGGGACAGCCTCTTTAGAGAGGCAGGGGCATCTTGCAGGCCTCTGCCCTGGAAGGAGCCTAACTGGCCAGCATCACCTCCCACTCCTGCGGCAACCTTGCCACAGAGCCCGTCCCCCTTCACATGACAGGACATTTATCTACCAGATGACCCTACATGTAAGGTTCACGCCTGAAACATGACCCAGTGTGTGGGGTCTCATATGTTGGGCCAGAAGAAAGCTGAGAGGTCTGATCCGAGCAGCAGACCTACAAGTAAGAGGCTGCAAATATCATTACTGCTCTCATGGTGTATCCAGTCTCTTCAGTGTTCCCCACTGATAGCGTGTAAATGACAAACATCCACGGATTCCTACCCCGTGGAGCATCCAGAATCCTCCTTATCTCCTCTGTGCCAAATATAATTTAAAAGCATCCCCCCACCCCAGCCACATTTTGTGGTATTTAAAAAAAAACGAATCCAAACCAAATTTACATGTTTCTGAAATGAAGGTATAGGCAGGGGAAGGCAAAATGCCCTTAGGATTGGAACCAAATGTATTTGTGCAAATCAGACCTAGGATTTAGTTACCTTCCAGCCTCCAGCATGTGCTACAATCTTAGCTTTGGCTTAAAAACCATCTGTTTTCTTGTAAAGGTTGACAAACACCAGTGATACTTTCCCTGGTGTACTGGCCAAAGTCCCACGGACCCGAGTGGGGGAGGAAGGTGGGCAGGATGCCACGGGATGCTCCCAGGGACATCTGCAGACACAGGTCTGTATGGGCACATAGTTGCACATGTGTGCTTCCCAGCAATACAGCAGGCATGATGCTGGGGGCCACCTTCAGCAGCTGTCCAAACGCAGATCTGCCCCTCACCAAAATGCCCCTCCCAAGCCTGGGTGCAGCATCACGCACTCTGAGGCTTTCCTAAAACTATGGCTGTGTTTTAAGCAGTGATGGGGCTCTGAAATGAATGAAAGCATCCAATGCTGAAGTTACCCCAAGTCACAAATAAATAAACAAGGATCACAGTCGCAAAGAAAAAAAGGAAGAAATGGTGAGCCCCCGCCTGCTGTGACTACCTGTGTGCTGGGCAGCTCACCCGCTCCAGCACTGCGGGGAGCCCGGCATCCCCGAAGGGTCACCAGATGAAAAGGGTCCCTGTGCAGAGAGCAAATGCGGGGAGGAGGGGACGCAGGCGTGAGAGGGGAGTGGGGGGCTCCCCCGACAGAGGCCCGCCACGACGGCTATGTGGCCTTTAGGAACCTTCCACAGGGGTGGTGTTATCGGCTACCAGCCCCAAACTGAGCCTACTGCCTGCGAAGAGAAGCAGTGACCAGGCTGGGGAGATGGAGAGCGATTATCACGGGCAGAACTATAGGGATGAACATATGTAACCAGATGTATGGAGACCAGCTGGGCTGCAGGCAGAACAGGCCCATTACTGCAACAACTTCTTTGGGCATCCAGCGAAAACCACAGAGGTCAGAACCGCCAGCCACGATTAATCACATTTACAGTTTAAAACCCGACCAAATCCAACGCTTCTGTTGGGACCAAGAAGTTCAGCCAGAGGTTCCTGGCCCTGCTGGGAAGGCAGAGGCTGTCCTGCCCCTCCGTTCCCCTCCTGGCAGGCTATCACAGCTCAGGAAGGGTGAAGCTCAGCCGCAGCACTCGGTGAAGCCACACTTCAGTTCCCTTTAAGCCTTCAAATTAGGGCTTGCATGGGGCTTAAGTGCAGCCCGTCCCAACACAGGGTTGGATTTCACAGCTCTCGTGTGCTGCTGGGTTGCCACCTCCAACCGAAAAGGGATGAGCTCCCCGCAGGCTGGCTGGCAGGCAGCCCATCCGCCGGGACACCCCGAGCAGGGGACGGGGAGCGCCTGCCCCCCGCAGCCCTCCCCACGTCCCCGGCAGCCAAGGCAGGAGGGCCGAGACCACCAGGAGAGGCTCCCACTTCCCTTGCCTCAGTTAGCCAAATAACTCCCAACATGTGCCTTCTCAGCGAGCATTTCATGGTAACCACAGAGTGTTTTACCTCTTCGACCATGCCTGCCCTCCTCCACCCCCACCACCAGCCCCCCCGAGGCCCACCTTGAGCCCTAGGGCGACCGCAGAGCCCCGGTGCCCACCGGCCCAGGGGTGGGGACATCTGACACGCAGCATTCAGCTCCCATGGGAAGCCAGCATGTTCTCCATACGTGGCACGCTACGTCCTCATCCACGAACGCCTCAGGTGGGCTGGTCATCTTCAAGCAAGCACGACTGAACGTGACAGGGTTGTGCTGGGGAGGGGGGGGCAGAGGGGAAGAGGCTGCTGGGACAGGAGAAAGGACACAAAATACACAAGGAGAGTAAAAGCCCCATCCCCTTCACAAGCCCTGCAATAACAAGAGGGCGAGACGGACAGGAACACCAACCGCAACTGAAACCCAAACAAAAAACTATGACCTGCAATCTGTTCCAGTGATGCCAAGTGACATAAGCACGTTTCCTAGTTTGTCCCCAGTGCTGCCACAAGCATCTGTTTTATTGCACCCGGTATCAAAAGCATCAGGCATCCCCACCTGAAATCCTGCCCTACCCTGCCATTCACTCACATCCCATCTTCTTCTTCCCTCGCACATTATTTTCTACAGGCAGCAGCTTTTTGGCAGGAGACTCGGTGTCTGTTTGTGACAGGGCATGGCAAGGGAAAGCAGACGTCTCCTTGTAAAGCATCCTCTTCCTGAAACCCCTTCAACCCTTCCTGGCTGAGAGGAAATGCAGGGACTGATAATGACTCAAGTGCTCCTCTGGGGAACAGCAATGATTTTGGAGGAACACGAAATAACTTTTCAGCCAAGCCCAGTCCTAAAGAGGGGAACTCCACAGTCTGTAGCTCGAGTTCGCAGCTGAGCAAGAACAAAACCAGGGCTCCGGTGCCTACCTGCAGGAATGCTGAAAAAGATACAGCTACTTTACTGAGGTGGTCTCACCTACATTAGGTATGTTGTGAGTGATAGCGTAAACACATCTAAATGGATACAGATTCCCCAGGGGATACTGCATTTGCATACAGATATCAGCTACATCACAGGATCAGATCAAGACTGAAATAACTGAGGATACAGGAGGACAGACCTGAGACGCATCAGCAGAGCTGCAGAGATACCCAGGAACAGGGCCAGTAGGGCCACCAAAACCTGGCACTGGGAGAGATGTGTAAAAGACACCAGCCATGCAGCTGTTCTGGGTCAGGATGGAGATGAGCTGGTGGATGTGGATTGGAGATCACTCCCAGTCAAAATGTCTTGGATGGTATTTTTTCTCAAGCTTGGGTTTCTAGTAACCCTTTTGTTCAGCCTGAAAAGTCACATTGCTTCAAAAAAATCTCTCCCTGCCTTTTACAGGCAGAGTGGCAGTGTCCCCTCCTGAACACACTGTGATTTTACAGCCTTCCACACTCACACCGGCAACACAACCCCTTATGCAGAGACTGCAGACAGCACTCCTGCCAACACATACGCTGTCACAGCATCGCTCCACATAAACACCCTGCATTCACCTTGTTTATATTTCCTCCTCTACAAGCTGCGACAGCTCACAAACACACAGAAAGCCTAATTTATATTTATAATAAATCTCCCTTCTTCATTCCCTGCAGTGGAAAAGAGCCCTGGTACAAATGCAATTTGCTGAGAGAACGGCGTAATAGCTCTAAGGAGAATCAGGCCCACATTGCCTTCTGTAGACAAAGGGGGTGAAGCCACACGGAAACACACGTGCGCACTCCTACACATGCCTGCAAACATGGAAAGAGTCCCACATATACATACATACACACATATAGTCTTCCACCTGTATTCTCATACACAGCTCAGTAACAGCATCTACTGTCCCTTCCGACTCGCATGTGCTTTCAGGCAGCACAAGCATTTGGAAGGTGCACTTTTCATTATCCAGGTGCTCACAGCCTCAGATAAGCGATGAGAAAATGACACTGCAAGAGAAGTATTGTCACCATCAATGGGCTGTGCTCGTGTCTGGGTTTCACATGTCCTTGTCAGGTGGTGCAGCTATTTTAAAATGGGGTTTGCAATGTGTTTCTTATCCCCACTTGCTAAATACATACATATTCTGATGTTGAGAGAATGCAGAGGGGGAGTTTGGTGGGAAAGCAGGTTTCTGGTGGTGCCAGTGATAACGCTAGAAGAGATGAAGGAATTTATAATTGTACTCGTAACTAAATGTGATGCCCACTTGCTTGTAGGCACATGCCTTGAAGGAGTTATAAGGTCTTGGGTTTATCCATGGTGTCCACAAACTGGCTGTAGCCAAGAGTTGTTCCTTTTGTTTTAATCTGCCTTCAGACAAAAGGTTGTGATCTCTCTTCCCTCTGCAAAGGACCTCGTTCCAGCCTCCCCTATCCCCATCACCCCGAGGCCTGACTGTGGAAGCGTGTTCCCTGCAGGACAACGCCGTCAGCCTGCTCAGAAACTGGGGCTAGCACGCCGTGCTGGCGCTGTGCAGGGGAAGCACACCCAACCAGTCCTCTGTGGTCTCCACTGGCTCCCAATAACCTTCCGTGAAGGTGACCTAACTATTAATTCCTGGCAAGGTGTTCTGTGCTCACATACCTTCTGAGAAACTTTAACCCCCGACAGCATTGCAGAGTTTGAGTGACTTGTGCGATTCCTCCTACCTGCCAACTTCTCTCCATCCTGGCGGCACTAAGCTGGACCAAAAACTCTTCGCTCAACGCGGCCACCGAGCCTGCCAGCAGCCCACCCAGCTGCCAGAAAGCTCCTGTGCACTCACGTATTGGGAGCTGGGGGCTGGGCATCACCTAATCCCAGCACCGCTCTGCTGCTGACCCAGGGCTCGTCCTGCGGCACGTCACTGAATTCCCGTAATGGAAAGAGCCCCGTTATGTACTCTCCTACCCTATCGCATCACTAAAGCTAGCTGAAGCGTTATGGATTACTGCTCTGCTCAGATCCCTCCCCTGCACTCCTCCCTGGGGCACCAGAGTGCCTAAGCCTGGGATCAAAAATGTTTGTCAATGCTACGGTGCTCAAGAGCATCACCAGAGATCTGCCATGTTAGAGATAACCCTGCTCTGGGTATTTTAAAGACTAGCAATGGCCATTTAACTCCCCAGAAATTTTGCCACAGAGGAAAATTAAAGATTGCACAGACACACAGAGTTACGAGGGTTTTCTCAGAATTTTTTCTCCAGCTTCTGAAGTCAATCATCTAAACAGGAGAGTAGCAATGATGGCCAGAAATTACTACTATTTAGAAGCAAAACAGAGACCTGCTGAAAATCCTTGCCAAACTATTTGGAATTTGTCAACACTAAATGCTGCCTGGGAGAAAATAAAACCCCATACATTTTAGCTGGACATTCTTCACCTCCAGCCTCATGCTTTAAGCAGATAGCCTTCCTACAAATGTAAGCATGGGGCAACGTGGATAGGATACTCATCCTTCTGCAATCCTGCTGCTGTCAGCTCCTGCCGGAGCGACAGCCTGAAGCCATGGAAGAACCACGCAGACGGTCGCAAACCTGGCTTCCGACCCACTACCAACATAGCTCTTCCAGAAACACCACTGTGAAAAGCTAACACTGGGGTGAGGCTCAGACCACCTCCGCCACAACCACTCTCTGGGCAGGCTGGAGCATTGTCTAGAGATCATATTTCTGCTGGTATCCTTCTTTTGGGTACTTCTGCCTCCTCTCCCCATGCCAGCTCTGGCTGATTTGAGCACCTGTTGCATCCTTCCTCAAATCCAGGTTGCAAGCCCTCTGGGGCAATGCCATGCCACGTTTGTCCATCTTTTGGAAAATCTGCAGCACAGAGATCCTTGACTTGAAATCCCAGCTGCTAGAACCTATGAATATTTTGTCATTAAAATAAAAGTGAAGCTGCACCAGGGGATTGCTGTGCCTCCAAGTTTTTTCCAGACTAGATTACTCTCAGGAGACACAGGAGAGCTACCACTGTGATAAAAGAATAAATCTCAGCCTACTAGGTTTACACAGAGACCATCAAAAATATGTGTCTGTATTGTTCTGACCTCCAGATCATTTTTTTTCCTTTGCTTTTTCCTAACCTTTAAAAGGCATGTAAGATAAACAGAGGAGAAACCAGGCACACAACATCCTCGGAAGAGATGTAGGAATATAATCAAGCCCTCAGACACACGCACACAAACACCATAATTTATCTCTTCCTCCTCCTGTTTGATATTATCCTCTGTTCTAGTATCATAATCTGTTGCTATGGAAACAGCTATGATGTCACTACGAGAGGTTTATGGATGCCTTGAACAGGAAGGAAAGGTACATGATGATGGGAGAGAAAAAAAAAAACCCACCTACAAACAGCTGCTGAGCAGGAGACGTTCCAGGAACGGCAAGTGTTAACAGGGAAAAGATAAATACATTGACAGTGCTGGCGCTGCTGCAGACAAGAGCAGAATATAAACCGCATTTTAAAAATAAAAGAACGCTTACAAATTTTGTCTACGAGTAAAAATATTCTGGGAAAGCTAAAGGAGCTTCCTGAAAAAAACAAACTTTCTCTGAAATGTTCTGCAAGTTTTCTGGGACTGGATATTTTCTGAGCCTTACTGCTAGAGTCCAAGTCTCCATCAACCCACTCTTATCGTCTGCTGTAACATTCCCTCCAGAAGTGTTAGCGTAACACCCCACCAATGCAGCTAATAGTTAGGGAGCTTGCTGGCTACCTGCCATCCCGTGTGCCTTTACGATCTGTAACTAGAAAAAAAAAAAAAGTCATGTCTTCAAGCAAAAATAAACAGAGATGCACTGAACCCACTGGATCACATCCAGTAGCAAATAAACGCCCTGACCCCAAACTTCAAGCCAAAAAAAAAAAGTTTTTCTTGCTCTCTTCACCCAAGAGAAGAACCATAACCTTACAGACTTGCTGCCAAACATATTGACATACCTGACCTGCTGCTGGAGAGAACAGTATGTTGAGCCTCATATACTCGAAACACGCCCAGCCTCCGGGCCACGCACATCCACGTGCAGCATGATGCACGTGTGGTTCTCACCCATGAGCTCGGTCGCCGATGACTGTGTCTCCGCACTCATACCCGTTTCAGTCACCCGGACTGATGGTGAGAGTAGGGTAGACACAGGGACAGAAGGTGGGACTGTCACACGTGCCCCTAAAAACACCATGTACAGGCTGTGGGAGAATTCAGCATGGGGGGCCTGCCGGGGAGGAGGAGGGAGGATGGCAGATCAAATTCATCCTGCATAGCCGCCTTCATTGTGGGAAGGGCAATGGCAGCGAGGGAGGAAACCACAAGGATCTCAGATCAATGAAAAGTGCTGGTGTTTCAGCTAATCTCTGCCCCATCAGAATTTCCTGAGCACAGACAGTAGTATCAGAAGTCTTACGGGAATGCTATAGCATCCGTTTTGCTTCTGGTCTCAGCTGCAGCAGGGGAATCCCCAAGGCAGACTCTCCATCCTGCCTACGACCATTAGGATAGAGGTGGTATCTCCTGTGCTCGCCCGCCTTCCCTTCCAAAGATGTTAGAGACAACTGCAGGGAGAAAAACTGGGAGAGACTGAAGTCAGAAAGCACAGCTGCAAGAACAGTCCAAGCCGGGATCTTCAGCAACTCACCCAACTTTCTCTTACTGCCAGCCTTGGCTGTGACGGCCTCAGCCCCTGTACTTCCCAGGGATCACCTCCCTCTCTCCCGTTACAGACACCTGCCCTCATCTTTCTTCCCCACCTGTCTCTCCCATGCTCTTCTCTCTTGTTCCTGACTTACTGCCTTACTTCTTCTCAACCTTCAGCCCACTCCCCCCTTCCCCAAATGAACCCCTGTCACAAATGTTTAGGGAAACCCACGCATTCCGATTTCCCCTGCCCAAAGAGCCTGGACAGTTTGCATTATGCACGCTCCTGTGCCTTCATCTACATAAAATGCAAATGTTTTGGGGTCTACCCCTCCATGGCAATGTCATGTCCAGCGCAGTGAGGTCCCGCTTTTCTTTGGCACTGGCGCTACTATAGCAAATACAACTGTTCTTAGGAATACTTCAAAAGCACCAAAGGAGAGTAAAAGAATAGATGTGCAATCAATGCCAAGAGTTTTGTAGGTTTTTCTGTTTCTTTTCTATTTGTGGGCAAGGTTCTGTTCCTCTTTTTTTATGAAACAATTTCTTCTCTTCTGTGCTTTCTATTTGGGATTGCAGAGTGGAAAACAAAGCTGATCCTGGTGAAGGAACGGAGATTATGCTTTTTGTAAATCGGCAGGTGACACCAAGCAGGAAGGGACTGCAAAGTCAGGAGAATTAGATTAGAATTCAAAACAATCCTGCCAAATTGAAAGGTACAGGATGAAATTCAAACGGGACAAATATGAAAATCTTATGTTTAGGTAGGAAAGGCTAGCTCCACACATAAAGGATAGAAGATGGCTCACAATGCATCAGACCTCGCGGACAGGATCTGGGAGCCACGGCACATCACAAGCTACACACAGATGAACAATGTCACAGTGCAAAAGTTAAACCAAACAGGAGCACTGCCTTTAAGAGACATGAAGGAATACTTCTGCTCTGCTCAGCCAGAACAGGACCCCAGCTAAAGCGCTGTGCTCCAGCAGTGCCATTCAAGAGAGAGGTGGACCAGCTGAAGGGAACATAGAGAACTAGGAGGATGGTCAGAGCTGCAGAAAACAAGGCACAGGAGAAAGAGCTGAGGAGTGTGTTTGAGACAGTATTTAGCCTAAGAACACAAAGCCAAGGAGAGACATGACAAAGAGGAAGGAATAGTTTTTCCACACCCACTGTGGACAGGACAAGGAATCACAGCAAGCAGAGCAGAGCAGAGCGGAGTTACAGAGGAGGTAAAATCTTTCCAAGGACAAAGACAGCTAAAGGCAGCGATGACGGCCTCGGCAGGCTGTGGACCCTCCATACACAGGGAACACACTGGACAAGCATGTCAGGGAACATGCTGCACAAGCACACGTTTGGCATAGCATATCCTACTTTGAAAAACTTTTTGAAGTTTTTTCCTTTTGAAAAAAAAAAACTTTTTTTCCTATGCCCACGTCCTATGATTTCAATGATTTCGGTGAGAGCTAGGTTTCTTCAGCGTTTCAGCATAGCCCACAGACCAAAATAAACCTGTCAGCGTTTAGAACCAGAGGAGATGTTCGCCTGCAGGGTACTGCTGCGTAACAGTGTTGTTCCAGGTCTTGCTAATGCCTTTAAGGATTAAAGGTTATAATGACTAGGGAAGACAGCTGCCCTTCTGAGTTTCCCAAGTATCCCTGGCAAATCCACTGCCTTGTGGGGTGACCTTTTCTGCTTTTCAGGGTAGGAGCTGTAAGCGATTGCTCGCACTTCATCCTTCCAGAGACAGATGTCAGCACAGGCACTGGAAGGTGAGCAGGACAGAGAACGAGGCGTGAATGAAGAGTGAGCTTCAGCTTCTCCAAGCAAATGTCCCATTCAGTGGGAAATGCTGAAGAAAACCAAGGGAGCAAACCATGCCATCCTTCACCCAGCATAAAACTCCCTCTCCCTGCAGAACTCGACACACACAGGCTAAGGCTCACGGCACGGAGACAGCGCTTCCCCCAAGCAACTCCCCAGGTTTCAGTGGTGCTGTTGCTGATCTACACTACGATCCCCGAAATCCAAATTGAGCCCAGGAGCAGCTCAAGGGGCTCACATCTCAAGGACGCTTGCCTGCCACTGGCTATTTTGTAGCCCCCTGCAAACAAGTGAAAGACACTGTTCCTCAGCATCATTCTGTCCGTGGCTTGATCAGACAGCCACTCTTTATACAGCACCTTGAACTTATTCAGCACTGTATAAACACACACTATTACAACTTGTTATTACTTCCATTAAATAGATAAATTCTAATGGTACAGCTTTTTAATTCTTCTGGCCCTGACTCTGGACTCTCTAAGGTATTTTGCAATATGGCGATGCCTTTGCCAGCCTACGGAGACGGGGGCTGCTTCTCCACTCACCTGCATGGGGAAGTCTTAGAAGAATGATTTCTAACATCAAAATTACCCAACTCGGGCAGCTACCTGAATTCAAGAGCAGTCCCAAAATACATGCACTTGTGCTTTCCAAAGGAAGGTCCTCAGTTGCTGATGTGGCCAAATGAAGAAGGATCTAGGTGCGCTTTCTGTGCTGTACATGGGTGGAAGCAATAACACGCCTCTACTCTTCCGCCATGACAAACAGACAAATCGCTAAATGCCCTATCTGGAGTGAAATTATCACCTGGGTTTATTTTCAAAACAAAAGCTGAACTTTGTACTGCTAGGGGGAATAGTTTCAAAAGAGAAGGCCTCCTGTTAAACACCTAGGTCCCCGGTAAGGTATGTAAATAGCTGAAGAAACAATCTTTTCTCTAAGTAGCATTCAACGCTCACTTCTTATTATCTACCAGTTAACCTTCCAAAAGCAAGAAAAAGCTCTATAAATAATATTTCACATTCAGAGGGCAGAGATTTCCTAGTAAGGATGAGGAAACAACCTCATTTTTATAAATGGACTGATTAAGCTATAGAGGCCATGAGTCAGAAAAGTACTTCAGCGTATGGCCAGAGTTAAAGACATAAACAATTCTAATGAAGTCAGCAGCACTGCCTGTGAGCTTAAATTTAGGCAAGACCTTAAAATACCTTCTTAAATTGGGATCAGAGAGGAAATGGGTGGGACTTTCAAAAATACCCAGTCTCAGCCTACTTGTTCTCTACAGACACAGGGATAGGGACACCATAATAGCCGTCAGCCCATCACTGAATGCCTTTGCAAACTCCCCGTCTCGGGAGTCATGCCCAAAAATATGCACTATCCCAGTTGCCTTAACACCTGCACCTGAGTGGTCTAATCTGCCTCATCCTGGTGTCTCTAAGCCCAGTCCGAGCAGAAGGTGGCTGAACTTGCCCTTGACCTTGCCATCTGGCAGGACTGCTCCAACACCATCACATGGGACCCACTTGGTGAGGCCCACAGTCAGGACAGGGATTTAACTCCACACCCAGGTCACCAATCCTTCCATGATTTGACTTCCCAGAACTTTCCTCCTGACCAAATATCCTCATACTTTTACACACCATTGCTGCAATGTGGCCAAAACTGAGACTTACTGATTTAGCCACCCAAGTACCTCATCTGCCTCCGAATAAATGGTCTAACTTCCAGGGGTTGACAGGAGTTCAAAGCCCTCACAAGCATCAAAGAGGTCTCTGGGCTGTCCCCTATCAGCAGACGACCTTACGCTGACCAGAGGGCATAGCCAGCGCTTACCCAGTCTGGATGAAACCACATTCAGTGGTTTCAAAGCACCACATGAAAGTGGGCATTAAATAGCAACCACTGGGTAAACAGGGAAACCGAGGCACTGGCAAATGAGAATTACTTCATTTCCCAGGCCAGCTGAGGTGTCCTGCCGAAGCCAAGAGGGCTTTCCCACCTGTTACAGCCATGGAGGGGAACGCACTGCACGGAGTCCAAGGGCCGCCGACTGTGGCAAGTAACTGTGCCTGCCTCTTTGTCCAAGCGCGTTGTTTGTCTACTCGCCCCGGCCCCTGGTCCCAGCAGCGCTCTTTCCGCTTCCAAAAATAAACCAGCATTTTTCACCCGTTACACCTCAAACCCATATAATCACTAGATGCGGCAGCATGATAAGAACAATAATTATAACTGGAGGGGGCTTCCTGTTATCCTGACTATAGCCATATCCTGAGCTAATAAAAACTTATGCTTTTGGTCACAGCATTGACTTAGCTTAAGTTCTGGTTATTAATTCATAAACAGGAAGCGCCTCCGAGTTATCATCTCCCTGCACGAACTTTGGGGTAAAGACCTTTACTCCACCTCGCTGGTGCTGCCTCCCCGATGAGCAAGTTTTGTACGCTTTAATGAGATTTGAGGATGCATTCAAAACCCAGCAGGGCCAGCCTGTTCCTGGCGTTAAACGGGATCTGATCCGCGACACGTCCGGGGTCGCAGTTTCAGGCTTCCCAGCCCCTCGTGTGACAAGGACAGCGTGCAGGCAGGTCCCTGCCTGCGCCAAGCTCCAGCAGCAGCACCGATGGCGAGGTGCAATTTACAAATATTACCCAGATTAATTCCATAAGCCACCCACATAGAAAACTACCGACGCGGCTGCTAAAAATACACTGTGAGTTGCAAGAAAGTTGTCAGGAATAAGTAAGAAGCAAAGCAAAGAGGAACAAAACCAAAACAGAAGGAATTGCTGTTTAGAAAATAAATGTTAAGGCATATAAACACCTCTTTTTACCCAATTCTGAAGGATGCCAGGTACGAGGTACCCAGGAAATTGCTGGAGACACCCACCCAGGGCAGAAATCTACCCACAGCCCAGGCACTGGCGATGTCTAGCTGTAAGCCCTCTTAAAATGGGGTCCCCGCCTGGTCCATAGAGCCTGGTGCTGTTCTCTGCACAGGAGGAAACGTCACACGACGAGCGCACCGATGATGATTTCGCACAGCAAGGGCAACGTTGCCTAGAGGAGAGTCCAAAGACCAGATTCTCACCTGCCCCAAGCCGTTCACCTCCTCTGAAGCCGATACAGCCGCCCCTGAGGAAGCCGCATCTCTGGTGCTCGGCAGGACAGCGGCCATTAGTTTGCCGCAACTCTGGAGCAGAGGCCATGCAGGAATACACCTGATGAGGCCCACTTTGAAGCCCAACACATTTCCCCGTATGGCTCACAACCGAAACTAAAGTCCAGGCCAAACATTGCATGGCAGTGTTACTACTGTTTTATTTTACTTGGTAGTTTTTTATGTCCTTCATTTTACCCTCAGTTCTGCAACACCCAGAAAAAAAATGAATGAGAAAAACCCAGCAGAGGAGAAGATGACAGCAAAACCTCCGAATTCCATAAAACAAATGGGAAAATTCTCCTTGCACAGGGTGTGTGTGGGAGGATTTCACACCAGATATTCACTTATTTATCATGCCTCGCCTCTTAATATCAGGTGAGGCACCGTTCTGCTTCCCTGAACCAGTATTTAAGCCAGCTGCTCAGCACACGCACACACGGCCCTCACCTCCGCGTCGAGAATCGCGGGTGAATTTATGCATGTGCTGTATGTTATCACTCACTTAAATTTCTACTGGAACCATTTCATAAGGCCTCCCAAGGTGTCACATTTCCTCCCGGGGCACCTTTTCTGTCAAAGAGCCTATGTTCTCTAATCCGTACGGTGGAGATACTGTTTCACCTACCCTCGCCTGCCTTGCGGTGCTGACGGTGGGCGTGCGTGTGTGCCACCGGAGACTGCCCGGTCAAGGGCAGGAGCAGAGAAGCGACTCCAACCCCTCGGCTCCTGCGCTCTCCTCAGCGGCCTGACGGTACCTGATGCTCCAGAGAAGGGCTACAGACCAGACTGGTTATGCACATGATGCGAGGCTGGTAAGGGAGCATGGCACTCCTTGCCTCCTTCCAAGGAGGAAATCGCATCCCCTGCGATAAGTAAGTTTTTATCTATGCGCTGCGATATTGCAGGGAATTCTAAGGACCTCTCATGGCAACTAGGAGGCGAAAAACATTCATTAACCCCTCCTCCGCCTCCCTCGAAGCCATCCAGCAGCAATTTCACCCGCAAACGGTACTGCAACACAAAACAGATAAAACAATCCCCATCAGCCTTTACGCTGCCAACTGGCTCCTGCCATTTGGGACATCCACCTACTTTAAGGCTTGAGGCGTGCTGCAGAGCCTGGCCGCGGACCCTTCCGTATCGGTTGCAGGGAATGTGGGTTTTTTACGGGTCGCTTTTCAGGGCATTTTTTTCCATCTGCTCTCTCTTTCCAGTCAGGCAGAAGCACGGGCGCCGCTGAAGTTAGGATGCTCTAAGGAACCGCTAAACTTCCACCGCACGCTCCGGTGCGGCACCGCCGCCTCCTCCCCGGGAAGAAGCCGGCGCCCTGCCCGCCCCGGCTGCGGCCGAGGCCTCCTCTCCTCCTCTCCCTTCCCTTCCCTTCCCTCCCGGCCCGGCCCGGCTCCGGGGAGGCGGCCGTGCCGGCGCTCGGCGGCCGCCCGCTGCGGCGCGCCGGGAAGGGGAGCGCGGCCGGGCTGACCGCAGGCCCCGGCGCCTCACTCCACCCCCGGCCGCTGCGGAGCCGCCGCCCGCCGAAGGGCACCGCAACCGCCCCGCACCGCCGCCCGCCCGGGGGATGCGGCCCGGCGGGGAGCGAACTTCACAGCAACCGCCGCATTACCCACCCTGTCAGCGGCGACCGCTCGGGAGGGGCCGGCCAGGCTCAGCGGGCGGGCGGTGCGATACC
>JANZLQ010000025.1:21634678-21653306 GCA_026212715.1 Elanus axillaris
GGAGGAGGTAGAGAGCACAGGGAGTGGGGTTGAGCTGGGAAGGAGGGAGGGGTGGGGGGAAGGTGTTTTAAGATTTGGTTTTACTTCCTAATATCCTTGTTTTGATTTGATTGGTAGTAAATTAAATTGATTTTGTGTTTTCCCCAAGTTGGGTCTGTTTTTCGCCCGTGACCATAACTGGTGAGTGATGCTTCCCTGTCCTTGTCTTGACCCACAAGTGTTTCTTCATATTTTCTCCTCCCCATGCCACTGCAGGGGGAAGGAGTGAATGAGCAGCCTGGTGGTGCTTTGTTGCCAGCTGGGCTTTAAACCACAACGGCCAAGTAAATTAAAGCACAGTGAAATTGGAATATTATTTCTTACCTTCTACACATGTCGTGATTGGTTTAGTTTTTTGAAGAGACTTTAATGCATATGGATTTTTTATTTTTATTTTTTTTCTTAAAGTCCCACAGGATCAGTTTCTGATTGGGATTGGCTTGTGCCCATTGATTAATTCCTTGCATCACTTGTCTTGAATCTTGTTGCAGTTGTTCTTGGAGAACTTGGCAGCAGCAGCAGCAAACTGGCAGAGCTGTTATTGACCCAAAATAGCAGTAGCATTGTTAATACAGTAAGCAAGGTTTTCTGTGAACTACTGTGCTATTCTGTGGAGCTGATGAGCTGGTTAACACCTTTTACTTATTCTGCAAGGATCTGAGGCTGGAAGGGAAATAATGCTGTTGTGAAGCATGGAGAACCAAAATAGCAGTGATTCAGTTAGAGTAGAGCCAAATCTTCTTAAAATTAAACTCCATTGTGTTAGAGACTTTACTTTTTTGATACCTGTATTATTAACTTCTCTGATAAGAGCAGGAAATGTGATACAGTGATATTGGAGAAGCCTTGCACATTAAATCTAGGCTGTTATCTTGGGGTTCTATGAGAAGAAACCACTCTTCATCTGGTGTGTTATGGGAATCAGATGTTGCAGAATTTCTGTTTCTCAAGGTTACCCTATAATTCACAAACCTAGTTTTTTGTGTATCTTTGATTTCCTTAACTTTCAAATAGGTTGGTTGGAATGGGTGGGAGGGCTGCAGTACACGTATGGGTATTTCTAGTTCCATAAGTAACAAACAATACCGGACAGTTCAGGGAATTTTTGTCATGTTCTAGTAGTCACATTAGAAGAGTTTTCCCCTAATTCCTCCTTTTAGTTGTGATAATTTAAAGTTTACTTTGTTCCATTCTTCTATGGTATAACCACTTTGGAGATTAAGTGTTAATGAAGTTTTATGTTGCTCTGTATTTGTTACTTCAGAGGGTACCACTGTTGTATGCCAGGGCACCCCTGAAGGTTCTTTATATTATTCTTCCATGATCTGTACCATGGTCAGGCGCTCTCCCTCTTTTCTCCCCCCCACTTTTCCCAGTTTCCCTATACTTGGTGTCTAAAAATCTATTCAACAGCACTGATGTCTCAAGCGGTGGGTATGTAAATATTTACTGGCATGACAGTCAACAACAGCGGGAGGGGGGAAATTGCTACATCTTACCATTCAGGGAACCTTCAAGTTCTCTTTCAGAGTGTGCAGTTGATGAGAACAGGAAAGGTTTGCAGTTTGTGTTTGACTTGATGTGTTTTTTCTCTCTTGGTTCCTGTTTTGTTGCAGATGACATTTGTGTAGCTGTGGAAGGCTTTATCAGCTCTTGCAGAGACTTTCCCATGCAAACACCACTCAAGCCTGGAGCTGTAGTGGAAGAAAATGGAGCCAGTAGATCTCCTGGCATTTGCCTCTATAGAAATGAGTAGTACAACGGTCACCCTGGCTTTGCTGGTGGTCTTTGTGGTCCTGCTGTATTGGTAAGTGATAAAGGTGATATGTGCTGCGTATCGGACACAAAGCCTGCTGAAGCTCCCCTAAAATCTATAGACTCTTTTATTTGTAAGGGGAAACGGGAACATAATTGGCTAGAAGGGACATGGAGGGGGAGTTGGTTTGGATGCAGAGGTTGAAATAAATACTCACAAAACTTATGGTGCTTTTTAGAGAATTCTCTCCTTGCAATATTTTCTCGTAAGTGCTTTTCCAACAAGTGGCTAACAAAAATTGTCTTCAAAATTAAGAGCTTAATATTGTTGATTTCTTATTAATTTCTGTAGGTGGCAGGAACATTGGCACTGATCACAAAGAAACCGAGTACTTGTTGCACCTCTTCTCTGTACTATGCTGCACACTTGTCCCTTGCCAGGTTTCTTGGCTTAAGTGTGCAGACATTTTAACTGCTGCTTGAATTTCCTCTCTTGTTCTTTCCACAGTGAGTAATGGATACAAATCAGAGTAACAGCAGCCCTAATGGTTAGCACAGTAGGCATTGCAGTGAGCTGTGCTGAAATGAAAAAAAAAAAAACCCAAAACAACCCCACCTTATCCAGATACTTTATTTCAGAAATTAAATTAGCTGAACTGGGAGTGCTGTTCTGACTGGTTTTACTTGAATACCTCTTCAAATCCTGCCTTCCAGTCAACCAGTGTTTTTTCTCATTTGTATATATGTTCAAGAAAACGTTTCAGGGATGGTGGTAGAAAAAGTACCTCTGACAAATGACCAAAGATAATCTGGAAGAGAGTAGTGATGGCACCATCAGATTAGCACAATTGCTGTAGCAGTGTAAATGATAGATCTCTTTTGCACATATTTCTTCATTCTTTGACCCTGTTGGGGCTTTGTTCAACTTCATTCTGTGTCAAATGAGGGTCTAGAGAGACTAAAAGAGTCAAGTCAAGCCTGTATTTGATGTACGTTGCCATATCAAGTAGGTGGGTGAGCCAGCTTTCTTAATAAGATCTGCCGAAATCATCACAAACATCCAAGTCCTACTTCCTTTGAATTTTTCTGGGCAAAAGAATGGCAGCACTAGATCTTTCAGTAAAACCATGCTGTTTAGCTGCCGACCTGTGCATTTCTGTGAGCTTAAGGGGATGAGAGGGATGGCAGAGGCACATCCACAGTTCAGAAATGCAGCAGATCGGCTGGTTAAGATCTGGCTGCCTGTGAGTCAGCTGAAAGAGCCTCATGCTTCCACATAGTACACATCAAGTTGTGCTAAGGTCTCTGAAGACACAGAACTACTCTGTGTAAACTTGGGGTACGTTCTGGTGCATGCTTCTCCAGAGCCTCATCTTCTGGTCCAATTTAAGGAAGGCTGTTCCTCACCTTGAAGTGAAGACATGGCAGTTTAGTGCAGAATTTGGTCTTGCCATAAACAAACCTGGCTCTAATTGCAGACTGAAGTCAAAGATAAAGTTACCAGGCTCCTGAATGTGGACAGCCAGCTGCTGAATTGTGTGCCTACCATATAAGTTTCAAAAAGTCCGATTTAGGAGTGAGGTGGGAAATTGCCTTACAATAGAGATACCCCATTCAGTGTTTCTCCTTTCCTGCCTGAAGGTGAGTTCTGTGAAGGTATCAAGTAAAGCAAGCTGGAATTTTATACGGGAAATGGGTTAGTAATAATCATTGGCACATAAGAGCATAAAACAATCTTGTTGATCTACAAATACAGGTTGGTTTTAAGCAGCTTATTAAATACAGGTGCCTATAGGTCACTCTTCTGATGAGAAGCCAGTATTTCTTAAACTTGCAATGAAATATGCTGGGCAACATCTGTGGGCTATTGGTAGGTTTGTGTGGTGGCTAAGCTATTCGGATCCATTTATTCCAGTAAAATTCAGTGACTGAACGTGTAAGGTTAATGGCTTGAAGCACATCTGCAAATGCAGTGGTTGTTGTTCAAACCTGTCAACCTATTCATTTGAGAGTCTATTTTTTGTAAAGGTTTTTTATACTGCTTGTCTGTTTAAACAAATAAGTAAAACCCAATGCGTGCTCACAGCTTCCTTTATTCATGGTTGAAACCTTGGGTTCAAGGAATTATTTATAGAGTATGTAAAGGGTTGCAAATAGAAATGCAGGTCCCTAATTCTAGAGAATGTTTTTATTACAGTCATGTTGCATACCCAATTTTTTGGCTCTTTTAGGAGTCAGAAAACTCAAGTGTTATGTATGGCAGGAGTAATAATAAAGTAATAACTCTTCAAGTTCCTTTGACGTTTTTGTTCTGAGACTTAATCTCATTTTTTAATAACTTCTGAAATATTTTTCTAGTTTTTTCTCTCAGCATTGTATCTTTTCAGAAGGGCAGTCGTGGGGGAAGGGAGGAATGAATATTTGCTGTTGTAAATTTTGTTATGGTAGTAGCTTATGATTGATCGGGGTCATATTGTGTCAACTGTTATGTGAGTACAAAGAATAGGCAGTTTGTCCACCTTGTTGGCTGTAAAAGGCTTATGGGCTAAACAGAAGGCAGCTGCAGGTAGAGAAGAGAGTCAATAGATTTAATACATGCTAGAATAACAACATGGTGATGGCAACTGTCGTGTTAGTGAGCTATTTCCTTAGTATGATTTTTGTGGATGGGGGTACTCAGTGGTTTAAATGACAACCCTGAGCTGCTGCCTGTGGACTCGGCCTCAGTCACTGTTAGCATGTGTAGTGTCAAGGCCAGCTGTGATTTATCATGGTTCAGCTGGCAGGCGGTATCTTGCTAAGTTGTGATAAGACCAATCTCTTCACATTTTTAGGTAAGGTGAGGTCATATGAAACAGAGAAGCAAGGGTTGACTGGGAAAGGGAGGACAGGCTGTAGCTGCATAAAAATAAACTTCTAGAGAAGATACAGGTCTTCGGAGGAAACTTGGATGATTTGGTAAATTTTTTTAAGATTTCTTTATGGTACAATGAAGATCATCAATAACTCTTTATAACAAATTCTCTAATAGCACATCTCCTGATTTCTCCTGTGTTGTCGCCAGTGTAATATGAAGGTGATGCTTGTAGTGTATTGTGTCAATTTTAAATCAGTGAAAAATTCAGTCTCTCAATGTTTGTCTTTCACATGACCTTAAGTCAGCTATAAAGAGAGGCTTTTTAAGGTAGTTAGTTTAATGTTGGGAGTAGAAAGAACGGAGAAGCTTTTGGGTACATTGTCTCTTCAGATTTGAAATGGGAAGAACAAACCTGAGGTTTTACCTTTTCTGGTAATCTGCTAATTTAACAGGCCGTTCAAGCCCTCTTGCTGTTCCCTGTTCCTGAAGTGCTTAGTTGTCCACTACCCTCCCCTTCCTTACTACTTGCTGTCAGTAGGTCAAAGCCTCTTCTTGCAGACCTTACACCATGAATTCTTCAATGGCTCTTGGTACCTCATTGCTATCATGATAGACAACGAAATTACTGCTTTACCAACTACAAAAAGGCATAATGTGGCTACATACATAAAGTTCAGTAATACCAGTGGCACAACACTGAGCACTCTTAAAAAAAATCTCTCGTCCGTGTCCTTCCCACCCCCTGTGATTGCTACTAGCCAAACTGATTGTCAGAGGAGTTTAAGAGCATTTTCTTTCTCAATTGCAAGGACTGCTGTCTCTATTCACTTAATCTCTGTGAATCTCAGTTTTTTTTCAGGCATGAAATAAGAACAAACACTTAAGGGGGGAATGAGGTTAACATTTACAAATCCCAGTGATATTGTCTATTGAAAAATACCGTAGTGTATCTATGCAACATATTGTTCATTTTCATTTCAAACATATGCTGAGTTGGGTATCCCATGCTTGGCTGTAGCTGCAAACATTGCTTTGTGTCTTTCTTTTTGCTGTCTGGGAAGATGTTTGATAAAATGAAAGCAGGAGTTTATCTTGCTTTAAAGTTTAATGTACCATAAGCTTAGCATTATGAAGAAGCTGTCACAGCATTCAGATACCTGTGTTCAAACTGGATTATCAATCCCTTGTCTAAACAAACCTGGGTTTTTTTAGAAGCATGGAGGTTGGATGGGAGGTGTTTGTTTATGTTTGTAAGGTACACATCTAATTGCATGCTTTCAAACATAGCAAAACATGTACTAGTGGTGGTTGTATCTGTTTCTGAAAAGCTAAATAATTCAGAAAGATGCCATTTTTACACTGAAGTAGTATTAATGATCACTTGTGTTACAGAAAAGTATAGAGAGATTGAGAGATTTGGGTTCCACTGTATCTAGATACTGTTCATCTATTGCATAACAAGTCAGTCCTGACCCAAAGCATTTGCAGTCTCTGATCAAAAAGAATAAAAGCTAAACTTAATATTTTTTTTTTACTTTGGCCTTAAGCCTAGGTATTTGCATACACTTATATGCAGGAGATACTTAGACATGGGGGACAACGTGTTAGAGTTCATCTGTTGGTACCGCATCTGTACTCGACCATATCAGAAGTTAATCTCAGGTCAAGTAGTATTTTGATACAAGTAGCTTCAATATTATTGCTTGTTTGGCATTACTTTACATCTGTCATTTTTAAAGGGCTTGGAAAGTGCGTTTAGAGATAAATCTGTCTCCAAGTAAAACTTCATTCTGTTTTTGCAGAACCTTGCTATTTGGGCTTGAGTTGGGCAAAATTGAGATCAGCTAGATCTCATGTTTTGCGTTTGGTTTTTTTTTTTACTCCAGCTAGATGCCATCTAGAACTAGATATTGCACCATTTTTTGCTCCTCAAATAATCAGCCTTTACAAAAGATGTTTGATTGCTAGAGCTTTAGGCTTATGGTTTGAGTGCCGGAATAGGGTAAGCAAGGTTTTTTTCCCCCTAACACATCAAGATAATGCTTCTGGACAGATCCAGTGTCAGGCAATACAAAACTTGGATCCTTTCTGGAAAAAGCACCAACTGTGGGTGGGTAGGCCCAAACTTTTCTAGCTGTCACTGCTGCCATCAAAGGCACAGGGCTGCAAGGACCACTATGGCTGGAAACAGGGATGGGTGTGGAGCACCAACATACACCCATAAAGACCTACAGCTCTGCTCCCATGTCAGGCCAATTGAGTTGAGAGGTTCAGAGCGGCATCCTAATCCTTGGATGTTAAAGCATGCTTGTTTCCCTCACTAGCAGAAAGCAGAACTCTGCAGATGGCGAGCGCTCAGGACCTGGTACTCCTGTGCTGCTGCTGGGCTCTGGCTGCTGAGCTCTCCTCAGTCTTGCACATCCCTCCCGCAGCGGTGGCTGACCTCGGAGCTGGGCTCTAAGGTTGCGGTCCCTAATGAGACTTTCCCTATTACAACCCTGTAGCTTTGCAGTGAAGCCTGTATCAGGTTTACAGGGTCAGAAGGCAGGGAAGATTGGGGTTTTTTTATGTTCTGTTAACCCAAGCTGTTGTGTTTTTTTTTTTTTTGTTTGTTTGGTTTTTTTTCCTAAAATGGCCATTATGTCAGTGGAAGTCATTCTGCTTCCCTCCCCTTCATTCAAATGTCCCATTATGAAAGCTAGAAGGATCTGACTCAACAGGAAACATCAGTAAACTGCTGTTGATGACAGAAAAAACTAACAGATTCTGAATTGCCTTTGTCACGCAGCTTTACATCAAGCAAATCTGGAATTCCCACTAATGTGTCAAACATAATTTGATCCCACAGCTGTGCAGTATATGGCCTCATCTTTGAGCTAAATCAAGCATCTCTAGGTGAGCCTGAGAAGGAACAGAGTAAGATACTGAATTATAATTTGGAAAAGTACCATGCCACAAATGACTAAATACTTTATTTCTCTGAAAACAAAGTAGATTTGATCACCCAGAATGAAGTTCACTCGGTGTCCTCATTATGCTGCTTTTAGGCAAACAAAGTTCTCTTATTTTGGGGGGAGAGGTAGAACAGTTTTCCATCGTTGCTTTTGCAGCTTCAGAGTTAAATTCCCTGGGATGTCCTCAGAAGCTGTTATAACACTTCAGATATCCTGATAAACAAAGCTCAGCCTCTAGTGCTGTGCAGCTTTGGTTTAGCTTGCTTGCACTTAACTGCAAAACTCAGAGGCCTCTTATGTTCAAGTTTTTGTGTTTTGTTTTGTTTTTTTAATTTAGAGATTATATCGCCAGCCATGTTTATTTGAAGATCCTTAAGTGCTGCCTGGTTTGTGGGTGGTTTTTTTGCATTTGTAAAGATGCATTTTACCCTAACAACTCTGTGTAAAGGAGTAAATCTCCAGGTATTCATTCCTCCTGGTCTTTGTTTTTCCCTAAACCTTTTCATGCTTCTCCCCATAAAATCCCTCAAGTACAATTTGTTTTTAGTGCATGGAGATTATAGCATGAATAGTATGTTAAGGTAGACCTACAGGGATAGGTTAGCTTCCTTTCATGGAACAAGTATATTTACCTGTCTTCTGGCATCGTCTCCAGACCTAGTGTCCAGTGGAGCATGCTGCAAAGCTGGCTAATGCTCACCAGTGCCGCCAGGCCAACAGGAGCTGGACACAGCCCTTGAGCAATCCCATTTCTGCATTCCCATCCTGCCGGGCTTGGAATGGACTGGGTCTGGTCTGCACTGGATTGCACTGGCAGGAGAGATTGGCAAAGTGGGGGAATTACTCTGGCTTCTCCACCAGGCAGCTTCTGCCTGGGAGTCTTCTCTGGAGCTTCACTCAGCCTTTCTGGACTAGCACTTTGGCTGTAATTTCTGATCTGCTGTTTGCCTTGGGGCAGGTTGCTTTGTTTATCTTGGGGATGTTCAGGCACCTCACAAACTAATTTTGGGTGCTCTGAATTAGCTCCTAGGAGCTCCTGCCCCCATTTACTGACCGTATTAGGAACCTGAGGAACTTAATGCACTGCTTTGGGTGCACTAAATGGAATTGAAATTAGATGATGAAAGAAGGCAATGTAAACAACCTCCTTAAAGAGAAGGCTCTGCCTCTGTGAGCAGTGGGGCACTCCATCCCCTTGCGCAGGGCTGTCCCTTGCTGTGTCTGTGCATTTAATTACCAGGCTCAGAGGGGCCTCTCAGGACTGCTGTAATTCCTCTGAACAGTGCCATGAACTCTGCTTTTCCCTGAACCCCAGGGGAACCTATTGGCAGTTCCTGTGACTGCCCTGCACTGAGGTGACTAGTTTTGCGTCCTCATGTGCTCCAAGGGGCATGGACTTGTCACTCCAGGTCTTTCACATACCAGACCAAGTGTCCTGCCAGCCTGGCTGTGCTCCTTCTTAAATGGAAAGGTAAATCAATGGGCAATTTTGACAGGTGAGACTTCCTCAGAGTGCTGAAAAGAAAATCTGTGTTCTCCCTTCTCTTGTCTCCTTCAACACTGCTCCCATCATTAAAAGAAAGTTGCCTATGTTTTTCTTCATTCCTTTTTGTCTTTGCATCAGGCTTCAATAACTGTTCAGTGTGTTTTGTCCTCATTACTGGCTCACCTGTAATTAATGCCTTTGATTGCCATGCCTTGTTCTTCTGTAGGAAAGCTTTATACAGTATTTAATGGAGCTGTCTGAAAACTATTTTAGAACAAAATATTGACATATTATTGAGAGATTGTCTTTTATCAGTTCCCCTTGACATACCAAAACCTTTAGATGGATTTTTCTGTTATCTCCATAGGTTTGCTTTTGGCTTTTTTCCCCATTGAAAACAAAGTTTACTGTTCCATGAGCTCAGTGTGTGCTAACTGCTGAGAAACGGCCAGCAGAAAGAGCTCAAAGTATTTTCTGGCTTGGGTCTGGAAATGCAGTTATTTCACTTTCACAGGAGTAGTGGAGGAGCTTGAGAAAATGATGTTCAATGTCTGTCTCTTCATTTCCTCGCTTTATGTGCCATCACCTATACTAGTGACAATTTCTTTTAAGTTTTGCTTGTTTATTTTACATGTATTTTCTATGGCTGGAGGGACTGTGCAGGTCAATAGGTATACTAGAATTTTAATGCAGGGGTCATCTAGCATGTGGTAGATTCTCCACATCTATTTCTCTGGTAGTTTCTTCCCTGGCCAGTCCCTTCTTTCACAGTTCTATAGTACCTGTGGGGTTGTTGGGGGAGTTTATTAAGGAAGCAATAAACAAAGGAAAAGACAAAATCTATTATATCAGTTTGTTTCTTGGATAGGAAAAGAAGCCGGATGCCCAGCAACGGCTGGAGAAGGACTGGGAAGAATGAGTGGGACAGAAGGATATGACTCCATATAAATTTGAAGTGGGTCATTACAGACTGAGGTCAAGTATGTTTGGGAAAGTTGAAACTGGAGGAAAGGAGCTGAACTGAGATGAATGTTGGGAGTAGGGCATGGGGCAGTGGCTGTATGCTTGTGTTGACAAAATGAAGTCTACTTCCTTGGAAAGCATAGTTCCTGTCAGCTAGTAGCAACCTTGTGATTCTTGTTAAGAATTGAGGGGTACGGGAAGGATGAAAAGGCAGCTGACTTTAGAGAGGATGGGTAATTGGTAACTCTATGGTCACAAGCTCCCAATGTATGAAGGCTCTTGGATGAGAACTATTGGCAGAATTTTGAACCTGTAACCCTGAGTATTCTTTTAACTTATTCCATAGCAATAAATCTGATGTAATCTGTTGTGGTTTCTCATCCAAAAAGCTCCGAAGAGCTTTTATGAAAACATCCTCTCAGTAGAACTATAACAAGATGAAGAGGTTGTTGAGGCACGTGGTTTAGAATGTGGAAAAGACATGATATATAGCCACCCTGGGAGAGAAGGAGCAGCTAAAGGATCTTCAGTGTTGCATGCTAACATTGTACCCAGCAAGGGACTCTGGGTTGCCCAAGGATTTCCTCAGTGGCCAGTCAGATCAGAGCTCTGGTCAGGTGAGAGACAACACAGCTTTAAGAAGAGCAAACGCCTCTTCCTCTTGGTGGGTCCAGAAAGACTTCAGATCCATTCTGTAGCTAATGAAGTGGGGCTGTTCTGGAGTGACATTCAGCAGCCTTCACTTCTAGATATCTATCTGGCTTACTGTCCCTCATCTCCTCTTAAGAGCTAAGAATAGGTGATGCAAAGATAAAGTACCCTCAGTTCTGTGATAACTATTCCTAGCTATGGCAACAAACCTTGAGCCTTTCAGATCTCAGAAGAATAGTATTTTAAACTTTGTTTGTCTACCAGAAAATTTTAAACTTCAGGTCATTTCTCACAGTTTGGACACCATCCTTGTTAGTTATGTTTTTAAACTTTAACAAGTTAAAATTATTAGCAGTAGTTAAGTAGTATTTAGTGGTTTCACAATTTATTTTCTTTCTTGAGATATGACTTTTGCTTAATATAAATGGCAGGGCTATCAACTTGAGTGGAAAACCAGCTGTCTGGTGCTCTCCTAGGACACAGAGCCCTGTTGTTGAAAGAAAGAGAGTATCAGGTTTTGGGTGTCAGGCACAGAGGAGTGAACAATCTCCCCAGAGCAAGGTTGTAGAGGGAGCTTGGAATATCAGCTGTGGGCACAAGATGGTGGAAGGACCGTATGAGTCTGTGCCTTTGCAGACCATGCATCTCATAAGGACTGGTGTATTTACAGTGTAAGGATATTCAACCTGCTAGGCTGGGATTTGAGACTTGGGATTTGAGTAGTTTGTCCCCTAACCTGCCTCCTCAGCTTTAGTAGAAGCAAGCTATTAATGAGCATGGTAAAGAGGCCCTCATTTCCATGATAGCTGGTGACTCAGTTCCTCTTGCAAGCCTTGACTATATCATTGACAGACATTTTTCTATTTAATTTTTGACATTGCTAGGGATTCTGTACAGTAAAGCCTTTTCTCCCTCCTTTCCCCCCTCCTGCTCTTATTTACGTTCCTGAGTGAGAGCATAGCCGAGCAGTGAGCTCAGTGCCATGAAAGCATTTTATATTTTGAGCAGAGATAAAAATCTCATTCCTTCTATAAACAAAACAAATCAACAGATGATGCCCAGGAGAACCATTTCTCTACAGCCATTTTCCTCCAGCTGCTTTCTATTCTGTGCAGCTTGCAATGCACCATATGAAATACGTGTGTGCCATTCTGTGTGTGCAAAACACAGGTTTCCTCCAGACAGTGGCAGCTCCACAGTAAAAAAAAAAAAAAAAAACCAAAAAAAACCCAAACAAAACAAACAAACAAAAAAAAACCCCAACAAAACCCACCACATTTTTTCTTTTACAATGCTGCAATAATAAGATTACTAATAGAGTTGAGACATTTGGTTGTTAATAGCATATAGCTTAGCAATGCTACAGGATGTGCTGGAGAAGCTCTGCAGTCACAGCCGCTGTTTCTTCACTTTGAATGGGTTTGGACTCTTGTCTGTGGGAGAATCAGGGGCAGAAATAATCTGAATGAGTTTGAGTGCATCATAAACATGGGGAGGATGAGGGTACAGCCAAAACTCTTGTTTGGAGTTTGCTGCCCTGTGTGTGCTTGCGTGGGTTACGTGTAGGTGAGGAGTTCCTCTCTGGTGCTGCCATGGCTTTGTGGCCGGGCCCAAGCCTGTTGCAGGAACGGGCCTGGTGGAAAGCAGTGAAAAGTGCCCCTTCAGCCTGCTGGAAGCCCTTGGTTGATGGCTTGCTTTCCTGCTCTTGTTTGGCCATGGTGAACAGTTCAGAGGCTCAGGTGAATGGCCACAAGCTGCAGTGGGGGGTGTGAGACCCAGCAGCACAATGGAAGGCTATCAGGCACGGGAAAAAGCAGAGGGTGCTGAATGAGGAGCTGGTAGATAAAGTGTACGGCAGGGTCTCGCATGCTTGGGAATAGTTCAGGTCAGCCCTTGGCAGAGGTGCGGCTGCAGATGTCTCTTATCTCAGCAGCATCTTTCTGCTCATCTCCCCCTCCTGAGATGTGCTTCTGTATAGGAAGAGAGTGGCTAAGCCAGATGTTCTAAACTGGGGCCTGGGGAAGTAGTATTTATCCTTGCAGGGGCAGGGGAAGGTGATAAAAGTTTGAGCATTGCTAAGTTAATGGACTGTCTTTTTGCCATAAATAGTCAGTAGCCTCTGAGACGTGAAGGAATTTGGAGCTAGCAGGGGGGCAGGAGGGGGCAGTAAAATTTGGCAATACTCCTTCTGGTCATCTTGATAAAGCGTGCTTTAGAACTGAAGGAAACTACTGTGGTTCCTCATCCATAAAGCTCCCAAGATCTTTTATGTGAACAGCCTGTAAGTATACACGTATGTACACACATATGTATACAGTTATATTTATATATAAATACATAGCGAGTGACTCAGAACAAACAGCTTCTAAATAAGCAGCAGAACGTAACTGATCTGATCCTTGGGTAGATCGCGCTCGGTGCCCAAAGCAACCCCCTTATCCCATCTCTAGCCAAATGACTTCTGGCAGCTAAGGAAATAACCTTGGGTAAAACCAATAGAACTTTTATAACAGGGACATTAGCTATTGACCCTGAATGTATTTTATGACACCACCTTGGTTTCGCCTTGTATATCTTCATTCTGTTGTTGATATGTTGTTCTGTGTTTTTGAAAAACTGCAGTCTCTACACACTACTCCAGCATCTGTCATTGCAGCACTCGGGCTGTGGGTTCACACTCATCAGCACTGGATCATTCTCTAAGGCAGATTCGATCAGGACTGGGGTGGGCACATGAGACAATTTGATTTAATTAACTGGAGTGCAAGACAAGTAGTTTATACCATTTCTGCTGTGCTTCTGGGAGAAGATAGGCTGTACCTGATCTGGTTCAAAGTTCACTTTTCCATATTAACAAATTTGAGTTAGCAGAGCTTGTTTCTACCAGATCAATGCTTTGGGTGGTGTGGCTGGGATGATCAGAGGCTTCTTGCCCTAAACTTTGATTTACTATATCATTAAGGTCTCAAACTCGTTTGAGAACTCGGTTCCATCCACTTTTTTGCAATTGCTCTGGTATAAAGTTAGGGAGCAGCAACAAAAGTTCAGTGGGAATTTCACTGACTGCCAACTGCACATGAATCAATTTTTTAAAACTTGTATTTGTCAATGTGTTTCGCAAGGTGATTTGTTTATGTCTGAGCATTTAGGCTTGTAGCATCTGTGGAGCTTGAACTCAGATCTTTAAGGAAATGAAAGTTAGGTGTTGTAACATCCTTTTTTTTTTTTTTTTCACAGAAGCAAAATGTTTTAGGTGCTGAGTTCTTTTGAAAATTTGGCTTAAAATGGGGAGGGTTAACAGTCAGAAATCTTGTCCCAGTTGGTGGCAGTGGCTAGTTGTTTTTCTGGTTGACACTATTTTGTGTCAAGTTATAGAGCTGACTGTAAAATTTAAAAATATTTCAGCAACGCTTCTGTGGACAATTTGTCTCACTCATTATCCAAGAAATCCTGAACTCTTAAATAACCGCTTTAGGCTGATTTACTAGTGCAACCCCTTTAAATCCATCGGCTGAATTTGGCTTGTATTGCTTAGACCAGTGATAAAAGTGGGTTTTTTCCTTTCTTACCTGAGAACAGTTAGAAATAATTCTCTCGCCTTTCAGCTTTCACATGGACCTTTTTCTGACTGAAAAGTGTTGTTAAGCATAATATTGATACAGTAAAAGAGCAACCCACACAGAAGCCCAAGCTGTACCATAAATCCTTCTCTGAAGTTGCTCACACTGGTTATGTAAATAAAAGAAAATGGATGCAGTTTGCAGACTTGTGATGATACAGGGGAAATTGCTCTTACGTGGCAGAAATTGTGTGCATGTATGTGTGCCCATCTACCTGTCTACCCAACCAGCTCTTTGTTGTTTTGGTTAGCTCTGTAGCTGGCATACATAACCACAGAACTGCTACCTGAGGCGGAAGATGTCCTTTCTTGAGGTTTCACAGAGCATCATTACAGTGACTGTTTTCTCTTTTCCTTGCTTGGCAAAGACCTTTTGACTGAAAAACATATTGCTCGGTTCAGGAGGAATTACTGTATGTAGGCAGACACTAATGACTTTCAGTTGAATGTGGTGGGTTTTGGTTCCCATTCTATGTAGTTTGTAGACATACAGTGTGCTAAGGGATGTTTCAGCCCCAATAACTGTTGATCCCCAAGGATGCAGCTGATCTATCTATGGGTTTTTTATTTGTAAATTGCATTGCATTTGTAAATAGCTGGTGGCCAAAATCATTATCAATGTGTTAATTTAAAGATCAGTCAGCATTTTCAAAGGCTGGACAGTTTCAAGAGCTTTCTCTGAGCAAGTTGGAGGCTTTGTCTTGTAGGCTGTAAGCAAATTGTTACAAAACACAAGAGAGTTGGTAGGAGTTTGTGGAATCATAATTAATTGACAATGGTTTTTCAAAAACCCCATTTTCCAATTTAAAATAAGCTGTTAAAATAATTTAGAACAGTGTTATGATTGTCCCTTGACACATGTGGGTAGCTTTGGGTTAAACATATAAATAATGCTGAAGGGACTATACTTAGTTCCAGACTGATCCAAGGACAACTGAAAAACTGAAGGTCAAATACCAAAATGAAGAAAAGAAAATTATAGCCCTTCTTGTTCTGTTCTGCAGCATGCTGCTTGGCAGCTGTGAAGGTTCAATACTGGGGAATTTGTCACATACAACTATTTATGATTTGTACTTTAAGTAAAGCAAGTAAGCATGAAGTATGTGTACTTATTGACAAAAGCACATCGCTGAGTCTTGTCACACTGAATCTAGACAGCAGCTCCTGAGTACTGCAGAATTTCTGGGGCCTGGATATTAAAAGATCTATAAAAGACCAATTAATCAATCATGGCTTTCCCCATGCTGTGTTGACCCTTGGGCTCTAGCAGTTTCTACTTGGAACTGAAGTGTAACCAGGTGCTAAATGGTGGGCTAAAACCATTACTGGATTTTTATTTTTTTGGTACTAGCTATGAAAACTGTTGAACAAGAGGAACGCTGGGTCACTACTGACTTGAGAGACTTAGGAGTCTGTGCTTGAGCAGCAGTTTGTTTAAAGAGCCCAAGTGCTGAGCTCAATGCTTCCATTTGCAAAGATAAGGCAATGAGCTTCAACCCATCTCAGTCAACCTGATGGTGGTGGTCGTTTTTTCCTCTCTGACAGAGGGACCTAGTGCCTGTGCTGCCAATCCAGGCAGGATCCGAGGTAGGTGCTAGGCTGTATTCTTTTCACCTAGGAAAAGCATTTCATTTAGGTGGCTGCAGGTAACACAGGCACTGGCAGAGCCACAAGACCGGATCTCAGTGGGCCATGCCTATTTGTTCAGCTGAGGATCTGCACAAGGACAGCGAAACTCTGAATGCTCCAGTTGATGATAAATTGATGGAGATTGTCAGTGATGTGATTAGTGCAATCATGTTTATGTGATGTTTCACTTGACCTAATCTTGCCAAGCCTGGTCATGCCTGCCTGTCCTCTTGCACAGCTCCCCAGCATGCCTAAAGAACTTGCCTACTGGCCAACCAGGCCACAGTTCCTGGGGCCAGATCCCTTCCCTGGGGTGTCCGCTGGCCACTTTGCTTCAGCTAGTTGACGCATTCTGACTGCCGTGCTTTTATTAGGGGATTTAGGTAGTACATGGTGTAATTAATTATTTTCAGAGGCTTTATTCCCTTTAAACTGGTTTGACATTAGCCTTCCTCTCCCTGAACTGCTTATGAAACCTTATTCAGTTGAAACTGCAGGGTAGTATCCTGCAGAACAGTGGGTTTTTGTGGTTTTTTTTCAAATTGGGTAATATACATTATATCAAATGTGTGCATTGTATGGATGATATCTATTGAGACAAAACATTGGCTCCCAGTTGGGTGAAGATCAAATGCATCCTTAGCAGTCCTCAAAAATGAATGGGAATACACGTGGTCCAAATTGGCTAGCAGCTTGTCCCAAGAGGGATGCATTCAGTTCTGAAACTGCAACATTCAGAGAAGCTGGCTTCTTTTTCTTAGATGGAAACCATGTCCTGCATAATCTGTGTTTGTGCAGTTTCACTTTAAATCTAGGATTTGCATGTCAGAGATAATGGAAAACAATGATTCCCTTCCAAATATTAGCTGGCTGTTGTTTACATGTCCTATGAGCAAATCTCTCTCTCTCTTTTAAAAATTGTTATGCATGCTATGTCTGAAAGTAAATAAAGTTAGAGGCCCAATAATTAGGGCCATCCCTTCAGCAATGAGTTAATCTCTTAGTAGAAGTGAAGAACAAATTGGGATTGTCCTCAGCCAAAGTCCTAGATGATGCATCATCTTTGGTCTGGTTGCTTCTTCAGCTCCTGAAATTATTATGTGTTTAATCTTGACTGTGTTTCAGAATAAGGGATGAACTCAGCGATGGTTTAGAAGATTGGTTGAAGTCTTATCCTGGTGAAGGCCCGTGTAAACTGAAACTTGAAATTTGGCCTTAGAAGGTTGTGTAAAACACTAATTCTTGCAAATGTGTCCCTTAATAGACACATTTCTGACAAATGATTGTTTCCCCACTTCTTTTTTCTTTCAATATTACAAGGAACGCTTACATGAATGGTGTATCTTTTAATTACTTTAGTTGTGCCGTTCATTTATAGCTTCATTTCCTTTACCTCAGACTTTTACAGATTATTTACAGACCACTTCTGAGTTCATAAACTTAGATATGCAAACATATGATTTTTTTTTTAACCACCAGGTATTTGTGATGTGGGTGAGGAATTCTTGGGCAGAACAGGGAGTTCAGCAGTGCAACAGGTGAATGTGGGTACAGATCTGTCTTTGCTTTAGTACGTGAATCATGATACTTGTATGTGCATGCACAAGAGGAGGAAGAGGAGATAAATTCCTGAAACCTCCATTTCTCTTCCTGTTGACTACCAAAAAGGAATTAAAAAGGAACTCCCAGCCCTCACTGGTTATGGTATGTCGCCACAGCATATTTTGGACTTGTTGTGGAAGGGCCATTAACCTCACAATCTAAAAGCAAGCAAGAGACTAGCATTCTTCTAACTGCCAAATGCAAGTTAAATGGATGCTTTTAAATTAGTTTTCATCTATGGAGAACATTTTGTTGTTCATGTTTAGTCTGTAAGGGTGCTCAAATGCCCCAGTTGAAGTCAGAGCCAGCTGCATTGGGAGAAATAATCTTTACACAATGTGCTATCTAAGTATGCATGCCTTTGTGATGAGAGGAATATACCTTTCCTAACAAAACCAAGTAAGAAATATCTTAGCAGCATAGAAGGCTTGATTATGATCTTTATTACCTTGCTGTAAAGCAAGAGCAGCATAGCTGAACTCCGTAGAGTTGCTCTAGATTGAAGTGTGAGCTCTGAAATACAGAACAGAATAAATTCACTTTATATACTTTGACTTGGAGAAGACAAGTCTTTGTGGCAGTCCCAGCAGGATTACCAGCATTCAATCAATTTCAGGGCTTGTATATCCCAGCATTGTAGGTAGGCTTGGGAAGCTTACTTTGCAGTAGAAATGTCACTGCTCTTCCACAGAATGCTCCGCTAACAGCCAAACCCCCTAAATAATTGTCATCCCTACTGTTCAGCGTGTGAACGCTGGGAACAGAAGTGTTGGGGAATCTTTTGCAGTTCTGGCAGAAAACGTGTCTCTTGGAGAATAGGAGACTTTCCACTGGCGCAAGTCCTTACTTTAAGACCTGTCTCTTTGCTGAGACAACCATCTGGCCATCTCTGAGGGATGGCAGTTTGCAGCACGTTGCTGCTGGGGGTGGGTGTTATCTTTCCAGGTGGCTAGGAAAGCCTCTTACGCTTGCATGCCATTGCCATGGGCAGAATGCACAACTGCAGGATTTTGAATGCTTTAATTATTCAAACTCCAAAATATTGTGCAATTTTGGGGGGGGGGGGGGGGAGG
>JANZLQ010000025.1:21653406-21674305 GCA_026212715.1 Elanus axillaris
GAGTGGGGGGGGGGGGGGGCACGGACAGAGAATACCCCTAACCCTCAGGACTCTCACTTTGGCTATGTAAGCCATAAACAAGTCTTTACTTGTTCATAGGTTTCAGAACTTTGAGATTGCTTTCGGTTCTACCTAGCAACCACAAGCCTAGAAATAAGCTTTAGTTGGAGCCCTTTATCCATGCCCAAACTCCACTTCCTTATGCAATCATGCAGCTTTAATACTGATGCCTTCAGAAAAATCCAAATAATGAGGGATTCATGATGTTTGTTGCCAGGTTTATTCTTGCAGAGCAGAACTAATAAAACTTTAAGGAAGAAGCCTTAGCCAAGTTTTTAAAAGCAGCCTATTTTTGTTGTGAAAAACAAAATTAAAAAACAAACCCAGAGCTTGGAGTTTGAAACTTAAGTTAATTTAGTTCATGTGGTCAGTGTAGGCTTTTTGGTGAGCTGGAACCAGACAAGCAGGTGTCAGGTGCATAAAAAACAAAGTAGCATCACTGTGTTGGCTATGAACTGAGCCCTGCTTCCTCCTCCTTGCGTGCATGATATTATGATGAAAATTGGCAAAAGGAAGTACAATTGCATGTGATTAAATGTTGACAGCCAAGGAGCCTGGCTTCCTGTTTACAGAGGTAAAAGTGACAAAAAAGTTGGGGAGTAAAGCTTCCTATGTGTCTTTACACAGTCCTAGAAAAAAAGAGCTGAAAAAAATGTAAGAAAGGCTGTAATAGCAGTCTGATTAAAAAAAAAAAAAATCAGATCTCCAAAATGTTCTAATGAAAAAAATACTCTGATGCAAATTGCAAAGGAAAATGACTGCTCCCCCCGCCCCCCCGGGTGTGTGCTGTATTCCAGAGCAATTGAGAAATGCATGTTAATGGGTAAGGGGGGACAAGCTTTCCCCTTTCCTGGACTTTTGATGTAATTATTTAGCCAACACTGGGAGAATCTCTGCATACTCTAAAACTTCAGTCATTTCTGAAATATTGATCTGGGAAGGTCACTAAATTCCAGAGCTAGTGAGGTCAGGGTAATGAGATCAAGTGACAGGCCCAGTGGTACCCACTGATTTAGTTGTTTAGACACTGTAACCAAACCATGACCTTCTTGTTCTGCAGCCTCTTTGATCTAACTATGTGAAAACACAGCTGCTTACTGGATATCGCATGTTAGTACGCATGTAGGCGTTAGGGTAACTTTTCATGACATTTACTTCAATTATTCTGGTGTCAGATTATAAAAATTAGTATCGCCCACCTGCCCAGCCTTATCTGTTACTCAGAGCCCTGTTTTGCTCTCTGTTGGTGTAACTAGTGAGAAGAAGACCCTGCAGGGTCTGCAACATACTCCCCCATCTGACTTGGGGGTGTTGGGGGACGGTGGAAAAAAATGTTCCTGAACGAGGCAGGGAGCGAGCCCTAATCTTCACAATCTAGAAAGATGTTGGTGGGGGCGGCAGGGGGGAATTACTGCTATTTTCAGTCCTGGCAGCTTTGCCTAAGGACTAGCCCTGGATCAAAGTCTCTTCTAACAGACGGCTGGCTTCAGGTCACTGTGACTTGTGCAGTGTGTGCTGGCAGAGGACCCTCTGGCTCACAGGCTTTGTGTGAAGGGACTTACGGATGCGCCGTTCCCATGCCCAGTGCTGACTCCCCGGTGTGTGCTTTCCCCCGCACCTCTCCGTGCGATGCAGCCCGTGGTACCGGTGTTCAGCAGGCAGGGTGATGCCTCCAGCTTTGGACCTGAGTCTGCCCTGGGCTCTGCCTCTCTGTAAAACTGCCTGTGGTACAGGTCTGTTCAGGGATGAACCTGGTGTTTACTGTTTTTGTCAGTCTTTGTATTTCTCTTGCTTTTGGGTAGCTCTTTGGCTTTCAACATCTCTGCAACACAGTGGTTCCCTCTGGATTTATTCTGCCATCAACTCTCCACTGCCTGTGCCAGAGTCCACATGGCATTTCCTTCCCCAGGCAGAAAAACACAGGTATGGAGCAGAAATTAAGCCTGCTAAAAGCTGTACCGTGGGCCCATGGAAATATCTACCTAGATCCATATGAGATCATACACTGGAGCCCAGCTGTTTCCTGCCCCAAGTTTAAACACCATGAGCACAATAGTAAAGTTTTGTGATGTATGGATGTGACCTGGAATCACTTAGAGCAGAGGAGCGGGATGGAGAATTTATGTCTAGCCCAGGGCAGAGCATGTGGGCTCCTAGCTATTGTGTACTGTTGCTTTTCCACTTGCACACAAGCTTATCAAAATGTTTTTGCAGGCTTGCTTCAACTTTCCTGCACAGCTTTTAACTCTTTGTTTGAGGACCTTTGTGAACTAAGCAGTAGCAGGCAATGCTCAAAGAGGGTGAATGGTGAGAGCTCAGCTGGAGCCAGGCTAAAGAGCCAGGCTGCTGTAGAGCTCGGCAGGAGCAGGGAGCCCGCAGCGCTGTCTCTGCAGGCGTGCTGACTGGTCTCCTTTCCCCACAGGCATAAGAGTAGATGCATTTAAAAATAAATAGGAAGGCAGCCTGGAGTGCCACTGTGTGTGTCCCTCTGAACATGATTCAAAAGTATGCACTGGGGAAGTTTATAGAGATGATTAGACATATGGACTGGCATTAGAAATACAAAGTGCATCCAGAGAGACACCACAGCTCCCTACGAAGTCAAGCAAAAATAATCCCATGATGGTTTCTCTCGCCACACACATGTACTTCTATGGAGACTGGTGTGGGGTACAGAAACCTGGCCCCACAGTACTGAATGCTGAACTAAAGATGAAAAGGTGGTTGCTGGCCTAATAATCCTGAATACATTGGAGTCCAGTATAGGCCATAGTCTCTTTTGTGTGTACAGTACGCAATAAGGTTCAGATCCTTAAAGTATGTTTTGTGTTTAGTAGGGAGATAGTTGTCTTTTGAGGAAGACAGGCAATACTTCAAACTTTTACCCACACTGAAGTAAAGAATTGAAGCATCTTCCTTATATGATTTTTCTGTTTGTTTTTAAAAAACACTGTCCCTCCCACTTTGTATGTAACATTTGCACAGTGCATGCATAAAAGGTGAGCAGGAGAACAGTCACTGTAGGCACTGGCAGATTTTTGCAGTACACACAAAGGTCTGGAAAAAGCAGTTTTGGGAACATCTTCCCTCTTGCCACAAAATGTCCCTTAGCTGCAGAAAAATAAATTACTTTAAGGTGGGGGCTTTTTCTTTTTGCATGGGAATGTGTTTTATGGTAAAATTAAGTAATTGAAATGCTCTGGTCTTTTTCTTCTTGTGTTTATGTTTGTTTCGTGCTGTGGTTATCCATCAAGCACCAAACCAAATTGCTAAACATAGTACAACACCAAAGCAAAACTGCCGGACATGGTTCAAATTCATAGCAAGGCAACAAGTATACTTTTTTTTTAATTGTGGATATCTGAGGAATCAGCTGAGCATTTGTGAAGTACCTGTCTGAGCTTTTATCAGGTTGATTTCTATTGCGGATTTATATCAGAATTGTATAATGAATGAGTGTGGAAGGAATTATTTCTGCTGCTTAGCATTATCTGTATGAAATACTCACCTACAACAGAAGGCCTCATTGAACAGTTCAAAGAAAAATAGCTTTCAAAGCATGCACTTTCTTTCTGTTCTAGGTTAAAAGTATTATGCAGAGGCTTAAATAGCTAGCTGTATTCTGCCCTTTCATATAATGCAATAGGGAATGATAATTTACTTTTGTGTTTAATGTTATGCAGCTGTGAGTTAGCTGTAAAGACTGGAAGCACGCTTACACCCATATGAGAGGCATGCTCCAATTCCACTGTCTGTTGAAGAGATGGAAGAAGTATTTCTAGAAAACTCCACAGAGTGCTATAAAACTGTGTCAGGAGCGTGTTGCTGCAGGGATCAAATAACTAAACCTGCAAAAAGCTATTGTCTGTCCTTCTGATATGGTGCATGTAGATAATAGAGTACTTCTCAAAGAAAATTCTGATATGGCCAAATTTGAAGAGGACCAGAGAGTCACCTTGCAAAGCAATGAGCAGTTCATGTTTACTTGCTTTGTTACTCATATGCAAATTGAAAACATACACACGTGTACAGCAGGGAAAGTATGGCCAGAGCATTTTCACATGTGGCTTTTGAGTTGTTAAATCAGCCAGCACCTTGAATTGCTGCAATGCAGGAAATTGGAGCTGGGTCCTGATGCAGTTCAGGGTGAGGCCCGTCTGCCCATGACACCTCTCACTGGAGTCAATGGGAGCTTTCCTGGAGCGAGGTACCTGTCTACAACACGTGGTATCGTGGCCCAGTACAAGTCAAGGACAAGGGTTTCAAAGATGGTGTAGTCAAGGGAAATTGGGAGAATGAAGTCAGTCCATACTGAGGTGCATAAGCAAGTTACTGCTGTTTCCATAGAGGATGTTAGATAACTGTGGGGAATGCTGGTAGTATTTTCTGCTTTACTAAAGACAGAAACACTTTGTTAAATTTAAACCCTTCTCCAACTTTTAGCTGTCTGTTTTTTATAGCAACTCCATGAAGCATGTATGTGATATTGAAATGGATTAGATAAGTTGTGATGGAGACTGCAGGATTAGAGTTCACTTTCCCACAGTGAACCTACTTCTCTTTGCTGTGTTTTTGCCCCCTGTACAGCTGTACCTGGCTATGGGCATGTTCCTGCTCAAACTCTCCCTGGAGTTCAAAATGCCAGTCTTACTGGCATAACACTGCCAGGCATGGAGTGTGTGTCATGCCAGCAGGCTGTTGGTACAGTTTCTCTTTTTTGGGGATCCTGGCGTTAAGGCAAAGTGCAAAAAACATGACAGGAGCTGGGCAGGAGAGAGGGGGTACTGCCATGAGAGGTCACATTTCTGTAAGCTTTTCTGTAAGCTAGGTTCTTCCCCAGTTTACAAGCTGTGCTGGAGAGAAAGGCTGATGTACAGAGATGTCAGACTGTGCCAGAGCAGAGCTGTGTTCTTACATAGCTCAATATTATGCCGTCTCTGGGAAGAAAGCCTGAATTATTCAGTCACTTGCATAACTGTGTGTAAGAGTGTTTATAATCAAGGACTTGGGTTCTGTCCATATTTATGAATGACCAGGGCTGAGTCTGGGCGTAATTCCAGCACTGATACTGTGTGTGAGTTGCACAACTATTGTGGATACATGACATCGCTGCTCCATGCTAGGCCATGGGACAGACAGGACATCTGGCAGAGTTTGTGCTCCCTGCTTTGAACAGCTCAGCACAGTGGGGACTGCTACTGTACAAGCACGCAAGCCCGGCACGCTTAGAAGTCCTTCTACTGATTTAAACACTGTCTCTGGCTAAATCAGAGATCCCTCTCCTTCAGATCATTTAATTAGTTACAAGCCACCCCTTCAATTTACTCCGAGCCTATCTCCAGCAAAAATAATACACCCCCCCCCCCAGCTATTATTAACTTCCTTGACTACTAATTGTTGACTCTTTTTTTTGCCTTTTATTAACGGCATATGGATACAGGGTCTTTATTTGATGAAATGTTGGGCAAAGTGTTGCAATTAGTTCCACAGCTGCTTTGGTCACTGATGTTAAACGCTCCTACTTCTCTAGAGGCTACTTTAAATGGGAACCTGACCCAGGCCATTATTACCAACGCCTTTTGCTTTCACCTGCAGCTGAAGGAGTGGAAGCCCTGATGTTACCTGGGGGAGAAAAGTGGCAAAACTGCCATGTCTCTGTTCCACTCGCACCTCAAGGCTCTGCTCTGTAATGTGCTCTTCTTGCATCACTGCTGGGCTGCACCACATAAGGGATCAGTGTGTTGCTTTCATCCCCTAGTTTCCACTTTGCAATGATCTAGTCACAAGTGGTCTGTTGGTGATATTTTCCTCCTTTTCAAGGTCCTGTGTGTTGGGTGGCTGGTTGAGAGCCCCTGCTGACAGGACTAGCTCCCAGAGCTGGTCTTCAGCCCCTCCTGGAAGCAATTGGGATACTCTCAGCCCACTGTGTCTGATTGTGCAAGGCATGAAGCAGAGAGACCCTTCCTGCTCTGCAGATCCTATGGTCTAAAGCAGAGGACTGATGGTACTGCTGTATTCATTATCAGCTAATAGCTTTTGGCCAGTGTCCTGGATGAAGGCTTTGCCTGCTGTACTGACATCCATCCAATTTGGGTAAATACTGGATTAAGCAAGAGAGAGGCAGCGAGAAAATGTCACGCTGATCTCCCAGAAACAGCCTGTGATGTATGACTTCTTTGCCTCATCCTAAATGAATTAACACTGCTGTAGAAAATGGAAAAAACAAGCCTCTCTATGCTTTCTACTTGTACATAATGAGAGGAAATTTTCCTTCCTGACCACATGTTGGCAGGTCAGTAGATCCCTTTTGAAATGACACAGAATTAAGGATGTAGAATAATGTTCCTGTGGTAGCATAAGATACTCTTAATTTCACTTCCTCACCCAAAGTAATCTCTTTTTTCAAGAAACACAATTCCAAGTTAGTGGGAAGTTGCGCTGTTTATTTCTAGCAACTATGAGGAACTAATAACGTAAGAGGAGTTTGTTCTGAGGGGGAAGCATCATTCCCATTTGTAGCTTGTTGTGGGTCATTTGGCCATAGAAATATTCTGTTGCTTCTCTTCTGGAGATAGCGTGGAGTTCCCTCTGTTGCTTCTAGAAATGTGCATGTACAAAGACTACAGCAATGGAGCTCATCTTTCAAAGTAGGTGCTTATTCAACTCCTTTTCAAGTATATTTTTTCTCCAAAGCTGGGATGCAGCATGTTGGTCATGCGCTCTGCTTGAGGAATTTTAATTCTTCATAGTTCTGCTGGACCAGGGCAGTGTGGCATCGTCCCCGTCCAGTGGCAGGAACACAGTCCAGCCCTAAATGGTTAACTTCCTCGCGGTGGTCTGTCACCAATTATCAGGAATGGCACTTCTCCTTGAATATTAAATCTCTTTGGGAGGAAGATGGTGGCTACTGTTTTCAGAAAGAAAAAAATGCAATTACCTTTACCAGAGGAAGGGACCCAGGTCTAATAGGATTTTTTTTTTTTTTTAGACTATTTGGGTAATTCAGTGATTATTAATGCACAACTCTCTTTCCTTAGGGGATGGCTAGACTGTTCCAGAAGCGTTTGTTAGTTTACTTAGACATTAAAGGCGTCCTTATGAATTTAGATTATGCTAAAGTACTTCAAAGTGTCCCTAGAGGTCCAAGCTGCTTTGAACTTAACCTCTTCTGCCCAGTCTTGTCATATGTGTGAGCCCAAAGATTGTAAGCAAGAGGTCAGGGATTCTCAGTCTTTTTAATACTTTGACCTATGTTACAACAGGAAAAAATAAACAAACCAGATTCCCTCTGATCTAACCAGGAAGAAAGAGAGAGGATGGTTTCAGTGGGCCTCTTTGTAACTCTCTTCTTACGCTGCTAGCTCTCCTGACCCATTAAATAGGACAAGCAGGAAAAAAACAAACAAACCCCAACTTTAAATACCCATTGCCTTACTTCGAACTGCTTTCCTGTAAAATGTGTTTGGTCCTCAGGGCACCTTGAGATCGTAATGTTTTTTTGTATAAAATTTGAATAATGAAGCATGTGAGACACTTGCGATTGGAAAAATATGAACTTTAATAAAGCTGGTCACGCTGCTTGTGAGCTGTGTATATCACACAAAAATGTGTGGCTACATTCTCTGCTGGGGCTGTTCAAAATAACTGCAGTGACTCCAGCAGCGCTGTGCTGATTTACGTGAGGTGAGAATCTGGCTCCCCTCCCGTATTATCTTGCAATGTGACTGTGCAGCTGTAACGCAATCTTATTCAGCTCGTTGGGTTCGGGGGCAAAATAAGTACCCATGGTTATTTTTAGAAAAGCACGTCATCAGAGGGGTTCATATGATTCTCTCTCTCTCATGTATTTATTTTTTATTGCTGTTGACCTACCTGAGCTCTTTTGGTGTTTGGAGACTTTAAAAAGAATAATTCAATATTTTTGTCCACTGGGGTAGCTGGATGGTTTGTTTATTCCCCTTTCTATTGCTTCACAGTGTTGGAGGCTCTACAGGCAAGGCATTATTTTGCACATGATGCAACACAGCTCTTGTTTTTCTTGAAAGGTGGGTCTGACTGCACCTCTTTTCAGTTTTCAGGTGTCTCTACACAGCCTGCATTCTCCTTCACTCTCTTAAATAGAAATTGGACTGCTTGAGGGTTTTGTGGGTCATGTACTTCTCATTTTCCAATCTGAAATATGAGCCCTGAGACCTTACAGTCATCTTGGCTACAGATAATCGTGATGGTTGTTTTTCCCCATTTTGACCCTTTGCTTCAGTCCCTGGGCTACAGAGGGAGCACAAGCACTCTTGGTGTCCTTTGGATCAGGGTCTGTTACTGATCAAAAAGCCTCTTGGACATGTGCATCCCGTTTATATGCCAATATCTCCACTAACAGCATTAGGGAGGAGGAAATTTGAAGTGTCAGTTATTTTTGTAAGCAGAAAGTGCTGCCTATTTCCCCGTGAGGCATGAGCAGCTCTTTAAGAACGTTTGGAAGCATGAAGCAACAAGGTACTACTGGGCGTTATCACCAGCATTCTTCTTTAAACTATTTTTATTTGCACATACTTTATCTCCAGCATTTCTTCAGTCTGAGAAGATCAAGCAGACGCCACATGTGCAATGTAGCCCAGACAGCCCGATGACACAGTACTGTTTTGACTCGAAAGTCAGACTTCTGCTAAGCATCAAGGGGCAAACCTTTATCTATGCACGTAGTGCTGAGGGGTGTAGGGAAGAATTCATTCCCTCCGTCAGTGGAGCTGATCTCGATTTTCCATTGCAGTCTTTAATTGCAAGCCTACTACCAACAAGGCTCCTCTCTCCAATGTAGCTCTGGGACTCCACATGAAACTTAGATCCACCAGCCCTGTACAGGTTCCTCTCCCTCATCTATTTCTCCTTTGAAATTCAATTGCTGCAAAGAAAGTGCAGAAGCCTCTGCTTGGTGCTCACATAAAGGTAGATGAAAGTCTTTGCATTCTCTTTCTATCCCACCTCTTAATGAAGTGTAATCGCCACCTTGGTCCTGCTGAAATGAAGATTGCCAGTGCCCCAAAGGAAGTGACTGGCTTGCCCCCAAGAAATATGTAAAACGTAAAGGTGGTTCTTAATTTCAAGAACTTTGAAATAAGAATTTGTCAGTAGATTTTAATGTATTGAGTCACTTGGACTGACATGGGTTCTGGGTTGCAGCTTGCTGTGAAGGGCTAAGTCTTGTTCCTTACAAAAATCCTTAAAAAATAATTTATTTGAAAAGCATGAGGTCATCTTGTTCTGTGGAAAGTTTAGTGATTTTTCTTCCCTGCTGCAAGGTAAGCATAAATCAGACTGTGTTATGATAGAGGTGCTTACTGAAACAAATTCCTAATAAAAGAATAAACATGGAAGCAATCCATCTGTACGCTCCGCATTCCTCAGTGAAGCCTTCCTAGGAGCACAACTTGGAAGGGAACTGGTGGGGTGGATGGGGCATACTGTTTGCTGGTAAGCACTGACAAATGAGGAGAGGCGTGTTAAAGTTAATTCTGTTTCCCAAAAAGTAAATTGGATTCCCACTGTACTTTTATTTTGCCAGCCAATCTAATCCAACCCTTGCAAGCCTTTCCTTTCAAAAGCTGGGACACTAAGGCTATGTGGAAGGCTCTTTCCATTAGCTCAGATGTGCGTCATCTGGACTTGCTGATTGCATTATTGCCCTGAATTTAGCTATTGAAGCTGGCAACCCTGTTTGTTTATAAATACCTTTATTAACCTCCTTCCCTGCCTACCCTTTCTCCCTTTCCAAAAAAAACCCACTGTAGGAAACAAACCACCTTGTAACAGGTCCAAATTCAAGTACGCTATTCTATCTAGGTTAAATTTTGCATAGGCTTTGCCTGGATTTGTTTGATTCTGGCTTCCTGTCTGTCTTGTCCAACCAGAAGACTACGTTTAAATAACACTTGATAAAGTGGATGCTTATGACAAATGTCAAGAGGTTAAGAGGAATATCCATGGAGGAAGCATAGAAAAGGCTTCACCAATTTCACACATAGTTCCAAGTTATTGATCCTAAAAACTAAATCGACTACTGAGCAGTGTTTAGGTTTGAAAGTATGGTCACTGAGAAAGAAGAGAAGTGACTGTCCTGTATAGAAGAGCAGTTACTCTAATGCAACTTTAGCACAGAGTTGTGCTTATACTGGTTTTTGCAGCACGTTTTGCTTTAAGATTTCAACTGTTCCATAAACAAACCTGGAATTCTTGCCAGAGCATTGTTTTTCCCATCTAAAAGTGGGAGAGCTTGAACACAGAGAGGTGATTTGCCATGGTGCACAAGTCCAGGTCAGAGCTAAAACTGGACCTAAAATTTCAGGCTTTCTTGGCAGCGTGCTAGTTCTTACGCATTATATTGTGCTTGTGTGAAAAATGAGTACCATGAAACTCTCTCTCCTCCCCGTTGTAGCTGCAGTGTTTCCTGCATATTGATAACAAAGTGAAGCATCTATAATAAATTCCAGTAACCTTATTTCAGTTGTTCTGCAGACCGTGATTACAGAACAAGAGGAAAGTTGTAGTAGCAATGAATGCCTTGTCACTGTCAGAAAGCTGACTTGGCTTGTCTGCGCTTTTCCAGCCTTGCATCATATAGACTGAGCTGAGTTCCTAGTGAGTTTGATGCATGTGGGTTCTTCTGCATAAATGACTTGGTCTGCAGGGAAGAACATGCAGCGTTCATCTCAATTTCATGCCCATCCTGGGCTGCTTTTGAAAAGGCGGTCTGCAGTGTTAGGTGGCTGCTGTTATTCTGTACAGTTAGAGAAAACGGGTTCTTCCCATGTTTCATCCCCTGCCTATTTGCTGCTGCTCCATGTAGCATGATTTGGCATGAAGGCCCCCATGCTGAATGATTAACACAGTTATTTGCCCTTGCAGATTGCTGCAGGTACCCAGGAGAGGTGGTCTGGAACCACAATGGGAAAAAGAGGAGGCTGTGGCCTGAGGTTTGCTGGTACACATTCTGTTTCCTCACCCACGCGAGTGCCCAGAGCCACCCAAGGTGTCCTTTGTGCTGTGCCCGTGTAGTCTCTGGCTCTCGCGGCTCTGGCGCAGCAGTGTCAGTCCCTCCGTACTGCGGTGTGACTGCCAGCTCAACACAAATCCTGCTTCACCTGTCCCTTTGTAGGATCTGGTGGGACGCTTCCAGCCATACCTCGCAGTACTGAGAGACCTTTCAGAAACAGCATGTGTATGGGGGGGATGGGGTGGAAGGAGAGAGGGGGAAGGGTTGTTTAAACTGTTTCCAAATAAAATTTTTCTCCTGCTGTCTGTGGTTAATATTGATTTAACATATTTTTGCTACAACTCAATTTAGTCTTTACTCTCATCCAGCTGTGGGAGCTCTGGTTTGCAATTGCCTGTGCGATTAATCCTTTTGTGTATTTCTTCCGTTGTATGCATAGTGTCAACTCTCACCTAGCACATCACATGCTGAAAAAATCCAGAAACCTGCCTTGTTTTCATTTGCTCTGTTGTACGTACGCATCGGTGTGGGGCATTTTTTAAAACAAAAATATCCACGAAAACAACGCTGTAGTGTTAAACTTCTATCCCTCCCTCCTTCTCCCACACCCTTCCATCCTTCCTAAATCCGTTAAAGGCATATATAATCATTTGGCTTTCCTGGCATACTGCCATATTTATTACATGAACAGCAATGCACAACAGCACCTGTGCATTTTATAAAGGTCTCATTCATCTGATGGGCTTGTGCAGCACTTGGCATGGAGGTGAGGAATACGTACAAACAGAACGGGAGAAAATACTGATGGTGTGCTTATGGGAGAAACTATGAGGAGCGCAGGAGGTAGGGTGAGGGGATTTTTTGAGTTGAGGCCTCTTTTGTGTACTTTCTACTGATTGACAAAGGCAAGCGCTCCCCCCGGCCACCACCCACAACTCACTCCCACATACACACACATTCTTGCCTATAGATCACGCTCCCCTCTGGATGTACGTGTAAAGGGTGAACACAGCCATCAGCTCTTACCGCTGTTCCGTGCCTTCTGGGAAGAGACTGTCCTCCTGCCACCACGCGTGCTTGAGAGAGGTGGCAGTGGGACGCGATTTCTGACTTTTTGTGCGCACAGTCACGCTTGTGCATTGGCAGTCAAACAGGACAGCAATATTTGTTGTGTTTTGCTCTTTCTTTGGCACATAAGTAGGGGATCATATAAACAGGGAAAATAGTTTATGGAAGCTTTCTGTTCCTGCAGGTATGCACACACACCTGCATGGGTTTATCTGGAAGTTTGACATTCTTTATACCGAATTAATGAAATAGTTGCAAGTTTTTGTTGGTAATTTTGAGAAATGTTCTTGCAAATTTTTCATCAGTCCCTTTAAAGAAGGCCAAAGTAGTATAAATTAATTTTGAACTGGTATAAAGATGTCTGCACTATATTGTCTGCCATGGATTTAATCAGTGGAAGTTTTATGTGAAGGACAAGATCTCCTGAAATTAGGTGCTCAACATCCTCCTCTATTCTGCTCTGTTCTTATAGTTTACCTGCAGGTAACCCTTATTTTAAGATCAGTGAGATTCTCTTGCTTGCAGACAACTTGATTAATTAACTGAGGGGCAGTAATTCTGTAATTAGTAACCAGTGCAGAGTGTCAGCAGCCCAGATGAAACAGCCTGCTTGTGTGTTCTCTGAAGCACCATCATGGGCATATCTCCTTCTATAACAAGAACTTGTGCTGGTGCTGTTGGGCAGCAGAGTCCGTTTCTGGAAGGAGCGATGAGGGATTGTGGTAGTGAAATCCCCGAGACCCAACACAGAGCAGACGTTGCCCTCACCGACTGGAAGCCAGGCATGAATCTGAAGCTCTGCAGTGATGTGCCACCCCTCTGGTGTGAGTTCAAACTTTGATGGAGGAGTACTTTAATTTGAGGTGATTAAAGGCTCTGTGGATTTTTCTTCCCCTCTGCCAGAAGAGAACACCATATGGCCAGGATAGGATATGTCCCACCTTTCCACAGCAATGCTCTTTCCTTGCTCTCAGAGAAATAGATGGGGCTTAATGTGTGATTCTGTACTACACGATGGTGATGTGCAGGGAGTATGAAGAAGTGTGGTCCTTGATGGATACAGCTCCGCTGGCAGAACCTTGAGTGCTCCGACTCCCCCGGTGGAGCTCCACTTGGTCCTGGGTATGGTGGCTTTGCTACGCTGCAGTGGATCATGGCTTTGCTAGTGCAGGGTGTATGGTTGATGTGTACATCAACTGTACATCCTGTAACAGTACCGATTTTGTACTACAGTCGTAGTTTTACCGTGGCTTTATTGAAGAAGAACAGGAAAAAAGTGCAGGTTCAGTCTTTTGGATATGACAATTTTATGAGCCCCATGGTGCCTCCCCTCCTATCCCAGGCTCAGGCCAGCCACAGTTCTGGGTTAAACTCTCAGCAGAAGAGGAAAGACTGGTCAGGACGGTGAGTTAGATAATATGAGGGTTTTAGAGTTTCTCAAGAGGCAGTTATGGTTTTGTTTTCCCTTAAACACAAATTAGGTTATTTTTTTTCCATAGAAGTCAGTAGAACTATGTTGCTTTAAAATGCTATTAAGAAAGATCATACTTGAACACCGGCTTCTGGTTTTATTGGGGTTTTCTGGGTCTTTTCTAAGATTATTTTCCTGTTGGTATGTCAGTAACAAAGACACGCATTTGGAATCTCATGCAGTTTGAGAAGCTTTAAAGGTATTTTCCACTTCATAAGGTCTGTTTTTGAGAACATAATGTGTTTATTACAGGTTAGCAGATCACATCACTTATAATTTTCTCAGAAAAGTGATCAATTTCTTAGAATAAAATGGCATTGAAAAAAAACATTCAAGTGTTTCCTAATGTAGTGCCCCTTAGCCTATCTGTTGAAGGTTTTTTTTTTTTTCCTTGTAATATCTATTTGCAGAGTGCCTAAGTGCTGAAGTGCATTTTCCTAGTGTTATGGTTTGCATGAAATGTAACTCAAAAGAAGTGCAGTACACCCTCTATAAAGGCTTAATATAAGACTTAAGCGCTACTTAGAGTTTAATGTAAGCCCTGTTTTGATGGGCTGAAGTAGGATGCCTGCTGACTCTTTGCACAGTGATTAATTTCAACTCTACAGTTTGATTTGCAATTGCTGTTAATAAGGGGATGGCTTACAGGGAAAGCAGTCAGCATGAAGACAAGTGTAGAGGCCCTACCTTCAACTGGAAATGATAATAGGTGTGGTGCTCTAAGTTGACATGGCTTTTTTATAGCTTGTGAAATACAGGAATGGGAAGGCCTGTCAAAAAATAAACGAAGGCATGTTTTCTACTTTCCACTGCTTATAGTGCAGCCCAGCAGTAAGCACGCCAGAGGTAGGGGTGAGAAGAAGTGTGCCAGGGTAAGTCTGGAAAGGGGAGTCCGGAGATGCTGAGCCCAGTCTCCAGTGATTGCAGGCACCTGTGCTATCCCCTAAGCCTTTTCTTAAACTGATAAAGCTTTAAAGCTCTATCTTATTAGGTTATTTTGGCTCCTCTATGTGAATAAGCTCAGTAACACATGTCCTTGTCTTCATGCCTCAGAACTCATTAATTTGAGGAAATGTATTTAGGAGACCAGTAAGAGATGTTGTTAGGAAAGAAGTAAAGGGGCAAAAAAAATTCAGTTTAGTAGCTGGATTTCTGGAAAACTTTTGCAGAGGGGTGGGTGGCTTTCTCATATCTATGAAAACAGGAAAAATAAAAGATGGGAAGACTGATGTCTTAGGTAGGATGGAAAGGAGGGAAGACACAAAAAGAGAGTAAGTGAAAGATGTAGGAAAGTGTTGTGTGATTTTTCAGTTTGTAAAAACAGAGACAAGAAGACTTAAATTTTTAATTCTGTTTGCAGAATATAAATACTGTGTTAAAGGGGAGGGATTTTTTAATTCACTAATTGTAGCTGGAAATTCAGGGACAATCTTATAAAAACTAAGTACTGAGCAGAAGCCAGCAGTACTGAGCAGTTGTGTGATACAGACAGCCAGCAGATGCAGAAAGTAAGCATCTGTTGTGCTGCCCAGCACTCACAGGCCAGCTCTGTGCCTGAAGAACGGGCCGGCGTCTGTGTGTATATGGTTAAGACTTTGAAATGTCATTGGCAGTGGGGAAGGGAACATATCTGAGTCCTCTATGGCACCAAAGATGGGTGTGTGCACCCCAAGGGATATGCACGATAATCCATTAGAGTGCAGGAAGAATATATTTTTGTACCGTTATTTAAAAAAAGAAAGAAAAGGCTTGCTACATCTTTATCACATCCTTTCTTTAATTTCTGTTTTTGTGTATGCTTTATAATATACATCATTTATTACTACAGTAGTACATGTATATAATTTGTAAATAAGTACATATACATACATTGGGAATGTGTGCTCAAAAACGTTCTATTGTTAGGGGTGCGTGATCAAAAATGTTTGGAGATCACTGCTCCATGGATCCCTTAGAAACAGCAAATGTAGCAAATTAATTGATAAGATACAGTATGACAGCTTGGACAATGCATTTTTTAATGCAGATCTACAGTGCTGTGGACATTACTGCTCTGAAAGTCTTGCATAGGGCTGTTCATCCATCAGAGGCGGCCAGAGATAAAAGGGCTTCTTCATATTGCTTTGGCACGTGGATGAGCATGGCAGTGAAGCTGGAGTGTTGGCATTGCCCATTTCTACATCTGGCTAAAGCATTTACAAAGGAGGTGGTGTTGGGAACAGGACCAGTGTTGTCACAGTAAATTTAAGAAGTGGGTGAAATCACTTATTTGGTAATTGAGAAGTAATCTTCATGTTGCCCAAATTATTTACATGCTTCACCCTCAGTCACCCTAGTGCCCGTACAGCAAGGGCAAAAATCCTTATATTGCCTTTATTATGCTCAAGCGTTGCCACTGCTTTCCATAAGTCAGATTTTGTTAGTCTTTCTAATGCCCTGCAATACTTTTTATTCTAGCAGTAGAGCCAATTAACACAACCATATCAAATGAGATTACTTGTAGAGTGGGTCTGATCCAAACCCCACTGAGGTCAGCTGAGGAACTCCCATGGTCTTCAGCACATTTGGGGTAAGGCCCAGAATAATGAGCTTGCTGAAATAGGGTGGGTGAATGAGTTCCTAGCTCTTTTCAGTTTGATTTGATTGAGCTGTGCTAACAATTTTTTCCAACTGGAAAAAACCAGATAACAGTATGTTTGCATACGGTCTTGTGCTCTCCTCCTTTCTCTCCCCTCCTCCCTGCATGCACATGTATTTAGCACAGAGGCAGACGCGTGGTTGTGTCAACTAACTGACATGAAGCAGCATATCTCTGATAAAACTGGGACTCTGTTTGATGTAGTTGCAGTCAGATGTGCTTGATTTGAATAAGATATTTTTTTGAAATCTATTTTTATGCAGATTTTAAAGCCTGTAAGGTAATGAGTCAATAAGACAGCTATTAACGCTTCAATCTTTCTGATACCCAGAATAAGAGAAAGAGATGGATGAGATATGGCTGTTGTAGATTTAGCCAGCCTTTTCATGCTTGGGTTAAGTTAACCCTGTTTTATATGCTGAGTTTCATGTTTGAGTAGTTCCAGATTTTGCAAATGTGTGGCTAGACTACATGAAAGACTGTTTAGGTGTGCTGAGATGTGCACAGTTATATTTCTTGACTGCATCCTTCCTCCATTTCCACATTTATATTTCTCTGATAATGTCCATTTTTCAAGGTAATCCCACAATAACTTTCACTGACCTTAAAAATTGTGTGCTAGGACTGCCTGCTCATGACTGTCCTCATGTTTTCTCTATATTGATCACAGCAGGCTTGAACAATGACCTTCAATTTCTGTCATTAGTGCAGGCCATGGAAGCACTGTGTCCAATTATTTAAAAGAAAAACAACAGAAGATACTTGATTATGTATTTTAGAAAGGAATTTTCTGTTTTCATGTAAGGTACTGGGACAAATGACATATGCACTAAATCTTTTGTTTATTTTGCTTGCCCCTTTCACGGTATGATCTTAGTTATACTTACTGAGAGTTGCCTGTGTACAAACACAGGATGCTATTGAATGTATGAAGTATGCCTAACATTCGCGTCTTAATGATTACTACATGTTCAGACTGACTAATTATACATGACAGTGCAGATAATTAGGGGTTCGTGTAGGCACGCACTTGGTAAAGTTGTACAGACAGTTGTGTGTCTCAGCTGTGTGAAAATTGTGTCTCTACTCTTCAAATTACAGCTTTTGAGGGCTAAAGAAATGTTATACACAGAACACGTAGGGCAAACCCAGCACTTCAGTTGTTGCCTCGCAAGACACACAGCAGACACGCAGCAGTCTACTTCTTGCCAACTCGGTGTTTCTTGGGGCTGACCTACGGGTCTGCGTGTTGGCGAGATGGGACTGGGGCACCCCGTTCCCTGTGCTCTCTCAAAGCCCTGGCCCCCTTTCTAAGACACACACTTAACAAATCCCTCATTGTTTGTTCATCCTTCCTCTGTTCTATTTTCCACTCCTTCTATACACTATTATTTCTTCCTTGCATTACTAGTACAGCAGCAAATGGTTTCAGCTGGGCGTTTCTGTCATCTCAACTCTTCTGACCAGTGTGGTCAAAACTTCTTTCCTCTGCTATCTTCAGGTGCCTGTATTTGGACACTTACATGTACGTAGTGTGATGGTTTCTTTTTCTCTTTAGAAAAAGTTGGGTGCCTGCAACTTCCCTTCATTTCTGGAGAATTTCTGTGCAATGTCTGTTTAAGATAGCGCCCCTTTATTTGAGAAGCTAACTGTAGATTTAGGAACTTTGTCTTTTGACACCCAAGTCTGAAAAATGTGGCTGCAGGCAGCAACGCAAACTATATAATCTTTCTCCTTCATAATGAGAGAAACACTGAAATACGTTTCTAATAAGTGAGGATAATGTGATGCAGAATACACAGCCTCTGGGTTACTTCTTGTTGTTTTTTAATTAAATCCAGGAAATTTTGTTTTGTTTAAGGTCTTTGTAAGCTGAGAGTTGTGGAGTACCAGTTGTGTGCAGAACTGCTGTTTTGCTGCTTGAGCAGAAACAAGACTGCAGCCAGTTCACTGGCAAGGTGGATAAGCCAGCACAGCTAACATGGGTGCTGTAATTACTGCGTACTTGGGGTGTCTCGGCTGCCTGAGCTGACATACCATCTTTCATGAGCACTAAATTATCTTTAAAAACAAACAAAAACTACCCCATGCTTGCACCGTTTTAGAGACACACAGCCTATTTATTTTATCACCAGCCACAACTTGCTAATGGAACAATAGGAACCACCATAGCCTCAGATGACTGGTCTGAGGATGTTTCATAAAGGCCTCTGAGTCATCTCCTGTCTATTCGTTGTGATGTTTCACCAACCAGGTGCAGGCAAGTAAAAGACTCAGCTAGCCTTTTGCCAACATGCCAGCAGCTATAACTGTAAAAACCTCTTTGTCTAAGCTCAGTCACAAGCACTTCAGATAACCCAGGCCCTGAATTTTGTCCCATCAACATGTACTGCCATCAAACTCATCCTTTGCCTTTTCCTTTTTACTTCTGCAGTGCTGGTTTCTAACACCACAGGTCAGTCTTTTACTGCTTTGCTCTGTAGGAAGGAAATCCGTGATTGGGTGCACGTGAAAGCCTGTACCAGTGGTCAAGCAATAGGGGGCAAATTGTGCATGTGCCAAAAAAGGCTATGCTCTGCCATAAAATACAACTCCATTCAGATAGACTTGTTTTGGAATCAGAAAAGTTCTGCTGGCCCTGATCTGTCAGGAAAGAAGAGTAATAACACAACCTTAATTTTCAGGAGGTTTAAGCCCACAGGTGGCCTGGCCATAGTAGTAAGTCTCAGGTGCATGATCTGTTGCTAATGGAATAATTAATCATACCTGCCTCCATATCGTAGAGTGGTAAACCAGTACAGGTGTGGCTCCTGACTGATATGTGGTCTGCTCTGGATACTCACGTTTTGAAGTTGAGAATATATCTTATGAGGTCCAGTATCAGGTTAGAAGAATGAGTTGGTTTTTAGTTTATGTTGAAGAGGAGGCTTGGTTAGAGGTTCACTATTTCAATATGTCTTTTAGAAAGCGCTCTACTTACTGGAGAATGTGTTTGGGTGCACCAACTTTGAAATGGTGAGTTTTTTTCAACTTTTTTTCTCCTTCTCTAGAAGATGCTTTAGGTTACTGGCAGTTACTGTAAGTTGGAAACCATTCTTTACAGCTGTTCATATATCCATATATGCTTGTCCCTCTGTACATCCAGAGGGTTGTACAAAATCCTCTAACAATGTTGTATTGTAGTTGTAAGGTTCAAAATGGTGACTATATTGTGGTCTTGCATCTCTGTCTGTGATCGTGCCCTTTAATAATAGACAACCCCCCCATTCACGAGAGTTTCTTTTGTTGTTTTCCCCCTTCCCTTCAAAGAATCACTGTTCCCAATAGTTGCCTGGTTTTTTTTAATAATGATATTTTTTTTATTTATTAATTTTTTTAAAAGTGGAAGACTTGTGGGCTGATTGGTTTCCCAAATAGGCCTTATTTGGTATGAGAAAAGGAGACTTGTCTTTTGTCACAGTGGTCTTTGTGTTGTCTTTAGATAGAAGGCTCCACGCTCTAAAATATGTTTAATGAAACTGCATGGTAGGATAAGGTAGTAAAATAAAAGCCAAATGCTAGATTCTAATAAACCTTTAAATACAGAAAAGCCTAAACATGTCTGGGACTGCTTAGCTAATTGTTGGTTGGCTTGGTATCTTTGCTTACGCTCCTATTTAAAGAAGCAAAGTATTTGTCTTTACAGATAAGCTGTGGGCAATTTCTAGCCAAAGCCTCTTTGTTGCTGTCTTTAGCTGTGTGACTGTATTGGTGTGGAAGGGGCCAGTTCCATGACTTTGTCAATGATTTGTATTGGTAGCATAAATCCCTCCCTGATGGAAGAGGAGAAAAATAGTGCCTTTTCCATCGACAGAAAACAACAATTAGAGCAATGGTTAATCACTTCTTTTATTTATAGACCAGAAGGAGCTATCCTTCCATCTAGTTTGACTTCCTGTGTAGTCAGGCTGTGTGTTTTCCTTTAGACTTTTTAGGGGGAAGTGCTGTGTGGTGTGGGTTTTTGTTCTGTTGTCTCTCTCTTCCCCTCCCCCCCCTTGAAAAAAAGAAAGGGGAGTCTCCTTCTAAAAGCAGAAAGCTACAGTGAATCCACTAGCTTCCCTGGTAAACTGTTTTAATCTTTATGTGCTGTCTATCCCAAGAAATGGCATCTGAATTCAGGGTTACATTTCTGTAATGTCTATACCCAGCTCCATGAGTGTTTTGGCTTTGTCAGGGAGGATGGAAAGCTGCTCGCTGTCAGAATTTGTTCCTGTGCAAGTATTTGTAGGTAGCAGTCAAGGCACCTCTCAACTTTCTGTTCAATATGCTGCACTAACGGAGCTCCTTAAGCCTCCCACTTAAGTTTGTTATTTTTTCTTCCTCATCCTTGGATCTCTTTCTCCAAGCCTTCTTTGAGCTCCACCCAGTACTCCCACGCCTTTCCTGAACAGGACCGTGTGTAACAGTTGCGTGGTTGTCTTACCTATGCTCTCCACACCTTGTTTCCTCACTTCTGCCCAGTAGTCCCTTCTTATACCCCTGGGGATTGATTATGTTGGTCTTCCAGCCCCACCAGCAATGCTTCCAGCTCTAATTGAAGCAGTGAAGCAGTGACGGAGGACATGTCTGTGACCTTTCTGAGCAGAGCCTTCATCCCAGAGGTATGATCTGTGTTTCTGCTTCCTAGATGTAT
>JANZLQ010000025.1:21674405-21686787 GCA_026212715.1 Elanus axillaris
GAGGACATGTCTGTGACCTTTCTGAGCAGAGCCTTCATCCCAGAGGTATGATCTGTGTTTCTGCTTCCTAGATGTATCATCAGGCTGCCAGATGACTTCACTTCCCTGTTCTGTAGTTGCAGCCTCTCCTTTTTGCTCTGTGCTATCCTATCCATCTTCGTGTCAGTGGTTAACTTTGCCAGAAAAGAGCTTTAGAGCCACTGTGTCTAAGGGAAACATTTCACGTAGTGACTGAGCTGACCTAATAGCTTGCAGCTGCCAAAAGGGATATTCCCTGTCCCATCACCCACTTGCTGGTGCTGACTCCAGCGCTCATTTGGCCCCTTGGTGGACCTGTCCGGCTAACTGTTCAGGCACCCTTCCCTCTCCTTCTAGATGTAAAACCACCAACAAAGTAAGTTAATTTCTGCTGGGCTAGTTTGTTGGTTTAGTGGCTGCATCAGCCTGGGCAGGGATCAGATGGACGTAGGGGAAGCAGCAAGAGGGAATATGTAGAGGTGGGTGGTGGTGGGGGGGAACAACTCTTTTCAGCAGCAGTGAGCTCTCAGATTGTCTCAGCTGCCTCCTGCAGCCCTACTCTAATAGATGACCTGCTGGCTGGGCTGTACCCATATAAATGCCATGGCCAGGATGAGTTTCGGGTGAGTGGGACCATGGCTGGTGGCATGTGATGCCCAACAACTATCAAACAGCTGCCAGGATAGATTTCCAACTCTCAAGTTCCCCAGCCACTCCAATGGCTCTATGGCAGCAGGATGCTAGAGAGAGACTTGTGGATGCATTCCTTGGCACAGAAAATCTGGGGAGACATTTAAGTGGCTGTAACTCATGATTCCATTTGTTAGTGAATAAGGAACTATCCCTGTAAATCCTCCTAGTAATGGTCCTGCTGATTAATACCTTATGGGTTTTGGCCACGTTTTGTGGCCAAGCATTCAGCCAACTTTTAGCTTGTCTAGTTTGGTGTCACATTAGTTCTCTGTGTAGTGTGAGGTCTTTTAGGCAAGGTGTTATGTGGTCTAATGATTCTAGCACGTTGGACCAGCCTAAGTATATGCTGTTGGAAGAGTTGTATTTATCAACCATAACTATACCCCTGCAAACAAACCCCACCTCAGCCCAAAATGAAAAGCTTGTTTAGCAATACTTGAAAGACATTAATTACTTTTTTAGCTTCTCCTCAAATTCATTGTTGATGGTATCCCAAATTGATAGTTCCATTATTTTATTTAGGCGTGATGTCAGGCTAATTGGCTTGTCACCTTTGCTTTCCTCTTGTCCCTTTACATTTTGGGATTATGCTGGCAGTCCTTCAAATGCTCTGAGTTGTGCTAGTGTTCCAGGATTTGTTAAAAGTCAGTATTGTTAGTACAGGACATCTTAGCCATTTTTTTTAGGCATATGTTACGTGAGACTACTTAATTTTGAAAGGGCTCACCTTCAGCAGGATGCTACCTTGTTTTTTTCTGAGATAAACATTTTACCTTTTCATTGTATAACAAATGGTTTTTGAAAGTATTGTTTGTCTAAATACTGATACCTGTGGATGCAAAAGTGAAACAAATCTTCTAAACCTCTTCAAGTGGTCAGTGACCTGATTCCTTCCTCGCATAACTTCAATTTTCCTCTTCCAAGAATCCTTAAGGTTTATTATTTTTTTCTGTTTTATCTTGAGGCCAGAGAAACTGCCACAGCAAAGAGCCTTTACACCAACTCACAGCTCCCCAGGCTAATGTGGTAGTCATGGGTGGGTTCTGGCCCTTTGCATGGATTTGAATTAAAAGGAGTTGAAAGGAGGTGGGTTCTCCAGCAGGCAGCCCAAACAATAGGAGAGAACAACATTAACTATAACCTGTGGGACTGTAGCATAGAAGATTTTCAGCTTTATGTTAGGCTTTCCTTGAGTGTTGTTCAGTAGGGGAGCTTCCCAAGGGGGAGGAAAACAGTCCTTTCTGAAGGGGGCTAGTGTGAATGCTCTATAGCAGAATGTCATCTTAATGCACTTCTGCTGCAGATGCATGTTAAAGGTGGATGCTCAGTGTGAAGCATGGATGATGTACAGAACTCCTTGTGGAAAATGAGCAGTATCCAAAACATTCAAAATTGTTGGGTATTAATTTTGTTCTGTGGGGAAATAAACAGATTTGGTGTCTGTGTATGCATGCACATGAATGTACATATATGGATGTATACATAAATATAGAAGTATGGTTTCCTAAAGGATTCAAAAAGTACCTTAGCTTGAGTTAGCTGTTCCTACTGTAGTGACAAAGTAAATACAGCAGCCATTATGCAGTGTGGTATGCCAGTATGGTAATGCATTGCCTTACCTGGGCCTTTATGTTGCAACCACTGTTTCAGCAACCACTTGGGGGAGACATTAAAATTAAAGCTTATCTTCAGAGCTCTGTTTGTGGCCAGTGAAGGTCACATTTTCCAGGTTGCAATGTTTGGCACATGGTATATTAGATCTGTGCACTACTATACTTTGAGTGGGTTGTGCTAATGCTTTCCCGAGTGTCTCTTTTATGTTCCTCCAGTTCAAAGGTTTTTATCCATAGCTTTTTTTTTGCCATGGTTGGATCTTCCAGTCTAGCTTGTCTTAGGAGAGGCACTAAACTCAAGCTCCCCAGTGATAAGTAAAAGTATTTGTCTTCGGGCATCCAGCTTCATGTCTTGGAGCTCCTTGGAGACAAACTAAAGCTGGAAATAATGATGCAGATCTGTAATGAGCCTTAAAAAAATTATCTTTGTTTTAGTTAGCACAAGAATCACACAAAACCAACTGTAATAATTAATGAACCTATTTCATTGCATTAGAGTCTCTTCCTTATATGTGGCTCAAGGTTGTGTTGAGATCCTGCATCCCCTCTCCAATACGTGACTTCTCTGAGACTTTGACTGGCTGAGTGGCCCTTTCCTCTCTCTCAACAAGTCTCTTTCTTACTGCTAGGATTTCTGTAATTTGTATCATGCTTTGCTCTTATTCTCTTCTGCTCTCAATCCTAATTCTGTTTTCAGTCCTTTTATTTCTATCAACTTCTTAATCTTTTTTAAAGCCTCTGAGTATCAGCATCTAGTTTCTTTGTTCTGCCTCTGGAAAATATCACTGATCTGCACCCAGGTGCTTGCGGAAAGGGTGAAGAAAACTGTCTTCTCTGGGCTTCAGCTCTCCTCTTGCCTCTCTTTGAAGGTGAATCGTTCATGGTAATGTCTTGCTATCATTACCTCCCTGTGGAATTTTAGTTCATTGTGGCAGTTAAAAAGTAATCAAATGACAGCGCACAGACTTCCCTCCACTTTAGGGGACCCTGTGATGATGATTTATTTATCATTTTCATTGCAGCAGGAGCTACGGACCCCTGTCAAAGATCAGGGCTCCACTATGCACATGACGGCTGTGCGATGTAATGGAAAGATGGTCGCTGTCTCAGTGAATTTTCAGTTGAGGTGTTGAAGCGTTTTGCTTTCATGTGCCAGGAACGTTTGAGACTGTTTAACTGAAGGAGAGAGGGTGAGCTGGGACAGGGGTGCAATAGCAGGTCCTTTGAGAGATGCTGTGAAGGGGGTCTTTGACAGATTTTTATGGTACGTTACTCGTGCGACAGTATGTCAGATCTTAAAAACCCAAGAGTCAAAGGAACAGGCGACAGTAATGGACTTCTCTTTGTTAGCATGGAGCAGTGATTGCAAACTGCATCCAAGAGCCTGCCAGATAAACAGTTTGAGAGAGAACATGACCTATACGAGAGCAAAGACGCTTCATTAAAGTAGCTCTTCCTGTCATGTGCACAACTGCTTCATGGAGGGGACTGTGGTCGTGTGGATTATGGAAGATCCAGACAAGCAGGCTGCTGAGTAAGCTGTCATGTGCTATGACACCGAGTAAAGCAAATCAACTCTGTCCCAGGAGAACCATTTCCATGTCAGCCTCTACATGAAAATTATCTGACTTGAACAAGGGTTTCTTTATGAAGTTAAGAGAATTATTCCTAAGGATTGAAATTTGTCTGTGTCATGGAGGAATGGCCAGAATGGACTTCAAAGTGCAGTCAGAAGATGAGATAATGTGCAACAAGCACTTTTTTTTATAACCAGCAGCCCAGAGAGGAGCATGTCAGCTTAAAAAGTATATTTCTGTCTGAACAGTCCAAATTGCTGTTTTACAGGTAATGCATGGTGTTACTGCATTTTTCAGTGATTAAAGAAGGAAAATACCTCTCAGTCCATTCTGCTCTGGGTTTGACACTTTGTGCATACCCAGTGTTGCTCTTCCTGCATGTAGTCAGTTGCTCAGCCTCCCTACGGCTTGAATGGGTGATTCAGAGCTCCAGGAAACCCCGATTGCTTTTGTTTTCCTTTTAATCTGGGTGGCACTTGGGAGCAACACTTGAGCCCACTTTTTTTAGGCATTTTTTTTTGAGTTCAGAGAATCTCCTTGAAGTTTGCTTCCTGTGATCCTTTCATCCAGTCTGTTTGAAATTCTGCTTTTCCTTTGGCTTTGTTTGGCATCTATTCAACTACCTTCTGTTTCATAGTAGGTATCAGCCTTTGTTAGTGGCCCACGATAGCTTACTTGGGCTCATGATGGTGATTGACTGCTCAAGCACACTGAAAGAGATTGAAATAATTTCACTGCTCTTCCTGTCTCATGCCCTTGGTTGCTAAAGGGTATTCTGTTAGTGCTGGGGTAGGGAATAAAAGTTATGCATATTCCTTACTCCATCTACTTTGTCTGTTACAAGATGAATTCACATTATGAAAAGGACTGAGTTACTCCTTTCCTGTAGACTCAACGCTTGTCACTCCATAGGTACTCAAGAAGTCATGAATAACATGCAAAGGAAAAGAGGAGTCTGAGTTTATTTTCTGTATTTCCACAAGCCTTTGAACCCTGCTTCTGTACTTCCACTCACTGTTCATGTGTGCAGGAACCTTGAGGTTGGAAGGATTGTCTCTTCTTCCCTTCAGAAATTAATGATATTGTTCCTTGGTGGCCACACAGTGCTTTGCTGCTGTCCACGAAGCGAGCTCCGAACACCCTTTGCTTTAATTCTAGTAGTATTAAATCACGCAGCAAATCACAGAACTCTGGACTCGCACTATTTAGATGCATGTATGGTAGCTTCTCTTGTTTAATTCTGGGGCTCTTCAGCCAGCACTGGTGTTATTTTGTGATGTAGCAGATTGTCATTTGTTCTTGAAGCATTCTCGCTTCTAGTGGGTCATTTATGCTGCTTCATGTGGCTGGTTCAGCCACCCACCAGGACATGGGATCATTTCTCCAAGGGTGTTTGTGCCTCCCTTGTACCTGAGCGGTGTGGTAATGAAATGTGTATGTGTGAAGTGCAATATAATAATTTGTGGTGTTTTTTATTTGTTATTGGGAATGATGGAAAATGAGAGAACCAGAGGAATGAAAATACGAGCAGGAAAAGAAAAATAGAGGTATCCTTTCTCCTTGTGGCATCAGAGTACTCACACTTTGCCTGCTCCCCATGACTTGAAGAGTTTCCAGTATTAATTTCAAGTTTATCATAGGCTGTCTGGTATGTACAGTATTATAGCATCTTTCCTGTAATTAAGGGTCAGACAACATTGTCATTGTCACCCCTCTACTCTAATGGATTAGAACTTGCGTAAAATAACTAGCTGTGAGCTGAGATTTTATGTGAGCTCTCAGACTGAGAGCCAGCACTTCCTTTATTTTCAATCTGGCATACTTAATTATAGGTGGGTCTTAGAGCACCACAAATTAAGGTTGTGTGATGCTCCCATTATACAGCTCTATTTTCACTTGCCTACTGCTTTATTGAACTCTAAGCAGCTGGGCTTGAAGTTTTCCAGGGCTGGTGTCTTCCTTAGGTGGAATTATTGAAAAATTTCAGTTAAAATGAGCTCCGTAATTTCTGAGACAAAGGCTGAAGAAAAAAGTTGGTTAGTTTTATTTTTGGGGATCTTTCTGGGTTTTTGTTTGTTTTATTCTTTAGAGGTGGTGTTTGATTTTTCTGTTAGCTTTGTAGGGAGTCAATATTTGGTGAGAGGAGGTATTTTTTTGTCAGTGGATGTACTTTTTGCCTTTCTGATACAAATTTGGGCAAATTTTAAGTCTTTGAAAAATTGCAGTTAGCACACATTCACTGGAATCTCTTATATTTATACATAATTTTCAGCTAATATTTCTGATTATGGCTTTGCTAAGCGTATTCCCACCCTTTATCTCTGCTGAGGGTTGACCAAGCAGCAAGTCCTTGAGAGCAGTTCAGCTTGCTCCAATTACGGGGACAGAGAGAAGCATTTCTGTAATGGATCCCCCCACATGATAGCAGCAATGAGGCTTGGGCACAAGAACTGCAAGCAGGGAGCCCGTCTCACCGCTCCACCAGCCCTTTTCTCCTCAGCTCACCCACCGCCCATGTGCAGTGCTGCTCGGGAGGAGGGAAAGGTTGTGTACTGTGGGTGTCAAAGTGATAAGAAAGGAGGGGGGGATGCAAACAGTCTGGTAAGAATGGGGTTTAGGGGAGGAGAAAACTGGGATAAATTGCTGTGTGGAGGAGAGTGCATGGCTGATACAAACCAGTGTGGGACTGGGTTGGGAAGGGATCGGTTGGGGAGCTCATGACGGGAGGTGAGGCAGAGACTGGGCGAGGGGAGCAGTGCAGGTCTGCTTCAGTGAGAAGCAGAGATTGGGGCGGCAGCAGGTCCATCGATGAGGAAGAATGGGGATGTGGCGGTGCTGCCAGAGGAGCACGTGAGGGCTCACTGATGAGGTGTCAGCACCCAGCAAGGACCCTAGCGTTTTGGTTTAGGAACTCTTCAGTTTTGCTGTTTCTTCTCTCTGAGGAAGTATTAGAGAGACCCTCTGACAGGCTGTGCCTCACCGCTCCCTTGCGTGAAAGACAACCTGCTGCTTCTGTCAGCTCTGCCATTAGCTCACTTGGCAAAGGTCTCTGCCATAGTCCTAGGGTCTTTTGATGACCCCTGGGGATACAGAATGATGCAATGTGATGGATTTTTAATGAGCTTTTAAAAAAAACCTGAGAACTTGCACAGAAAAATGCATTAAAGGCACATTATTGGGGTTGTAAAGTCACTCACACACAAGTTAGGAAATGCCAGAACAAAGTTGCGCTGTGGACCATTAATTCAGGTTCTCTGCACGCTATGAAATGATCTCTGGTGCTCTGATCACATCTGTTTCTGGTCAGTAGGACCTCTGCCATGTTCAGTGCACTGGATGGATGGTGGCCCCTTGATGTTAACTTAAAATAATTATTTCATGTGCTGTGTAATCATGAGGTCTGCATTTATCCAGAACTGTCTAAAGGGAGGTGAATTGTCCCTACAGTCTGTCAGAGCTGCTCATTTGAGACTACAAGTGGGGAAGATGGCTGGAGGTTAGTTCCAGTATCTCCTCTTGTCTATACATTGGTACCTGCCGTATGCGTGCTGACAGGCTGGTCTCAAAAAGGGAGGAAGGACTGTGTTCCCCACCTCGCCTTCAGTGAAGGATGACATCTCAGGCCCAAAAGCACGGGGAGGCATTGAGTCTCTTGAAGCAATTTTGTCTTTTCCCAGGGCTTTCCCTGGCAGGGGTGTGACTCCAGGCAGCCCTTGTGCCAGCGGGTTTTTAAAAACACTGAGTGGCTCTGTATGTACTGTTGCTGTTGAGGAATGTCATACAAGACCTGAACTCCAAAACCAGTTCCCTGACAGCAACAGACATCAGGCAAGTTCTCTGACAGACCAGGACTGTATGGATTAAAAAATGAAAGGCAGCTGAGGTACGTACGTGCTAGTGGGAATACAACTTGGCTTCGCCTGCATGGCACATCGCTACTTGATGTGTATGCTATATAACATCTCAGGAATTCGGCCACCATAGCATTGCAACCCCCTTTTGACCTTATGAAATAATGGGCCAGTGGCCTATTGAGTACCTCCTTTATGGCAAGGAAAAGCCAGAATGATCAGGCTCCCAAGCAGACCTTCCTCCTTCGATTTAAGCATGGAACTGCATCCCTCACCACTATTCCTGGTATGTAGAAATGGTTGAGATGCATCTAGAAACAGGTGTCGTGTTTTCTGCAAATGGAGTTGCACCACTAGGATATGAACTTGCGTAACAATTAGACTAATTAAGCTGAAACTTTGTGTCCTTTTAATTATGCAATTAAGATGTCTAATTACAAAATTACTTTATGTAATTACCTAGGAAGGGTGAAGAAAAACTTTATGAAATTTTACTATGATTTCTGAAAACTGTTTCTAGCAATACACCTGTTTATGGCTGAAGCAAGAACACTTATGGCCTTGAGGTGGTACTGTTTTCTTCTGTGTGACTAAAAAGGGGGAAAAGGAACTTGGTCTGTAAGAAAGGTGTGATACCAGTGGTCCTGGTCCACAGGGAGTGAAAGGAAGGCTCGGCCTGGGGTTGAGGCAGCGGGGTTGAGACATGAGAGGTAAGCTTAGCTATCAGCTCTGACCCAGGCTTCCTGCGGACATCATGTAAGGCCTCGCATATGCACCAGACCTCAGATCTGCTGTGGACTCTCCTCCTGGCAAGGAGACCACCCTTTGTGCTCACATGGGGTGGAGGTCCCACCTTCTTTCCCAAAGATCTAAGTTGCTATAAGGAGGCAACAGCCTCTGCTGCTGTTGACCTTCATCATTTTGTTTAAAAGTGTTGAGCCAAAGATGGAGGGCTGAAGCTGTGGATTTATGACTCTTCTTCGTTTGCTCTTTATTTGGAAAAGTCACTGCCCAGTGTGAAGAGGCTGCACTCTGAGAGAGGTGATGAAATATTGTCATTGGCCTGCTGTACGGACCATCTGTCTCTCCCAGGGCTACTCTGGAGCATGGTGAAGTGTGTTGCTTTTCTGTATGGGCTTTTTCATTTAGTTGGCCTTGATTCACTGCTATTTTTTTTTTCTTTTTTTTTTAAATCAGGGCAACCCCCAAAACTTTAAACACACTCTGACAACCTGCAGCCTTATTACAACCAGTCCCTTGAGCCTCTCGGTCCTCTTAAGATAAGAGACAATAAAAATATTGTTCAGCAGACCAGAACAGTATGGATTAAAAATGATTGTTAGCAGATAGATGAGGTATAAATTTAATCTTGGGCATATAATTCGGCCTTTCCTGCACATTATTCCTGGTGCATTAGCAAATGTTTCAATGAAATAATAATCCTACGGTCATTTAGGTTTTGCAGCTGGAAAACATCTGCCCTTGTGGGGGCAGATGGTGCAAGTGTGTGTCATGTCTGTCTTTTTCTTGTGCAATTATGTAAAAATTAAAACACTAGGAGTGCATGCAAGCGATTAAGGAGAGCAAGTGTTAAATGGAAGTTCTCATTATCTCTGAAACGGGTATTATAGCCCTACAGATTCATAGTTAAAAAGTATAGATTTGTTGAGCTTGAAAATGAAATTGCAGTGCTCAAATACCCTTATCCCAAACTGGCTAAAGTCTCTTTTGAAGCTTTCCTCTAGAATGTATTGAAATTATACTTGTGGATATTCTGTGGGGTTTTTTTGTTGTTTTGTTTTGGGTTTGGTTTTTTTTTTTTTTTTTTTTTTTTAGGAATAGTTATGATTGCTTACTCTGAGCCTGATATTCTACACAACCAAGTGTAGTTCCTTTCAGCAAAAAAGCTCCCTTTCCACCAAGGGTACTGCTAGGTAACAGTAAAGAGCAATTTGGTAAACTTCATTGACCAAGGTTAGAACAGGTTATAAGAGGGATTTACTTTCCCCATTTTTCTCTTCTGCTTTGTGAGAGGGCGCTTGAGGACCCACCTGTCTTCTGGGGATGGACAGCTGATTTAATTTTGTGTTTAGTTTTTCTTTTAGCAAGAACACTTTCTGGAGGTAATAACCAGAGGTGGTTGTGTCCATCTGGGGTGGTATCCACTTTGGCTGCAGTACTCGCCCACTTGTAAGACCTGGGTTCTGCGTGCTCCTCTGTCGGAATGGGACCAAATAATGATTTTTCTATCTTGAATATCCTGAGCAGAGAAGAAAGACTTGCATGATGGCAGCTCTCCAGTGACCCTGCTGCAATATTCATAATGCAAAATTTCCCAGAGAGGGCTAAGAGCAGAAAGTCTAACTGTAGCCAGCCTGGGGATGATATCAATGTTTTGGTGAGACCGTGCTCCCAGGAATGCTTGTATGTTTTTGGGGAGGCTACCATTATTTTGTATATTATCGCTACTCTGTGAGCAAAACACATCCCAATGTTAACTGGGATCTGGTATGGGTATATGTAAATAGAGGCAAATAGGTGAAAATGCCTGATGATTATCTTTTGTTTGGCAGGAATGATTTCCATTATCTCAGCAAAATACTTTGTTTTCTCAATCGGTCTTCCAAAATAACGCACCTCCCAGCTCCCAACAAGGAGATTAAATAACATCACTTTTTTATTTCTGAGTGTCCTAGTTTATAGCTTTCAGATATTATTAGGTTGTGCACTACTTAAATGTAGAAGGAATGACTCACTTTCTCTATTGAGAGAAATTTGGGGTAATTTCAATGGTATGTTGAACTCTATGATGCAGAATTGGAAACTCTGTAATGTTATCTGCTGCACAGATTGATTGCACTTAATGGTAGACTGTATAATACTTTTTCTTGCAGTACTGATCAGTACTGGCCTGGCTGGGTATATGGATATTTCTGTTGATTATATATCCATCACAACTTACATTAATTATCTGTTGATTTTAACTCTTTCTCCTTATTTTTTGCATGTTGTTTTGTGGAGAGATGCTCAAGTTTCAGAGAGCTTAAATCTGCCATGCTGGCCTACAGGAATGTATTTGGCATGTTAACTTTCTTTTAACAGTCATGTTTAATATATACAGAGAGCATCCAGCTCTGAGAGGCCATCTGAACGTCTTCAAAGAGTTATTGAATTGTTTATTGATCTACTTCATTACTGCTGTTCCTCTGGTTCCTTTTGATGTCTTGTCACTTCTTCAAAATATAATGCCAGGGTTTTAAATTAATAGTTGTGTAGGAAGCCCTACATGTGTAAATATTAGGATATGTTTCTCCTTTGAGTGAGAATGTGCTAGACGGTCCAGTAAATATTGCTGCCATCAGCGTTTTATCCTTTTTTTTTTTTTCCCCTCCCATTGCCCAGAGACTCCTTCCTCTCTTAAGAAAACTGAAGTGTCTGAGGTTTTAACTTCTAGGTTTCATAACAGCAGTCTAATCTTTTGTTCTGCCATTGGAAGCTTACAGACTAGTACCCTGCTTAGGAAAAGAAATTTGATTAATTTTCCCTCCTTCCCTTTAATCTTTTCCATGTGTGTCTCTTACATTTGTTAAATTCATGAATTAGAAGTGCCTGCTGAATTTTTTTTTTCCTCGTTAATTTATTTAATAGCTTTTTGAAGCTTTTTAAGATTCTGGAATAGACAACATCCCATGGCAAGGAGTCCCATAGTATATGATTACTTGGAAAAGTGCTTCATTTTTAATCTTGCCACCTGAATATTCCTTTGTGGATTTTAATTTTTTTTTGTTTTAATAGTGGGTAATAATTTTTTTATTGATTTTTCTAAGTCATGCAGGATCTTAAATATGTTTGTCACATCCTGCATCAGTTCCTGCTTTTTCCAGGATTAAGATTATAGCCTGTTTGCTTATTCCTTGTACAGAAGTTGTTCCGTATCTTTGGTTGTCTTGGTCACCTCTCAGTATCTCTTCTATTTCTAGATTTTGCATTTGACTTAGCCCTTCTAGTCCATTGGCTGGTCTTCTACCCTTAGTGTGCACCCACAACAACAGCAGGAGGTTGCCTGATACCAGAATAATTTTTGTGATAAATTAACACAGAAGTTTGTTAAATGGCAGAGTGAGAAATAAGACTTCCCACTGGTGATAAGGCAGGCTTGGAACTGTTTCATTTAGATGTACAGCTTCTCCAGACAAATGTCTTGTGACCGCCTACAAGGCAACCCTGTCTGTTTGCACTCTTCCAGCTTCTAACCCACCTCCCCTTCCCAGCAAAAACACCCAGCCGTCGTTTTCCCAGTACGCCTCTCGCGCAGCTCTGAGTTACTGGCCAAGTGTGTGTCATGGGTGTGCTGAGTAGCCGAATCACATAAATTAGCCTGATGGAGTTATTGGTTGCTTCTGGCTGAAAAGGCAAAGGTTTGTGCCATGAAGCTGTCAGATTCATGTATTGCTGGTGTTCATTGTGTGTTATACAGGACAATTTTTTTTTTTTTTTCTTTTTTTAAAAAGCCCCAAAGCCACTCCTTCCTTTCTCTCCCCCACCCGAAATGGTGGGAATGAGCTGAAATATTGCAGAGGTGGGGGGGGGGGGGGGGAAGCTCTTAATATTTAACCTTACACAAAGTAAA
>JANZLQ010000025.1:21698824-21724674 GCA_026212715.1 Elanus axillaris
CCCCGCCCCGTTCTCCTTTCCCCGGCTTTACATGCTGAGCATGACATCCCATGGTCTGGAATATCCCTTGGTCAGTTGGGGTCAGCTGTCCTGGCAGTGTCCCCTCCCAACTCCTTGTGCCCCCGCCCCCAGCCTCCTCGCTGGAGGGCATGAGAAGATGAAAAGTCCTTGACTTAGTTTATACACTACTTAGCAACAACTAAAACATCAGTGTGTTACCACCATTCTTCTACTGAATCAAAAATGTAACACTATACCAGCTGCTAGAAAGAGAATGAACTCTATCCCAGCTGAAGCCATGGCAATGTGAATTTTAGATGACTTCTATTAAGGGAGAGGCAAAAGTGAAATGTTGTTTGGGCAGTTGCAGTGGTGCAACTTTAAATGTTCAGGTAGAATCTGAATATTCAGGTAAAATCTTAACTGATTTGCCTCTATTTGCTTTTATGTCTATATATTAGGAGGAAAGAGCAAGCCCTGGATAGGATAAGGCACCTTGTGGCTCTAGATGGTAACCTAGGAAAGAAGTACAAGGAGGTATGAACAAGAAATGCGTGATTGATACATGATTTTTGCAAAGGTTACAGCTTGCAAAGGGATGAACAAATCTACCTTGATCAGTTCGTATGCTGCAACATATAATGTGTGAAAAATGTATGGCAAGGCAGTCAGAGCAAGAGTGGCATTTGAGTTTATCCTTCTTTGTGTTCCATGTCGGAGGACAGGCTTGGACAGGAGCACCTTGCAGCCAAGGTAGAGTGGAAAAGGTGCTTGATCACATACAAGGCGGAAATGGGAGAGCTTTGGGAAAAAAAGCTACAGTTGGTGACCTTACACCAGGGCTCTCTATTTTAATAAAGAGTCTCATGTGGTTCATGACAGATAGAATTAGGGACCATGCAAGTATCTTGTAGATACATTTGTGTTTATATTTTTTGCTACCTTTTTTTTCCCCCAATGCCCCAGGGAGCCATCTCAAAGACCTCATAAATGCAAGATTTCATTTTCTAATGCTATTTCATTTCCTGGATGGAGGACCTGCCATGAGAAGACCAGACCTCAAATTATAATAGCCCTATAAATAACTCCCTACGGCAAAAGGAGAAAAGAAAGCTTTTGAAAGACAACCGCAAATGCAAAAATGGAGGTGTTTGGGTTCTTGCAGAACCAGACTACACAGCTCTAGTTAGGACGTCATTAATTTAGTCTAAAGTTTTGGGGGTTTCCCTGTTTATCACTGTGCACTGCTTACTTACAAACCTGTATCTCAGAAGTCCTCTGAGATCTCTTACTTGAGTTTAATTTTCTGCAGTGTTTTGGTGCTTTTTGGCCTGTCTTTAGAGCCTGCTAGAAAACGGAGTTTCCAGGTAAAATTGAAAACAATCCAACAAACTGACTAAAACAAATACAATCACAAATTGAGTAAAAATAGTCTGAAAATGCAACTTTTTCTTCTTTCTGGGTGAAGTAGTTTTATTTCAGCAGACCCAGACTGTCTGCCTGCTTTCCACTGGAAATCTGTGCAGAATTGGCACATCGACTAGAATAAAAACATTCCCGAGGAATCGGCATGTTCTGTCAAAACATTTGAACAGCTCCCGTCTCCCAGAGCACAGCTCTGCTGCGGAGCCGGCAAAGGGAGCTCTGCAACGCGTGGTGCCGGCTTCCCCTCCAACCTCCTGTCTCGAATCCACCTTTTCGCATAATTATGGGCAAAGTGCTTCGGGTTAAATTATATTTAGCTGCGGTGGGAGTATAAAAGGAGGTTTGTGAGAGCCTTTTGCACTGTGGTATGACCTGTGCAAGGGCTGTCCTTTCTCAGTTCCTGCTAAGGCTGTGTTGCATATGTGATGAAAAGTAAGGAGGTGAGGCTGTAGGACCCCAGTATCTTCCTGTAGCAGCCTGGGTAAATGTACTGGCCAGGGACAGCCAGGCTGGCAAAGCTGAACTCCAGGAGAAGTCCTGCTGCGCAGGGACAGGATTCCCCCTTGATAGATGCTTCTGTGCCATGCGTCTTGCTGTTGTGTGACTCTCTGCTACGTGTGAGCTCAATCTCCAGCAGCAAAGTTCAATCTCTGTGTTGTGGAGTAATAATAATTTTTTTTTAATGACTTGATTAATTAAAAAAATTGTAATCTTTGGCTAGAAGAAGATACATAGCAATTACAGAATGTAACTAAGCAAAGTGTGATTAGCCTCAACCTTTGCAGCGGGACACTGATTACTTTACTTTTGCTAAGTAGTATCTTAGTCCTCTAGCACTGAAATAAAGGGGATCTTGCTGGTAGGCTCTGCTCGGTATGAATAAGAGTGGTAAAATCAGGCCTGCAGCCAATTTACCAGAGGTGCTGTCTGTCTTTTATTGAGACCAATTGCTTAGGAATGTAATTGTGTCATTCTTGTTACCAAAATTGATATCCCCTGACTCACTGCAGCTAAATGAGTTTTTATTTTTGCAGAATTTCTGGGTTGTTGCATGATAAGGCTTGTGATGGACAGCATGCAATCAGTGGTTTGAAACAAATGAAGTTTTTCTTCATATTTGAATATTTTCTTTGTATTTGAAACTGTGCTGATGCACTAGCAGATGGTGTCCTTTAAGGCTGCACAGGTGACAGTAGCCTGTTTGAATGAGTATCGTACCTACTTGTCTAAGCCCTGTCCAGCAGAAAAATCCTTTATAAAATAACATAGAAGTAAACAAGGTGGGAAGGCAAGCAACCCTACGTATGTGCTAATCTTATACACCATGACACATGGTAACATAGCAATTCAGAGCCATTTTGATAAAAAGTGGCATCGTTGAGAAATGTGGCAGAAGAGAATGATCCATACCACGCGGAGCACGGAGGGCAGAGGTGGCTTATAAACCAGCCCTAGCTCTGCTTGGGTTAGTGGCAGTGCAGCAATCTTAGAGGGGGTGGGTTGTGAATGTGCATTCCTAACTCTATTACTTATCCCCTGGGCCAGAAGGGCCAGATGTGTTGCATAGGCAACATACTTAATATGTGAATGATCATTCCTGATGGATCCCCTCCAGCCAGTCCAAAAGTTACATTACGGGGCCCCAGCCCACTTCACATAGAAAGACAAGACCACCCAATCTGGTGCCTTTAGGGAAGGCAGAAGGTGGAATTACTGTGATTACTGTGATTAAGAATTTCTCATTTTATGCAAGCAGTTGTACACTCTATGGCCAAAATGCTTATATACTGGTGTCTAACCCAAGGCAGCTAAAGCCACACAGTGGCACCTAAAAACCTAACTATATGGCTCTCACAGGAGTTAACAGGCATTATTACTTTCAAATGTTGTTATAACTCCTTTTCTTTTATTTAGTTATGCAAAATCTAGCATGCTGCGCTTGTAAATTTTGGCCCGAGCATAAACCATGCTGACAAAATATGGTCACCTCTGGGACTGAGGTGAAGGCAGTTTCCCACTGTATGGCCATATGGGAGGGGAAAACCTGCTAAAATCCTTCTAAGGACAATTATGGCAGATATATGTTAAAAGGCTTTGAGACCTTGCACGATGACGAGCCTGTCTCTTCCTAGGAGAGGTAACAGGCTGAAACAACAGCGTCAGAATTGAAGCCTCTTAATATATTATATCACTGTCTTGCAAATATCTGAGACTCAGCTTTGCGCAGGCTTACCACTGTCCTAACACAGGAGCAGTCGCTTGATTTGCTAAAAGCTTATTGTCTGCAGAGGCAGACCTGGAAGCAAGGAAGTGTTCTTGCAGTTTTATGGGCAAGGAAACTAAGGGCTGTGGCTATAACAGTTTAGCTTCACCACCCATTGAGACCAATGGCCGAGTGCCCGCTGTCTTTGCTGGACATGGAAGCAGGTAGCAAGTGACTCCAAGCTTGCACAGAAATAGGTGGTGGCAAGGCCGCAAACTGCCTTCACATCCAATGGGTCCTGGCGCAGCACCGCTATTGCTGCCACCATCTCAGAGCCTCCTGTTGCTGCAGGAAAAGTTTGCGTTACATAGAGGAGGATAATGCCTCAGAACATCCCCACTGGAATAAATAAGCATCTTAAGTCGAGAGTTCAAACACAACTTGCTTTTCTACTAATTCTGTAGTCTGGTAATTTTTGTTTGGCTTAGGAAAAATACGAATAAGTGTTAAATTCATGCTTAAAAGATTGCCTCTCTTCAGAGAAACTTGTTATCCTTTTTCTTACTTTCAACAAGGAAAACTTGCTTTTGCAGCAGAGATTTTGACATTAAGTGTCTTGATAGAATAATAGGCGTGAGATGGATTGCAATCTATTGCCTCAAGACTTTGCCAATCATAAACTAAAATCAGTTAATGCATTGAGTTAAATCTTGCTATATTGTGCAATGTGCTAGTAGTATTAAAAAAATCAATCCAGAAAATATATTGATTATATTATCACCATAGCAACAAACAATAATGGGATAATGTTAGCTTAATAATTGTGCTTTGTGAAAACCTTTCAGAATAATCACTGCATTGTAATCTTTTCACAATGTGGAATGCAATAATGCTTCTTCCTTGACTGCAGTCACCATCAGCACTGCGTCAAGAGATGCTGTTTTTGTGTGCATGCATATGTATTCATGGGTAATTTTGCTCCGGGTGAAACAATTTAGCAGACTATTTTGGGATCCATTTTTAAATGGTCAAGACCACAAATTGGCAATTGTTTTCTATGTGGTTTGTTTTCTCCCACCTCCTCTAACAACTGGCTACTGTAAAAAGAGGCCATTAACATTCCTTCTCCTGCATCTTTCTTTACAAGGCACAAAGATTCTGGCATGTAACAAAACTAAATGTCCAGCTACTCTGTTAAGGATTTGCAGGAGAGAGGAACTCTGCTCTAAAGACATGCTTCAAAGCTGTTCCTTTAATTGAATTTCATCTATCATCCTCTAGCAATGACCTGTTCCACAGAAGCTGAGATATTTGCCTGTACTTTGGAGGACCTGATTCTCTTGTGCATCCTGCATTGTCATATAAATAACCTGAGGTTGTTATGAATAAATATATGTATATTCTTACATATAAGTAGGGGGGTGTGTGTCTAATATTTTTAGCTTGAAATTTTAGCAGGAGAGTCAGAGGAATAGATATATACGTTCTTCATCTGCGTCTTGCTTTTATTTTTACTTCTAGAACAACCCTGTAATTTTGATCTTGAATTAAAAAGAGGTGTTGACCCAAATGTATGATGGAGAGATCAAGTTTTTAGAGTGGTAAGAAAAAAAATGGTTTAATCCCTGAAGTTTAAGAAGCCCCTAAACTGCCCTGTCTCTGTGAAAGCCCTCAGGGACCTGGCAGTGGATCAGGAGTCCATTCACCTTCTGGTCATGCCACCAGTTCCTGATGTAGCTGCTGCACAAGGGCTGGGTTTAGAGATCAGCCAGCAGAGAATAGGCTGCTGTCAGATCTTGCACCAGGAGATTCTCCATGGCTTTCGTAGGGTGCCCTGTACTATCCCCAGTGGTATGGTGGGATGCTGCTTTACTTCCCAGGGTGTGAGTGGATGCCATGTTCTCCAATGGTCGCTCCTGCGGCCCTTTTCCTGTGGGACAAACACTGATGTCAGACAGGTTAAATGTCTAGCACCACTTCTTAGCAGTGATTCATATTATTTTGATTCTTACTTCTGGACAGAATTTGTCCTTCAAATGACCCATAATTTGATTTCTTACCATTTATCAGACAAGGGTCCCCTTTTCTTTGAGGACCCCCAGGAGAAAGACCCTGCTTTGGAACTACTGTTTACAATATGTGACCATCTTGGAGCCAGGAATGTGCAAACCCTCAACTCTGTAGGTGGTAGCACTTTAGTATCATGTACGTAAGAAATGCAGTACAGTGCAAGTGCTGATGGTTTTCCATTTGAGATGATCTCTTCATAAGGAGCCCGATTGTGCCGTTGTCCCCTGCCAATGTTTTCCTCTACAGTACCTCCAGGTTGTTACTTTATGGGGAGGGTGTGATGGAAGAGTTGTGTTCTGTTCTGAGGCAGTGGTTATTTCTGCCAGTGGCCCAATCCCCTAGGAATGTGGTTGATTCACAGGGACAGGGAGGAGCAGTGGTTAATCTCGACTTCATGCCTTGTGCCAAAGCATCTAGTTCTGTATAGCTGTTGTACTGAATGAGGGTGCCAAGCCCCCTCTCTCCTTTTCTGGGTATGGATGAATGCCGTTATGAAAGGGCAGTTAAATACATTCATTCCTCTGGAAAATATCTCGTACTTGCAGGTGTGTAGCATCATTCATTCATTAAAAAAAAAAAAAAACCAAACCCAAACAACAACAAAACAGATGGATTGACAAGGTGCTTTTTCTAATGCTGCTGCAGAATCCAGCCCTGAGTGATGATCTAGAAACAGAAATGAATGGCTGACATGAGCCAGTTCAATCCCACCTCCAAAACCAAGCTCTTCTGTCTATGAACTGGTCGCAGTTGAAGCTGTGACTGACTGTGCTTCTGCTTGGCAGCCCCTGTGCACTCGCTATGTGCTGGCCAGTGGCCTTGCTGAACCCTAGAGCTGTCCCAAATTCTTATTCCACTGCAGCCTCCTGTTTAGTTTCCTTGTGCTATCTCAGCTCCTACTGCTCTCCGCAGTCCTCTCTCCAGCCCATGCAAGGGTTGGTGCTGCGTGTTTCTGCCTGTCTCTTCCTAATCCCTTGTTCCAGGGAGGCCTGATATGGCTTTCTAGTGCGTCTGTTTTCCATGCTTGGATCCTACCAGCTACTACATGGGTGGCTTGGGTCTTAAATAGTGTTTGGCTTCAGGACAGAACATGAAGAGTAACATACCTTATGAAGACAAGGAGATTTTGTTGGAATAATTATTTTAAATAGGCAAAGAGTCCACTGCCTGGTGTGATATGGCTGTTGGGGCTGCATCTTGTCTTATTCCTGAAGGGATAAAAATACTGTTCTGCACAAGATCTTACAACATGTTTCTGTCCATAGTGTTTAGGGTAGGTCCATCCTACCTGTTGGACTGTAGGTCTGGGAGCAGGATGAATCACACCGAGTGTTTGTTCACATGGCTAGGGTGAAGATGCTTGTAGCTCAGCAGCCACGTGTCCCCTCATGCCCTGCTGAATGTACGGGCTCACCTCAAGGCTTGTGTGTGTCAAGCTGACTTGTCTGCCCTTAACCTTGTGGCTTTTACAGAGGTGCCATGTGATAGATGGTAGTAAAAAGGGACCTGTCATGCCTATGCCTGGCCTGTCCATGGTACAGATAGCAGCATGCTCTGTTCTGCATCAGAGGCCAGTACAATCTGTAAGGACAGTTTTCTCCTTTCAAGCTTGAGAGGCTGCATCCATACAAGGTGGGAATTAGACAAGAGGAAGCTGGGCTTGTCCTGCTATGTTAAAGTACAGAAATAGTCCTAGTATCTTTCAGTAATGCATTAAGTGGCATGATTAATGTCAGTCACGTGTAATGCTCTTTCTAGGTCTCTTCCCTTGATGGAGTACTCTGTGTGTAGCTTTGATTTGGGCACTGGCTTGTGTCTTAGTGTCATCACGATAAAAGATCAAAATTTTGGAACTGAACACAGATGGAGTCTATGATAACCTTTAGTTCTTTCAGATGTATGTTCCAAACCTGGTGGTCACTGATAATTAAGTGGCATTGATTTCATAATTGGTTCGTAAGCAATGGTAGAGACCCCTAGCACTATACAAGGGAAGTGTCTCTGAGGAGGCCAAGATATTATCACCCACTGACTGAGTAATGTTGCTTCCTAAAGCTGAGGTATTCTTGAAACCAGCCTGTCTAAGTAGCATCCACTTAAGCACAAGTGAGTTAAGGCAATATTAGATAGCCCAGAGTTTGCATCAGAAGAGAAGACTTAAAATGCTGTAATCCTAATGCTGTAGGTGAAGATGCAAGATTTGCACATGGACATGTAATTTTCCCAGTACTTTTTTCAAAGTCTGTTTGCACTCTATGGCGCTTAAGAGAGACTATTGCACAATGGGATTGGTTAATATCTTTTTATCCTTAAAAATTACATTTTTACAATCTGAAGGAATCTGCTGTTGATGGATCTGAGAAGGAGATCCATCTCTCTTCAGAAACAGAGAAACTCTGTGGAGAAAAAGTCCCTGTCTCCCTTCTTGGGAAAGAAGTCAACTTTCATTTCTCCAAATGCCAATTTTTTGCCTCCTAAACCAGTGCTGTGTTGTCAGAGTATTCCCCAAATGTTTGTTTTCCTTAGATTTAGCTAGCATGTCTGTCTGTCCTACAAGAAGTTGTTTCCATTTCTTTAAATTATGCAATTACTGCTTTGCTTCCCTTAAGGGAGGCCAGCAAAGGAAACTAATAAAATTCATTCAGCATTAGTAAGATGTGCTGAATGCTTATGTTAATCCATCTGAGAGACATTGAGCACACAGCAAAAATACACATTGCAATGGTCTTCTATTGTACAATGAATTCCCTCCTATAGAGAGCACTGTAATTCTGTTTTCCTGTTGTAATTCAAGGATGTAGTAATATTAAGAAAGGCAACAAAGATGGTTAGCGATCCAGTGGAATTACATACAAGAAGAGATTGTCCAGGAGAGAATTATACTTGGTTTGGAAAGATGACAACTTAGAAGAGATTTAGTGAAAATTATATACTCTAGTGAAAAAAAAATCCATTATTCCTTTCTGGTTTTTTTGTAATTTCTTGACTTGTTATAAATATGTTTATCACAGGATCAGAAATTGCAGTGAGTCTGCAAGACCTCATATGGAGCCTTTCATGAACACACATTGCACAAATTGTATTTTTCTTTGTACATGTCTTCATAATGACATGTTTTCTGGTTTTGATAAAGGTTCCTTGAAGCGTGAAGAGGTGTCTTCTGTGACATTTAGCATTAAGTAAAATAAGGGCCTAGCAGGTTTAAGTGTTATCTAGACAATAGTCCTAATAAAAATAGTAAGGTTGCAATTATAGCTCTACAGCAGCTATAAACAAGGTCTAAGCTAATGGCAGGCAACTTCCAAATAGATAAAAAGAAATATTATTTTAGCCACTGTAATCAGTCTGGAGAATTCATCATTGCAAGAATCAGGGAGTTAAATACAGCAGCTAGAATAATTTGAGGGTCCAGATAATTTTATGACTAATTACATTTGTAGCTATGCGTATTACAATAAAAGTAATTGAATCTTAAGCTAACAGTTGGGTGAGGAAGAAGCATCCCCCCATTTAAAGCATTTTAAAGTTAACTGTGTATGTAGGGTTGTTTTCCTCTTGCCTTTCTCCAAAGCCTCAGGCATGTGGTATGTCTGAAATCTCAGAAATAGATCGAATTTGTTGATATTCCTATCTCATATACCGTCTGTGTTTCTGTGGCAGAGAAGGAATGGTTTTTTAGGATACCAAGGAGGACTGAGAAACCTGCAACTTGTCTCTGGCGCTACCATTGACTTCTTGTGTGGCATTTGGCAAATTGCTTAATTTCATGCACTTCCAACTCCCCACCTGTGACAGATGGGCACTTACCATCCCAGAGATGTTGTGGAAATGAAGTTTGTAAAGTGAAAAGAGAAAGACAAAAAGGAAGCAAGAATCTCATTGCAGTATGCCAAATTAACGTATGAGGCCACAACTATGTGGGAATGCTTTGGAAACTTAAGGTGATATCAACTAGAAGCGTGGATGCAGTGTGCACATATTAAAGTGCAGTAAATCTTTTCCACAAGAAGAATCTCTCTTATTCTGGAAGTGGCTGTTTATCACCTTGAGGGGCTGGCATAGTTGGGCTGGGTTATTCATCCTATACTCCATTTTTTTTCTAAGTATCCACATCTTATCTCCTGTGCCTGAAAACCCTCCTAGAGGTTCATGCCCCCACTATTCTGACTGGGAAGCTGTTCTAAAATCTTACTACTTTGATAGTCAATAACTTTCATCTAATTTCTAGCAACATTTATCCATGGCCAGTTTATATGCATTTGATCTTTTAGTAATATAGGCCTTTATATTAAATAAATATTACTCCCTCCCTGATGATTACTCCCAGTACATTTATAGACAGCAAGCGTGTCTCCTCCCTTTGGTCTGCTAAAATGAACCTGTGGTTTACTAAAATGAACTCTCCTAATTATGACTTGTAAGACAGGCCTTCTGTTCCCTGAGGATCCTTGTAACCCTTTTCTCCACTCATTCCATTTTTAATTCATTCCTTTTGAATGTGGCTCATCAGATTTCCATGCAGCATTCCAGAGAAAGCATATCCCAGATTTTCTACATTTGTAGTTTCCATCGTACTTGTTGTTCATCATTATCCTGTGGTTGATGTGTCCATCCAGGTTTTTTCCCTCTGTTATTTTCAAACAATAATCTACTACTGCAGAAATTCTTGGAGTTAACATAGTCCCTCTAAGGGTGTTAAGCTTTGCTTTCAACTAAAGACTCTCCTCTGTTGCAGTTGTTCAGGTTCTTTAGGTCATCCAATTCTTCTGCTATGACAGTCTCAATCTCTCTGCCTGCTGAGGAGAGAATCTGTCTTTCAACCCAGAACCATGAACATACTTCACTGAAGTCTGTCTGCTTTTTGTGCCCAAGTCAGCCCTCAAAACATCAAACAAGGTCTGTCCCAAGCCTGACCCTTGAGAAATCTATAGGTTTCCTCTTTTCGTGCCTGTACTTTTTCTTTCAACTCAGTCCCTACTCATTTCTCTACAGCTTGCATGTTTACTGTCTCTTGATTTTTATCCTGATCTTCATCCTTTTGGGTGTGATGACTGTTTGCCTGCCACCAGACCAAATGCATTACTGAAGCTTGTGTACATCTTCCACTGTTCCCTCACCTAGAAAATGTGTTACCTTCCCAAAGAAAGGTAACACACAGTGTATCCCATTCCCATTCCTCTGACTCTCTTTCCTTTAGGTATTTGCTCTGAAGCAGGGTGCCAGGTTGTTACCGGTGGGCCAGAAATGGTCCCTGCAGGACTGTTAACTGGCTGCAGCTGCTCTGTCCAGCCATGCCACTTAAGCAGTGCTAGTGCTTACGACTCAAATGTTAAAAACATATGGTGGGGTTTGTGAGAAAATCTGAGGACTCTGTGTGTTCCATGCACTGGGAAATCTTGCATGCTATTGAGGTCAGTCTCACAATTGTGTATTTACTTGCTTGGCTTCCCCTCCCTCCTGCCGACTCTTCAGTTACCAGCCTATTAGAATCAGCCATTAACTTGGTTAATGGGGAGAGACAGCAAATACCAGGAAGGACGATGTGCTTTTCTTAATTCCCTCTTGGAAACCTGACTGTTTTAAACTGTAAATGTCTCAAGAAAAGGCTGAAAAAGGTCCAAAACATGTCTTGCTTTTGTAATGCAGGCACACCCAGGCAGAGGAGAGTGCGATGAGGCTGTGTTCTCCTTGGAGAGCTTCACTGGCAAGTGATCTTTGGGGGTGAAAGGGTAGTGCCCTGCCAAAACTGCCCAGGTGGCTTTGCGTTGTCTGCGTGCAGGCTTCGGCGTGATGAATTGGCATGCTTGAATCATATTGTGCCATCTGATCCTTTGGGTGATAGGACTCCATCCCAAGAGCCTCGGCCCTCTCTGACCAGGGCAGGTGATGGACAGCAGAAGGAGAAGATGGCAATGAAGGGCATGGGGTAAAGGCAGAGAGAAAGGGAGAGCTCATGCAAGAGAGGAAACAACCATCTTTAAGGGAAGAACTTGAGCAGTTTCTCCAAACAGCGATACGACAGATCCTTGTTCCAGACAGCAAGGGCTAACGCAGCACGCAGAAATAAACCTGCCCACTTTAATAAAAACTAAGACCTGAAAAGGCAGAAGGAAAAAATTTACAATTTGTTTGGTATTTAGTTCAGGTAATTTTTTTTTAATTGTGTAATGAGAACACATTGTCCAAATTTTCATATGCAGATTCAATTAGTGTTCAGTTAATTAGCCTTTACAGATGAGGATTAACTTAATTACATAACACTAACCTCTCTTAATAACTATTAAGGGTAGGAAGGCTGCTTTTAATAAATTTGGAAGGGCTATATGTGTTTTTTAAAATCTGAAATGGCATACACATAAATTAAACCAAATTACACACAGAGGACAGCCATTAAGGGTAACGATCAAAGGAAACAAACTATGTACATGGCTCAGAATCAGGCTGGTTAGAAGTTCATGCTGTTTTCCTCCTCTTGTCTGCTGGCATCCTAGTGTTTTCCCTAGGATTATTACTGAAGATGATGTACAGTATGGGGTCATTCCTTCAAAGTGGACTGCAGTCTGATACAAGGTTCCTTTAATTAAATGTGAGCTTGTATTAAAAAAAAAAAAAATATCAGCTTGGGTACTAGGTTATTAGCAGTTGTTTTTTTTCCAGGTGGTCTAAAGAAAAAAAGACATGTGAAGCCCACTGAATACTAAAAATCTGATCCATAAGTGTCATTCATTGTCATTATGTACCATAAATAACTGTATAGCTTTTTGTCTCTTGATATGAGGTGTGCACTCAAACAATGATGCTGTGGTTATTAATATCATAGTGAAACAGAACATCATGTCTGACTACAGGGGGGTGCGGGTGGAGCATATATGGGACTAGTGATGGGATGTGGTGTCTTTGGCCTCTGAGTCACAGCTTTGAATCCAGGCTGTCTTGGTAAGCTACTGACGTCAAGTAAAATGTGATGTTTTTCAGAAAGGGGCAACAAATGAAGCCTTCTTCCCTTGGCTGTTCTTGAATGGGTAATGTTTCCCACTTGCTGTGGATTTCGATGGGCACAGCACATCCATCTCTACACAGCTCAGTAGCTTTTGTGGCATTCAGTAGACTAAAAAATTCAATGACTACCCTTACTATATTCTAGAGGTCACCTTTTCGGAGTCCAAATTTTGACTTACTGTCAAGAGCACACATCTGCTAGATCCCAGCTTTGTGGCCCTCTTCAAACCATTTTATCTAATGATTCTTAGGGACTACAGCTAAGTTCATAAACCACATGATTTTTTTTTTTCAGCTGCAGCAAGATGAAATGTTACAAAGCATCCTCCATACAGTCTGGGTTGCTTTAAGCTTCAGCTTAAGCTTAAAGTCACGTAAGTCCCCATTTGCAGCCATGAGATCTGCAGGTATCAAGCAACTAGTAAGAATAGGTTAGATATTCCTCATGTTAGACACCCCAAAACTCAAAATGCATGGTACTTCTGCCTCTTTCTGAAAACTTTGGCTTAGTGCCTACACCCGTTTTCAGCAGGGAGGGAAGATGACATTGCTGCAGGTTTTTTTCTTGCTGTGAGGAACTAGCAAGGTGAATATGCAACAAGGGGGAAATTGCTGAAGGATCTATCTTGGAGTGGCAGAATCTATTGGAAAAAAATAAGGGGGATGCTTGAGGCAGTGGAGCCCTTTCTGAAGCCCTTTCATGTATGTGCTGCTCAAGCTGAAGCCTCAATGTTTGATACCTCAAGATGGATGGTTGGCAATGACCAGACTTTGCTCTGGCTGATGCAGACCCAAATCTTGTTCCCTTCCATAGGGGTTGCACCTGTATCCCTGAAAAAGGGATTTGGCCTTGTAAGTGATTCTGCCCACAGATGCAGCTGATGATACACACTCAGAGGAAGGGGAGAATGCAGATTCCCTGTAGGGAGGCAACCGCCAGCCATGTAAACAAAGAAGCCTTCTGGGTGTGCAGCAGTCAGCCCACTTGAGCTGCTGTTTCCATGGTATACCAGATGCTGTAAAATATGCTTTCTTCAGGGAAAGAAGCTTTTCATACTCCTGCATTATCATGTTTGATAATGGGCTGTCATCAGGCTGGTACCTCACTGTAGGGGCCACACACAGCAAGTCTCCCCTGCCCTAACCCTTTTCTGAGTTGTTGATGACAATCCATATTCTGCAGCTTCCAAACAAAGAAAAAGCTAAATGATTTTTCTGACTTGGAACAGTGTTACTGACTATGCTTTTACACTTCATTGTTACGAGTGGCTGTTTAATGTGCTACAGTTCCTCCTGATGCACATGGTGTCATCTCGTAATACCGTGCGTTGTTTTGCTTTTCAGTTTTCTCTTTTCCTAAAAAATCAGAATACGTATGTTTCCATTTTTCCCTAATTATCCCCTTCCTAACTCCCCCATTGCTTCATTATAGCTCCTGTTTTATGGCTGTTTAAGCCCCTGGGTACATGTCAGCAGGCACCATTTCTGAGTTCGCTTCCTCTCCTTGTGTTTACCCACTGGGTGATCTTGAGTCAAAGAGAGGTCGCTACCTCTGTTTTCTTGTAAAACAATTGCTGCTGGTGGGCAGGTGCTTAGTTATACTGTAGGTACTAAGTACAATTGCAATTATAAACCTGGACAAACCTGAAATAATGAGCCTTGGAGCAGATCGACCTCAGCTAGTGTAAATAAGTTACCAAAAGCACTTATGAAGCTTGCTGTGCTTCAAACATGACTCATAGGAGGAGGAGGATGTTTTCAAGGTACCTGTCTACTGGAAGCTGTGTTCAGGGATGATGCTGCAAAACGGGAAGAGCTATGTGGACATGGCATACCCCCTCACTGTGCAATGAGACCGCCGCAGGTTCATAGGCCTTCCTCATGGCTATCGACAAGAAACACAAGTGCCTTCATACAACCTCAGCTTCCTCCAGCTGAAAGGTCTGCCTTGGTTTGTAAGGGCTGCACATCCCCATTCCCTCTGCCTTGCCCACGCTCCAGCCACCACAGCCTCACCGGACTCTGTCTGTGCTGTTTGCTCGTCTTTCCCGGGCAGCCTGACGAGACCTGCTCCTGGGGGCTCACCGTGCCCGTGGAGGGGCCGGGATAGCACTGGCTCCTGGGGGTGGACAGCGGAGGCAGGCAGCGGTGTGTACGTATGTGCGGTGGCAAGGATGGGAGAAAGTATCCTGGATTGTAGAGAACAAGTGCCTTTTTTTACAAGGATGCTTTCTCACAGTTTCTCCCAGATACTTTTCAACCTCTTCTCTCCCCCCATCCTGCAGATGTGTACTTTTCACTTTGGGGAAGAAAAACTAAGCGTGGTTAATTTTAAGCCAGGGCAATCATTTAGGAGAGCTGGAGGTGGAAAACCAGTTATTGGTTAACAGGCCTGATTTGAAATGTGTTCTGCCTGACCCCTCTACTGTAGTGAGCCAGGAGCAGCGCTTCCAAGAAGCCGGCTTTCTGGAAGGCTTTTTCACTGAATCATTTAAAGCCTAGGCTTCTTGTAAATGTTAATATCCTGCTGGCTCGCCGGAATGCAGCTGGTGGATACAGCAAGTGCAATACCTACACACGTGCTTGCAATCCCAAGCAAAACAGAGGCAAGGTTCAGGCTGTAGTTTGGGATGTCCTCCCTGACGGCTCAGGCTAGGAGGAAAGCGGGCTGGAGACCTGGCAGAGACATTCGGCATCATCTCACGAGACTGGAAGTCCCTCTGCCCCGTGCAGCCCATAGCGGTGTGACACAGCAGTGCTTTGCACCCCATCTTTGACTCTGCTCGGTAACCTCGAGCAGTGCCCTGTATTGCGCCGGTGCCTCAGCGTGGCTGTAAATGTCAGCTGTGTTTAGGCAAGTTGGAGTCCCTCTCCCCGGCAAAGCGGTCAGAGCACACCCGTGAGCTGAGCCTGCTTACGCGGCCTAAGGATGGCTGCCCGGAGAATAGCGCAGGGGGGAATTTGGCCCTAGGATTTCCCCTTGTATCAGCAGGGGAAGGCAGTAGGCAGCCTTTGTAATGCTGAAATCGTGGCAATTGCAGGCTGAAATCCTGCTGCTGCTGAAGATTCGCTGTAGCAAAACGCTGGTCGGTGTGAATGTGTCTGTACCTTTTCCCCTCCCTCGGTGTCTGCAGATAAAAGCCTCCTTGAGTTAGCTGTATGTGTTTGTGGTATCACAGAGGCTTTGTCCACCTTAGTTTCTGTGTGCTGATGGATGATGCTTTTCTGCTTACCTTAGTAGTAAAGTATTTTTCAGGTGAGAATATTTTTTTTCAGGCAATCGTCTAAACTACCATTTTCATAATTTTATCTTTACTGTGTTTTCTTACACACCATCCAGTGCTTTAGCTTTACGTAGCTTAAGGAAAACCTAAAGTTCTTGCCTTAATCTGGAGACGTGTTGTCCTGTAGAATAAACATACTGCAAGTCCAGGATTAAAAAAAAAAAAAAAGCACAACTGTATTAAGAATAAAAACAATTGAAGGGCTCTGTAAGAGGAGGACTGTAGGTGGTGGCAAGTGCTTTGCTAATTTGGGTGATAAGTTAGCACCCGAGGGTGATGAGTAGGATAACTACTTTTGATTACCAGATTTGCTTTTGCTTAGTGTGGTAAAATGCTCCCAAAGCATACACACATTACATAGTCTTGTTTATTTATGTCTGTGGTTAATGTATTTACAATAGTTCATGTTGTTCTACCTAATGTTCTGCAGTATGTCATAAAGAATAAGAAAGATTCAGTAAGAGGCATAAGTATTCTACTTTGTTAGTGAATTTTCTCTGAAGAATGAAGATAGATCACAATAGTCTTTCTGGAATTAATATAAATGCAGATTAATGCAGTCAAATGTGTTATTTTTCCATAGACAAGTTACAAACACAATGCAGTATGATTCTCAAATATCGCAGTTTTGTTAAAACAGGTTTTTTTTATATTCACTTTTGGGGATACATTTTGCACACCTTCTTTCAGATTAATCAATTTGAATTCATTTAGGACACTAACAATTTAGTATAATGGCAGGTTTATTTAGATAAATGGATACTAATTTTCATCAATTATGAAAACAAATCACAGTAAAAATTCTAAAAGTTTGTTAAAATAAATCTATTTACTATTCGCAGAGTGTCTCAGAAGAGTGCCTTGTGCTAAACTCCAACTTTGCAGGTTTGGGGGTTTTTTAACAATGTAACTAAAACCAAAACAAGACAACCTTTCCATGTTCCCTCTGTTTCTCTTGTGTGTAAAGTCACATACTTATTCTGTTATTAATTTCTCTACTGGTTTTTCCATCCAAACTCATATCAGAAGAAAATTATAAGTCAGGACCCCATTCATGAAATTAGTATTTTAAAAAACTTATTAAATGGTAACATATTTTTGAGTGTAAAACCCTGATGAAAACATTTTTCAAGTCGTTCCAGGTCTTCTTGGGGGTTGGGATTTTTTTTTTTAGTCATCATTTTTAGATTCTACTGTCACAGATGGAGAATGAGAGAAAGGTGAGGTTATGAGTTAATACCATGGTTCAAAGCTTTGGTATGAATGTTAGCAACACTGTAGTAATAGAGTTTCTGTTAAGTACTGTTCTAAAATACTTCATTATTTCTTTTATCCAGGGTTTTTGGGAAAACCACACAAAACTCATAACGGAGTATGGACCTGTTTGTGGGTAAGCTTAGCAGTGCCATCAGCTTTCTTCTTTTCTGGCTTTTGCTGTTTGGGTTTGTTGGGTGGGAGGGGAGAAAATACCAAGATAAGATGTTAATCAAAATGCAGAGTGCGGTGTTTCAGTCTGGGGGAAAGAGATGGAGGTTGGTTGATTATGTGCAGAAAGTAACCTTGGCTTATTTTAGTTCAGCATTTGGTGTTGGACTTCATTCTTCTCTAATTCTAGTTATGTATGTAAAGTTTAGTCTTTTTCAGAACTGTACAAAGCTACCAGCCTTCAATATTCTCTTTTCATCTGCATATTCTTTATATGTACGGTGAACAGTGGAAATAATAACTTATCATCTTAAAAACCCCCTCAGTTTATGAAATAGTATGAATTTGGTTCAGCTGTTGCTAACTATATTTATGCAAAATTCCTAAACTTAAAATACAATGAAGTACAGATTAGAAATGAGGCATTCCTCTCTCTATAGCTCAGCTGTGCTATCTTAGCAGTTTATTGGGAGCAAAGAGGGTTTAAGCAGTATATCCCTTCATACAAGCCCTTCCACATTTCTGTGAATGTCATTTCTGTTCCAAGAACTACTTCCCAATTGTCATCATTTTAAGTGGAAATGCAGTTATTTCATAGTAGCTTCTATTGTTGTGGTCAGCTGGTGTTTCTAGCATAACTATTATTTCAATACATAGGTATCAAGCAATATCCACAAAGTACAGACAACGTCACAATTTTTTCCCATGTTCTGCAAAGGGTTTAAGACACTTGTAAGAGATCATATATGAATGTGTGCGTGCATATTTGATCATAAATGGTATAAATATGCTTTGTATGCTCTTCCAGCAAAAAAGCTCTATCAGAAGGAAGTCAGGCTCAGCCACATGAAGCATTTGATGGTCCAGTCACAGCCGCCTTGTGGCATTTATGCTCAGCCCTAAGGACAAAGTGCTCCAAGAAGTGATGGAAATAATGAATTCCAAGGGTTAGGTACTTGTCTGAGAGGAAATAATACAGTGTCTTAGCTCGCCAGGAATGGAGAAAGATATTCATTAATGCTGTGGCAATTTGTATGTTGTGTAACAAATGGAAAATGACTGAGGCTTATTATCTTCGTGACCTTTGGTGTGATGCCCTTAAATGACAATAATGTAAGAACATTGGCATTCATTCCTCAGTGTATTTCCCTCCTTATTAATATCATGCCTATTTCTTTCTAAGCTGAATTCAAGACAAGTTGCTATTTAGTCGTCTGTCTGCTCACTCGGCCAGGCAAAGGCTATGTCATTGGAGAAGGAGATGTATAATTACAGTATCTGAGCGGAGAGATAGAAAGTTTCATTTTTCCAATCAACCCACGGCTGTTAAGGAATGAAACCTCTGTAAGACTTGCATGGGCTGCAAAGCTGGATGATGGTGATAGTGGTCAGCCAGGACAGTTCTGTCTCTTTGGGACCCTGTAGATAGCAGAAGTGAGCAGATTGAGCATAACTATGTCCCATTTATTGTATTAATGAGAAACATGTGAGGGATCAAGGAGGCTGGCAGAGAAAAAAATGCTGCTTTTTGGTATCTCCCAGGAGAACAAAGCTGGGCTCAAACATTACTGTGCTTGAGGTAAGCTTTATTTGTAGCTGAAGAAGGATGTTTTAAAACTTGGTCTGTGAGCTGCTGTTCAATAGGTGTGGTATGTGTTGGGGGGTATTTATCATGGTCTTGTCAACTGTATGTCTTCTGTGTGATTCTTTCTGTGGTTCTTTGAAATAGGCAATAAATGGTAGGTGCGTTTATGTGTATGGTCTTAGCAAAGTATTGGATCTGGCACTTGGAAGGAGATGTGGCATTTTGCTTTTTCCAGATTGAAAACTGCTTTCCAATAAGCATAAAGAGCAATGATCTTTATTTCTACTGTGGTGAAGTGAGTTGAATACAAATCTTTGGAACTGAAGCCTTTTTTTCTTTCTAAGGTCACTTGAATAGTCTGAATGATACCATCACAACTGTTTTCTTTTGTGTGTGAATTGGTTTCCTTGACAACAGGATGTCAAATCAACTTTTCAGCTTTAATCAAGTCAAAACAATATATCCCTTCCATTCCAAAAGGCCTCAAGTCGTAGAGAATTATTTCAAGTAAGGCTTTTGTAGGTCACAAAAGCATTTTTTTTTCTTTGCTCCCATGTGTGGATCCAAAGAAGAGGTGATGGTATTACTCTTTTATAGAGAGAGACAATGCAAATAGTTTTCAGCTGTGAGTGTGTGCTGTGAAAACTGTCTGTTTTCATACAGAGATGGCCCAAGATGGAGGCCCAGGCAGAAACAAACAGCTTTGGTTTGGTGCAAAAGCAGATTTGGAACATTTGTGTTCAACAGGGGAATCCAAGCCACTGACATGACTTTTGAAGAGATCCTGCAACAGAGTGGTGGTCTTTGATTCAGCTGTAGTTTGGAGTACCTTCTACAAAAATACCTCCTCTAAAATGTGTGCTGGTTCTCCATAACAAAAATAAAAAGTGGAGAATGTCCTATTTGGAAAACAATGTACCGATACATGTTAAGATTTGTCTTGAATATTCTCCTTTTTGTCGTAAGAGTTTTGCAGGAAAGTAGTGGTTTCTGTGGAAATTAGTGACTTATGTCACTTATTTTTTGGATGAACTTTCATGTTTTGATACTTTATTTTCACCCCCACTATATCCAGTTGTTCCATTTCATTTGTAGGTTGCGGCTACCGATCAGAAATAGGTGGTAAGAGCAGACAGAGAAACAAATTGCTTCTGGGTTGAAGAGGAGAAATAAAGTGGGAGAGTATACTTTATAGAATCAGAAAAGCAACTGCTACAACATGAGCAGAGCTGTAGAGTCAGTGAGTTAATTTTACTTTATGTACACACTTCATATGCATTTGACCACTCTACTGCGATTGCATCATTATGATTTTACAGCACTGTAAGCATGTATGGCTGATTTGGACTTGGAGAATAGTGCCAAAATAAGTAATATATTCTTGCCCCAACAACACACTACCAGTGAAGGAACGGAAAATATGATACAGCCCCACGTGGGCAGGTGATTGTCTCTGGGATGAATGAACCTATTCTGCCTTTGACTGTAGCAATGCATTTGGATGTGGGGAAGAGCATAAGAGTTCATAACACAGATGTCGCTGTGTATAATCAAAGAGTAAGAACAGAAGATTAACATTTGGTGCAATTTGTAGGGTGACACTCTTTCTTCATGTCCTTTTGCATCTGAAACAGCTTGCAGCAGGTCAAACCCTATTCTTACTCTTTCTTCACTTGAATTCTCAGCTTCAACCTGCTGTGAGATGTCTGAACAACTATGTAGTAGAAGTGCTAAAGAGGACAAGAAGAAAGTAAGGCAGAGGTGAAGAGATGGGTCTAGGACTAGCAACAGGATGGAGTTTGGATTAATCCACCTCTAGAAAGCAAAACACAACTGGGGTGTTTGAGCTCAGGCTTGTCAGGCTATGAACTGGCAAAGGGAGGCGACAAGCTCAAAATCTGAATTTTCTAATGGGAGGAGGAATTAATGAGAGCATTTCTGACAAGATCCAGTTGTAAACCGTTCTCAATCCCTAATAAAACCACCAGTAGCAAACTGGATCTACTCATGCTGAGCCTCTGCTGGGCTCCAGCATAAGCATACCAGGATCAGCACAGTACCACAGAAAGCATGTCAAGGTGCAGGCACTCCTGAAGCATCTTGTGAAAACACAGATGTGAATGGAGCTCCATTTCCATATAAAGAGTGTCTTGTTTTTCAGTGAGTTACTTCAGCGCGTTTTTAAGTAATACACAGAAAGAAACTTAAAATAGGACAGGTGATTTTTCTTAAGGTGTCTACGGAATTACTCAATGTCTGATGTGTGGGTGGTGTTTTGTTTTTTTTCCTTAAGGATGTCCTAATATTCCTTAAATGATTTGCTAATAAGTCACTATTGGAACCAAGATCAAGCCTGGTCACTTAAATGATTGGGTGCTTTAAAGGATTAGGATATATCGTGGCACCCATCCCTAATTTGAAATGTGTCCAGGGGTGAGTTGTGATTGTAAGCTATGCTGGCAGCTGACAGCTTTTCAGAAGTCTCTGCAGCCAGAGTTGGTTCTGTCTTAACGCTTGACTTCTCCTCTCCCCCAAAAATGTCGCTGCAGATGGCACTAGTTAGCATGTCTGCAGATGAGTCTGTAATCAAACAGTTGTGGACAAGAAACAGGTTTTTCTTGCTGCTGCTCCTGGCCTCTGCATCAGGGCTGAGGCACACTGGTTAGTCACTGTGGAGGTTTGGGGCTTTCCCCTTTTGTGGACAGAAGGAGGACATGCATTTCTGGGATTTGGGCATCTGGAACTTTTCTCAAAGCCTTATCCTTCCTTCTGCCCTCCTCAAACACCTCGGAGCAAACCAGAGGTGGACAAGGGCAGGACCTCCTCCTACAGGGAACAGATGATGTCTTCATCATGCAGTTAATTTACCTGAAGAAACAGTGTCTTTATTGCCATTTTAATTTCACAAACGTTTTTTAACCTCTCTGTTTCTAACCTTATTCTGCTTTATGTGGAAAGAGTAATCCCAGGACAGGTGTTCTCATCTTTGTCTCTGAAGGCTCATGTAAAGAAATAATTTAGTTTTATGAAACAATCTTGTCCTTTTGCACTAAGGGTCTAATGGACTTACTACCTCTCCTGCGGACCTTCCTTTATTTTTATGTTTTAAACAATTTACTTTTCATATTTTAGCCAGAGAAAATCATACCTGGGCAAGGATGGGGGGTGGAAGAAAACCAGGCTTCCTGTTTCTGATCTATAACTCTTCATAATCTCTGTTTAGCATTTAACCTGATAAAAGATTTTTGGTAGCCTCACTTGTCTGGATTTTTGTTTTCTTAAAGAGTGATACACTTTTTTGGCCAGTTTATTTTTTTTCTCACCATGTTTCCTCATTTATATGTTGTGGTAAGGTCCTTTGACTCTGTAGGATTGTTGATCAGCTCCAGAATTGCTATTGTGAAGTAGTTATCTCTTTTTCCTTTAAATACCACAAACTGTTGGTACAGTACAGCAGAACCCTTAAACATGTGCTTAACTTTGAGCACATGAGTAATCCCATTAAAGTCAATGGTATTACTCAACATGCTTCAAGTTAGGCAGAAGTTTATCTACCTTGCTGAATCAGGGCCATAAAAGAAACAATTGCATTTGTGCCTGAAAAATATTTTTACTGCTGTTGGTACACATAAACACCTAGGTTTATTGTAGCTGAAAGAAGTTAATGGGGAGAAAAATATTTCTTCCCCCTCCCCACCCTCTCTTTTGACAGCGCTTTGCATGCTGACAATTTCATTGCTCCTCTGTGTAATGTGCTAGCCATTCTCTCTGAAATGGAAAAGATCATCTCAAAAATTTACTGAACAACAGGAGAATCTTAACATTCTTAAACTTTCAGACCCCTTTGGTTTTTTGTGTGTTTTTTTGTTGTTTTTTTTTTTTAATTAATGCTTTCAGAATTTGTCAATAGTAACCTATTTTTTAAAAACTGTCTTTTAAAACAGAACTGAAACATAACAGTATTCCTGGCAGAAATGTAGTGTCACGGTACAATGCTATGTCTCCATCTGACTCCCCACACTTAACCATAATTAGGTATTGGTTATAGTTAGTTCCAATGGTTAAATCAAGCTGCTGGAACAAGTCCTGTGAGTTACTTAGGGGTATAGCATCACCAGTTTCTCTTCTTCTCTCTACAGTTAATTGGTCTTAAAACCATAGCCTTTTTATGGGACTGATGCCTAAAGATTTACCCAAAAGGTGGCATACCACACTGCTTTGAGAATTGGAGTGTAGTGTTACTGTTACAGTTGTAATTGTTTTTGTGGGCTGCCTGATTATTCTGGAGTATTTTAAGTTCTGCCTATGGAGACCTGTGGGATGCAGTTTATAGGCAGAATTTATGGTAAATTAGTTGACTAGTTTAATTCTGGCATGTTTCAAATCTACTTAGGTCTCTGGAACATTGCAGATTGATGCTTAGTGTACTAGTAATGTTGAAGGTATTCATTAATGAGCTCTTCTTAGCCATGGACAAATCTTATGTGTAGACTGTGACCTCCCATGAGAACCATGCAGCTTGAGCTTGTCTACTCTGTGGTAGCTGTTGATTTGTTATTGTAGCCTCTTGCTGTCCCGGTCGGGTCCAGGGACACTTGTATTCTAGGTATTCACAAACAGAGACTCAAAGCCCACCAAAATGTCACAGTCCCAGCCCTCAGCACAGGCAAAGCCATTTGGATGGAAATGTTTCATGCAAGTGGTAAACTTTTCTGCATGCAAAGCTCTCTGTCTCTTCCCTGAGACTCCAGGCGTTGCCCTGGGGTGGCTGAGCTGCACGCATGTGCTCACTGCTGTGCTTTTTCCAAGTTTCTTTCCTCCATCCATGACTGCTCCATGACTCTACTGCAGCTGTTCAAGCCGATGTAAGTCAAAGACCTGATGTAATCTTTTACACCTCTGGAAAGAGAGTGTGAAATCCAACCAAATGAGACAGACAACATTTTATATGCTCTTGGCAAGGCAGCAAAGGACAGTGCCTGTCACCTGCACCATGTTCCTGATGCTCATTTCTGTACTCAGAGCGTGTGCAAACTGCTGTGGTTGTAGCTTCAGTGAATTAGTGTTCGCCTGGAGGGAAATGCCCTGGTTGGTACGGCTCAGAAAAGGCCCTGTGAGATTGCCCAGAACTGTGTCAGTCCCTAAGATTGATGGGGGAAGCAGAGAGCAGGCCCTTGTACCATCTTAGCATTTGAGGAACCTGATTAAATCTTGGTCTGCTTCTGCATGTGCAAGTAGCAGCTTTGGCTAGGAGGAGGTTTTGCCTCCATTTGCTCCCAGGGAGATGTTTCTTCATTCCCTGTTTCCTTGCAAGTTGGTTATGCAGCGCTTACCTATTAAAGTATAGTCCTTGTGAGCTCCAGGTTAAGATTATTTGAAAACTGAAGTTTCTTTTGAAAACATGCTGCCTGAGGAGTGTTTTACACCTAATATAGAGCACGGGTGATCTTTGATCTGTACTGCCTGCTTCTTAGTTAATTAATGCTTAGAATCATAATTTTAAAGGACTTGGAATGGGACTGCTAAACAGATTGCGTCTTCTTAGCATGTGCCACCATCGTGATCAGCACCTGCATACCAGACTGTGTCATCCTAATTCAAGGCAGGGGGAGGAAATATTCTGAGTGAACCCCACAGTTATAAAACCTAGTTTCCTAGGCTTAGTTTGATCTACCCTCTTCACCATCCACCAGAGCTTGCATTTGTTAATCTTCTTAACAGGCTGTAAAGTCTACCTTGTAATTTTTCCCCCCTTTCCACCATTTGGGAAGAAGCAGGCTGAGGGTTTTTGAAAGACTGAAGAATCTGAGGCATTATTTCAGTACACCAATCCCACTAGAAAGTATGGGAAAACAGCAGTATTGTAGATTTTGCTGTGGATATTAAATGCTTTCATTAGAAATTCCTACAGCACCCAGAAGTATTCATGCAAACCTGAAGTGGATACATACAATATGCAGTGTTCAGTAGCTATTAACGGTCTCTGGCTTCACGCACTATGTACCTGGTTATGAACTGGTGTTCCCAATGCCACGCATGGTAATTTTTAAATGAAGTTCCTGAATCATTTCCCCCCACTCTCCACAGAGGGAGGAAAATGCATCATTCCTCCCAGTGTGTGTGTGTGTCCCCTTCCCTTTCTTAGCAGCCTTTGAAGCAGACCAACTTCAGGAGCAACTCTGCACTCCTTGGTTCCCCAACACTTCACAGGAGAGTCAGGTTACTGCCTCACCAGGTGACTCCGTACTGCCAGTTTACCCTTCCTTGTGGCAGCCCAAAGAAACCCAAAAGCAGCTTGTGACTGCTTTCTTGTGTGCCATGAGAGGCATCGAGCAAAAGGGATTTCCCTTCCCCATATATCCCCAGCTGGGCACTCGAAAAGAAGGATACAGAGAAGAAACTGCAAATCAGCAGCCTGTTGCATGTCCTGTTCTCTGTGAGCCCCAGCACAGGCTGGAGCACCCATGGCTCTGTCCCTTCCTCATGTCCATCTGCTAGGAGCTCCAGGATGCAGATGCTGGTTAGACCCTCTCTCCCCATGCTGGGGAGTCCTCAGACAAGACCTCGCAGGGCCTCTGCCCCTTAGGACATCAAAGCATTTCACAGGAATGGATTGGGGATGTCTCTTACTTAGTTTCTTAGAAATAGTCATATTTTGCTCTTTGAGGATGACCACGCTTTGCCAGATCTATGGAGGTACTTCCCATCAATTGCTGCCTGTTGTCCTTTGATGGTGCCACCGCTTTGTTGGCTCTGGGGTTTGTTCTGCTTTTTCTTTTTACATTGACAACCTTGTCTTGAGGGCTTTGTGTTCATGCTTCTTGCTGTAATCTGGGGGGGGGGGGGGGGGGGGGGGGGG
>JANZLQ010000025.1:21724774-21738623 GCA_026212715.1 Elanus axillaris
ATGGTTCTTGGTGTAATCTCCCCCCCCCCCCCCCCGATATTTGCTCTGGCTTTGTTTTCTTTCTCTTTCTTCTCCCCATCCTTTTCAGCCCTATGCTATCTTTCCTTCATGCTCTAATTTTTATTCCTCCCTGTTTTTCTTATCCATGTTGAGCTGAAAACAGTAACATGACCTGACAATTTTTACGTCATTCCAAGGTTTTTATATACTTCCATAAATCTCTTCATTACTTTTTTATTGTTTTGTCATATATAGGTTTTAGTTTTTCCTCTACCTTATTAGTCTGGGGATCAATTTTAGTCTACTATGTTTTATTAGTAGTAAGGGGAACAAAATATCTCCTTTTTCTTTGTTGGTTTGGCACCATCTTCAAATTACCCTTTTTCTCTGTTCGACTACCTCTCTTCTTTCCCTGGAGAGTCTGCTTTATGTCAGACCTGCTGGTAGTGAACTGGGTATGATTTCATCAGGCAATAGGCAAAAGTATACCCCACTGCAGAGGGAGAAGTTGTTTTCAGCTGTTGCTCTCTATTTTTTTTCTAGCTTGGGGAGCATGGAATGAGCTGAGCCACCATTACCCTGGGAATTGTGAATCTTTCTTTCCTTCCATTAAATTTGGTGGCTAAACCTGAAGGCTTTTCTTGAAGGAGAGTTTATTTTAGTCATACTGATAAAATTGTACTGGTATAATTAAACAGATATAGTAATGTCAAAAAACCTCCCATGCACAGACACAGCAGTTCTGGAATGACACGAACTACAACAGGGAAAAAACCAACCATCTCCCCCAGCAATTATTGTATCTATAGGGGTGTGCTCCCATAGGAATTATTTCTAGTCTATCTTTATTAAGATTCAAATCATGTCTAGTCCCAGAATCTCCTCTCTCACCCATCTAAACAAGCCTGAAAATAGTGGTCTGGAGCTTCAGGCTGTTGTTTACTTCAGTGTAGCTCCATTAAAGTCACAGAGCCATGACTATTTGAGGATCTCGACCCAATGTTTTTAGGTCTGTCTCATGTTATATAACTGAGTTTTGGATGATGGTGCCTATTGAATAAAATTAGGTTTTGTACAGCAAATTTTAAGACGTATCCAGACATCTTAAAGTAGTTTACAGAAGAAGGAGTGAGTTGGGAGCAATGTTCTGACTCTGTAAGGGCTAGTAGTAGACATTTTATCACTCAGCAATAATCCAAGCTTTTCTGTCAATGTTGGAATCTATTTTATTGAAAAGGATCTTGGCAAGGACACTGGGAATTGCTGCAGAGTCTTTCAAAGTGACATTATGAGAGGATCTTGGTTCTTTGGGACCTTTTATCACGTGGAACATCTTATAAAATATTCTGTGTGAAGGGCCAAAGTAAAATGTTATCAAAGCAGCTTAACAATTTTATATGTCCACTGGCTGTCCATTTGGCCCAGTAGGAAATATGCTGTGCATGGGGTAGGAGGAAGAGAAAGTAGGTCTACAAGTGCAGCACAGAGGCAAATGTTAAAATAGGTCAGATGGTAACATAATGACACATGGAAAGGCGTTAGCCATTAAATATTACATTATTTTCTATTAAAATAACTTAAAATCTGATTTTTGAGGCAGAGTATTGCAAAATGGGAAAATTACTTCTTGAAGTACCTAAACTTATTCTTACTACAGACCCAACTTTTCTCCTGCATCAGTGGCATTTTATTTGCTTTTGCCCAATAACTAATGCAACTGGATTTCCATCAGTAGCGAAGAACAGAATCAAGTTAGTGAAACTACCATAATTTTCCTCATGTTCATTTCCTTAGCAAAATATTTAAACAAATACACAGTTCATAAGCCTTCAGGTAGGCCCTGATACCCCTTTGATGCACCACTGTGTTTATAAATACCCACAGGACTGCTCTGGGCATTGTGTTCAGCCTGTTTCCCCATCCCATGCCTCTTTTGAGCTTGCCATTTTGAACATTAATTTCTGCAGGCAGCCACTTACATGATTCACTCCAGCTGGCACCCCCAAAATCCGCAGGTTGTCCCTGCCAGAGGAGTCCAAGCAGCAGATTGCATTGAGGTCAGAGGACAAGCGGGTGTTGCTGGCAGCCCTAAAGCTGCCATGCAAGCGGCATTGCATATTTAACTGTAAGGTCTCTGCTGGATTAAAAAGGCCCCAGGTGAGGAGAGCGTGATCAATAATTACAAATATTAAAAAGTGGTGCATTCTCTTGCTTTCCTACCTTTTTCCCCTTCCTTCTTTGCCTACAGGACACGAAGCATCTGAATCCCCCAGATGACTGCTCGTGCATTTACATTTTCATTTGCTTGCTTTATAGCAAGATTGTTCCAGCTTTTGGGAGGGGCAGCTATCAAAGATGTACAGGCACTGCCATTGTGTTTTATTGTTCCAGTCCATTTTTCCTTGTGAATGCAGGTGGGAGTTTTTCAGTGGGTTGGTTTTGTGGTTTTGCTTTCTCTTTCTTCTAAGCATTTATAACCGTTTTATTGTCAGGCTTCAATCATTTTTGATAGATCAATATATTTACTTCAGTGATGGTTCCTCCTACAGTTGTGCTTGTGTTTTTTTATTTTGTTTATAGGGATTATGAATAGATTCAGTGGGTTGTATCTCTCCTATACTTCTGTCCTTGTGTGAGGATCAAGTTGCTTGATCTTACCCAATACCTGTATATTTAGAAGGAATATGAAGTGTTTGCATTGGTCTGCTTTCAAATATATTTATTTTCCCTTTTTCCTAGGTAGACTTTGAGCAATTAAAAATGCAATTTTTGGTTCAGAAATTGCCTTCTCAGAAATCCTAAGTATGACTACTGGTCATGTATGCTTGAACATTTGGAGGGAAGGGCTCTAGGAAACCACTCCAGCAGATTCCAGAGATCCAGAGGGCTTGGGGAGTAATGTAGCAAAGCAGAGTTGGATGATAACATTTACTCAGATGGCTCAGAAATAAGCCAGGTCCATGGGAGTCCTGAGGTCTTTATCCAAGCAGCTACAACTGAGACAAAGAGGAGATGTTCTTGAGCCCACATCTTTCTCATGTCCCTGGGCAGCCAGATGTGGGCCCAGGACAGCTGTGAAGACAGCTCAAATGTGTGCAATGTGCATGTGGAAATCAGGTCCCAGCATCAGTGTGATATGCTGCACCCTGGCTGGCCATGAGAAGAAGGAGGTGGGTGAACAGGACCTGCTGCTCCACGGTGAAACGATACATCCATAGACGAGGAGAGTGCTAAAAGTACTCCTCCACCCTCAGGGATTTGGGTTGTTTCAGGATATGGTGACATATATGCTATTTGTTATACAATTGCCCTCTTCCCCTCAAAAAAAAAGAGCAGCAAAAGAAGCGTGTTTGTTACAACTGATAATATGTACAAGGTGGTAAATGGAAAATAGGTCAACTAGGTAGTGCTCTTAGTAATATTACTGTTTGAAACATGATCTGTGTCTTACGACTGTACATTAAATATTGCGAAAAAATCCCTGAACGTACATGGATTTCAGCGAGGTTTAATAATTTAAACCAGGTGAGCATATTAGCTGTTTGTAGGATGTTATCCTCGTAGTTGCTGTACCAGAGCTGTATACATCCTGTTTTTCAGTTACGCCTGTTTTTAGGCTGAAATAATTTGCCACGTTATGAAACTTGTGACTCAACTACTTCTTAGCAGCGTGTTGTCCATTTGTAGCAGCAGATTTTCCTGGAAGTCATTACTTTGGAGTGCCATTGTCAGCTGTGCACATCACTCCTGCTCCTCTTGTCCTTTGTGGCGCAGATTTGCCCGTTGTTGTTAGCGAGGATGTTACCGCTGATGCACAAGCTATCAGGTTTTTCCATTCTTTTCTTTCTATCTATTGAATTGCAGTTCCCTTTGTCTTCTGTGTGGTGCACTGAATGAGGTTAGGAAATTCATCATGGTTATTTTTAATGGGTTTTTAAAGTCCAGCATGACACAGATTGAATTGATTCAGGAAGATTTCCTGGAGCTGCAGCATTTTTTACTATTAAAAATATTTTTATCTTTGCAATTTTTCTGTAAGAAAATACATCTATTTTTTCCTTCTAGTCCTTAACAAAGCCCTGCTTTCTAATGTTTCCACATGGTCAGATATTAGCCATTTCCCAAGATAATTTAGTTTGGTCATGTGTACGGCTAGCGTTTTTATTGTAAAGAATTCTGCTAGTGGTTTCATGATAAATGCATAAAGCTTTGGGAAATGACTTTTATTGGGCTTAGTGCGCATTTAATAATGCATTAACAAAATTAAATGATTTTGTGTGTATGTGTGTAGATCTTAAGAATGTATAGAAAAAGTACACATTACCATAGGTATGCAAGGATTTAAAAAAATGAACCTTTCCTGTGTGCATTTTATATGCTGTAGCATAAAAAAAATACATTCCCAGGAGTTCAGTAGGTGGTTACTATCCTTTTTTTCTTTGTTTCAACATATTTTTAAGGCAGATCAGGAAAGAAAAGCAAGTCCCAATGACTGTCCCCCTCGTGGCCAGTCTGGCAAACATTTGCTTGCCTAAGTAAGGCTGTCCAGTGTTGGCTGGGTTCTATGTCTTTTTCACACGCAAAACAGATGAATGGGTTGCCCATTGCTTCCTACTTATGAAACCCTGCTTTCATTTGCTTAAACTTCAAATATCTTCAGGCTGGTAGCCATGACTAAGTCAAAGTGTCGTCTTTCTTACTCAACAAAACAGTGTATGCATGCGTAGTTACACAAAACTCAATTTGGCTTACTCATTTCATCATGTTATGTTTATGATGAAAAAACCCAACATACTGAGTCCTATCCATTATTGAGGAATTAAAATTTTTCTAATATTAAGACACTCTTATTTCAGAAATGCATGCGTCTGCAGTAGCATAAACAGAGCAAAGGAATAAAAAGGGATGGTGTGTAATATATTGTAGCTCTCTCATTGATTTAAGATCAGAATGCCAGTAAGAAGGAGTAGACTGAAAGAAAATTATGTATATGTTTATTTCAAACACATGAAAAAATAAATACTGTATCGTCCACCACTGCTGATCATATTTACAGGAGGCACGTGAGCTGTCTTGCCTATGAAGAAATCAAAGATGAAGTGCAGAATTAAAACAAACAGAAACAGCCTACTGATTTTAAATGCCTATGTTCTGAATGCCTCTTTTGAAGATATGTATGAGGACGTGACTTTTCAGCAGATAGAGATACTCAGTGTTTTCTGAAAGCTTTTTCTTTCCTTCAGGGCTAAAATGGCTAACCAAAACCGGAGATGTGAAAAACTCTAGTCATACTTGAATCCCTGGCCATGATATGTAAAGTATGAATGAGATGAAGGTTGCAGAAATGCAGACTTATGGATGGCTTTTCTTTGTACCCTGATGTCAAGTCTCAGGGAGGAAAAATAATACAAACCTCAATTTTATCATGGTCAGAAATGCTTTATCAGAGGCAGAAGTCAGATCACACAGGTTTTGTTTCAGTCATCTTGAAGTGTGTTTACTTATATGAAGTTTAGTGATGGGTGTGTAACGAGCAACTTTATTACACTTGTGGTTTTATTATAGTCAACCTGTTTTATAGCTTGCTGTATCTTGCGATGTCGTAGTATCGTAAATTATATTTAAATCCTTTGACCTCCTTCCTGTTTCATTTTCTCCATATGGTGGCACATATGCTCTCCTCTTTTTGTCCCCTGTCCCCAAATTTTCCTTGGAGCCTGCACCACGACACACACATGCTCCCCAGCTTTCTGGGCACACTGAGGATCCTCCCTGGCTTCACTGTTACCCATTTGGATGGGTCCCCCTTGCTTTGCTAGAACGCTGCCCTGTGCTGCATGCCCCTCTTCTCCGTGTTCTCTCAGCCATATTATTCGATGTAGCATCACAGTCGTATCCCTCATCTTCTTCAAGTGCGCTGCTCTGTCTCCATTGATCTTGTACAAAATGGCTGTAGCCCTGCCAGGGTAATACTGTCTGTTGTTTGCCAGAAATTGCTTTACCTGTCTGTCAAGAGAAGCTGCTTAGAGCTTCTGACTAGAAATCAGGATAAGTGCTGAGCAGATCCCTCTCCCTCCCTTACATGCAAAAAAAGAGATGGGGAAAAGGCTGCACTTGTTTAGCCCAAGTAACATTGTCTGCTTATCCTCCTCAGCCATCTTGTAGCCTGGTTGGTTTGGTTTTTTTTTTTCACTGCACTGATAAAAATAGGTAGCACTGTTGAATATAAATAATAGACTTTTACAAGTCCATACAAATGAGCAGTGTTTAGATGGTAGCAAGTAAAGTTTGGAGACACAGGAAGTTTGCTATCTCCCAGATTTAACCTTCCCTAGAAACAGTAATCCAGTGTTTTGGAAATAGTAACCTGATGGTTTTTCTCTCAGGGTATGGCAAAGGAGTACTTTGGTAGTGAATTAGGTGCAAAGAGCCCGAGATGACACTGCTCTCACACCGTGTCTTGCAAATCCACAGAAAGGCCAGGCACAGAAATATGCTGAAACCCACAGGAAACGTCTGCTGCACGATCACATGAGGTCAGTCAGGCATACTGTGCTTTAATGAGCGCAGACAAAACAAGCTTTGGTGAAAATGTCACAGTCTAAACACGGGTAACAAAACACAGACTAATACAGTGCAAGCTTGGTGGGAAACACCATGGGAAAAGATTTAGAAACCTTCTTCTGGCACTCTTGCCATGGCGAAGAGCTATGGGGCTTTCAGCATCACCCAGTAGCAATAGCACCGCACGCCAGGCAGGAGGAGCAACTTGTTTCTTATTAATATCACAGTACTTCTCATTTCCAGTAGCATCCTATAAAAGCAGTACCCTATTTACAGCTTTCATTTTGCATTAATGAAGTGGAATACTGATGTAGCTAATCAGCGCTAGCAGTATGATGCAAGCACGCGGAGCGGCGGCGGCGGTGGTGGCAATCATCTTAGCTCAGTTGCCAGGATAAAAATAAACCCCACCAGCCCTGAGAAGCGGCAGCTCCCCAGCTGTGGAGGAGCACAACCCAGGACCCCGTGGCTCCGCGCTGCCCTGGCGCCCGGCTTCTCCCACAGACCACCTGGAGCAAGAAACGAAACGATTCTGTTGCTGTCCATCCCCTTTGCTGCTTCTCTTCCCAACCCCTGAATGTGGGCATGAGTTTTTGTGCTTACACTTGGATCTGGACTCAGATTTCCCCAGAAAACCAAATGGACATAGATTGCCAAATATGCTTGTATAATTCAGGGATGTTTTTTTTTCTCTTCATGGCACTTTGTGAGCTTAATTTAATCCCTGTCATTCCTTATATGTGGGTAAATGTCATCTACTTCATTTCATGAATGAATTAACACAGCCATGCAGAGTCTGCGTCTCCGCACTGCTCACTTGGAAGGGGGAAGGGATTAGTAAATGTGCGTGACACCCTCAAGTTGCTAAACCCCAGCTGGGGTTAGAGATGCCCTGAAATAGATCTCATTTGCACCCTGGTGTAAGGTACTTGAAAGACTCTACCAGCTCTGTACCTTGTAATGGCCCCAATCAGCCCTCCTTCTCCTTATTGTCAACCCTAAATGTATTACTTTTGTACCACGAGTCTCTTACTGCACCTGACAAGGGAGGAGCTCCTTTAAAAATAGCTGTTCTTTTAGTGGTGGGGAGAATATAAATAATCCCGGAATTTTCTTCCTTTTTTGATACTTCCTTAAGCATGTCAGAAAACAGAGGTCTTTTGGCAAGGTGCAAGTTTGAGATAGCGCAGAGGTTCTTGGTATGTAGAAGATAGCATTTTTAATCCTGGGTGTGTGGACAAAGAGGTGGATGCATAGCAATACAGAGCGGCACAGAAAGTGTGCATGAGTGTCTGGGCATCTTGTTACATGATATTTTTAATACAGTCAGGAATTAAATTAATAGTTCTATGTGCTTATTTTAAAGCTTTCACGACATGAAAAGAAGCGTAGTTCATTGCAAAAGGAAATGAGGAACAATTTATTTTTAAATAGAAATCACTGTGGCCATGTCTTTTTCATGAATTTACACAATGGGTTGGATTAGTCTCCGGCTGAGGCGTGCGTGTGTGTGTTGGCAGAGCTGTGCTTTGAAACTTTCTCTGTGCCTGAGACTGCTCAGGTCTATGAAGCAGGACTTCATTTTCATGTGCAATAAATTCACCTGTTTCTAGGGTGTTGTGGGTTTTTTGTGTTTGTTTTTTTTTTTTCTTATTAAGTGGTAATGCACATTTCTCAGTTCTCTAATCCAGAGATATTTAGTTTGTCAGTGCTTTAAAAAATAGTCCCAGAAGGCACTCTGCCAGCTAGAGCTACAGCCTGGGACACAAGAGAAGTGGCACAGGAGTTAGCTCCCAACTTTTCCAGCAGACTTCCCCCTGTCTGAAGAAAACTGGTGTGGGATTTCCAGGTGTACATGGTAGCTAAGGAGCTCTCGTTCCCACAGGGAGTCAAAAAAATATAGGTGATTGCTGGCAATTCCTGGCTCCTCCATACCTGCCTGTGCCCTAGTCCCTCAGGTGGAAAATGGAGGATGTTGTTTGTTTTCCCCACTGTTCGTCACTCCTGCTGATTTAAATTGTAGACTCCACAGGCGTAGAGTAAGTCTTCTACTTATGTATAACTCCTGCCAAATTAAGGCCCAGGGACCTTGCAGGCCTCTAGTTGCTAATATAACACAAATAATAACGGGACTCGTGTAGCTGACAATTTTTTGTCCCCTCCTTTCCTTTTCTCCCAGCCCAAAGTAACCCTTTCTCTGAAGATTGTGTTTGAGCTTCGCAGCTGTTACGTATCGCTTAGTCCTACAGAGTCTGAATTGTCTGCAAGAGCTGGAAGAGGACAATGCTCGTGACAAATCAATCTGCTGACCTCTGAAATAATTAAGCAAGTAACACCAAACTTCATTCCTATTTTAAACAAGCAGCGCACTACTCGTTTTTGCATTTCTCTGCCTGCAGTGAATGGGTGCCTCTAAGCAAAAGAGGCAGAGTGATCGAGGAACTCTTTTTTAAGGAAATGTCTCCTAAGAAAATTAGCCTTTTCCGCTGTATCTCTGTGTCTTTGCATACCTCTCCCCATCCCCCACCCCCCTTTTTTTTGGTTCTTTGCTCTTCCCTGGGGAAGATAGAGATAATAAAATTTTCTATTTTCATTTAGCTTTCCAGATGATCTTTGTGTACTTTACCAGACTGCAGCATAGAAAACAAAGCCTTGTTTATTGCCTAACAGCATATATGTGTTTTATGATTAATGTGATGTTTTTGTAATACATGGGACTGATAATAGATAGGGAGATCAAAGTCGTCTGTGAATTGATAGCAGCACTATGAACAAGGTGAAAGGGTTGCAGGTGTTTCCCACACGGGTGTTATAAAAAAACATATGGCCCTTTGCCATGATGTGCTGCACACGCACTCCATCTTTTCCTGCGCGGCAAGGCAATGTTGCTGTGAGCTTTGCTCAGAAAGCACGTCTGTGGCTCAGGACCTGAGGGATGCTGTTGGCAGCGGATGACCGTGCAGTGTGGTCAGAATGATCCTGGGGGCATAGAAAGGATAATGCTAAATTGGTCCTTCAAATTAAAAGTAGCTGACTGATCTGCTACATCGCCTGAGAACAGAAATCTGCATTCCCAGGCAAACATTGGAAAGGGAGATGGTGGGCTTGGGTGTTGCAAGAGGGACTGGGACAGTCCAAAGTGCTTCTTGTCTCACTGCTCCTGCCTCAGCTCGTAGTTGGACTTGGCAGGCATCTCTTACCTCTGTGGGTAACTTTGGTGGCCATGGCCATGGCAGGCACTAGGCATGGGCTGAGACACCCGGGCCACATCTCTGCAGAAAGCAATGGTGGTGCACGGGCAAAACAGCAGAAATCATTGCTGACTGTTGCTTATTCTTGTGGATAAAAGAAAAGATGCATTTACTAAATGGCTCATTGCAAAGAGGACTGCAGCATCTTGGGTGAAACCTGAACACAAGGCAGAAGTCTCTGTCCTTTTCCTTAATTGCTGTAAGAGCGTTGCTTGTCTGCTTTTACAAACTAAACTGCTGCAGTTGGGTGTTTGTAGCCTCTTCAGTTATTAAAACAGTCTGGATGCAGATTAACTTCCTTTGCTCAATATGCTGTAATGTAACCAGCCCCTTGACCTGCGAGCCCTTTGGTAAACATGCTGGAGGGCAGCCTGCCTTTTCTGCAACTTGTGGGAGTAGGTCCATGCCCTCTGTTGAACACTTCTGAAAAGTGTTCTTCTTTTTGCCTGGCCCTCCTGGGGACGGTGCAGCCCAGGGCTACCTGCTTCTGCACCAGCAGCCCACTGGGGCGATGGCTCGTCATCCACCCTTTCATCTGCTGGAGGAAGCTAAGCGTGCCCTCATGCTGTTGATGTCTTGGTACCAGGTCTTTCCTGTCTCACCTTCCAATGGAGCTAAAGCTGCTGGTCTAAAAATGTGGATTTTTTTTTCTCTATTTTGGAGGGCTGCAGTTTAAACTGAAATTTAATAGAAATTGCCCTAGCAGCATAACTTAAATAACTTGAGGCCTTATCTGCACAGGAAAATTGCACTCATGAAATTTATTTTTACTGGAATGGCAATATTACAACAAATTCCCATGTGGATGGAGTTGCATTGCTGTGAGGACGCTGTACTACATTCATGCATTCTTGTTTCTCTGCAAAAGTGAGCTAGGTAGTCCCAAGCATTTGCATTACACCCTGAATGCCCTACATGAAAATACTACAAAGGGTTGGGTCAAGCAGTGTAACGGCACCGTTATCACTGTAGTTAAATGTAGGACTTTTGTGTGTGGACAAGCCCTGTGAAAAGATTAACCTAGAGAAAGTTAATAAAAAGTGCTGTCCTAAATTATTCATGAATCCATTTGTAATGCACTTGCTGGGAGGCTTTTGTTTTTCTCAAACTCTTATTTATTAAATTTCTGACAAGAATATCAGGTTTTGTTCAATACTAAATCTGAGTCTATGTGAGACTGGTGATATCCTCATATAGTAATACAGAATCAAAATGAGGTTACGTGGCAGGGGTGAATATGTTATTTACTTGGGAAGAATAGATCATTGTTCAGGAGGATTTTATCTTTTACTCGTCATTTCGGAACAAGTGGAAAAAAAAACAAAGCAAAAAAACCTAGTTGGGAGATATCCTTTTGGTTTGTGACCAAGGCCTTGATCCTGCAAAGGATTTCAAATATGTTAAAACTCAGTTAAGCATCTTTCTGGTGGCTTTGCAGATTCTGGACCTGTGTTTGCTAAATGAAATAGCTCAGATGATCTTGTTTCATGCTTAGTATTACTTGTTCTTCTTAACTTCAGGAGGAGATCATGGAAGTCATGCTCCTAGCCTGTGTATTTTGACTCCCAAAGCATGTCCATACACACCTTCTTCTTTTTGTGTTCTAGAAAAGGTTAGAAAGATTATATACAGAAAGTAGGAGAATGGAAAAAAGCCAGGAAGAGAGCTTTTGCTGTTTGGGGTACAATAAAAGATGGTAGTCTGCATGTGCTTTACAGCAATCATTCCTTAACAGCAGGCAGAACTTTGCTTAAAAAGCAATTTAAGGTATTTTTTCAGTATTTTCAATTTACTAGTTTTAGGGGATTTTTTTCCCCTTCTTCTCCCTCTCTGCCCTTATTTGTAACCGGATAAGGAAAGGAAAAACAAGTGCCTATAGATAGAAAGTTAGAGAAGAGTAAATAAAAAAGAAAGAGCTTAGCTGTGGAAGTAGAACTGGGAGTTCGGGTGACTGGTCTGAGTTGGAGGATGATGAATAGATTTGTTTGCATAAGCTTGGCTTGTGAGTCACTTTCTCATAAAAGCAGCTTGAGTAGGAGATGCTCCTGTCCCAAATTTTAGTCCTGAATGCTTTCAGGCACAAAGTGCACTGTGACATAAGGACTCTGACTGTGAGTACCATCCTGTTATTCCAGTGGACTGGAGCTGGAGCTCTGCAACTTCCCAAGTTTGAAATAACCTGGAAGTGTCTCTCTCACACACACATATGTGCTTTGCATGATGTACCATGTGATGTCTTTTGGTGGTCAGAGTTAAGCTATCTGGGTAGATATAGTCAGCTTCTGATTCAGATTTAGAATCTGGTGCTAGGTATTTGGTCCCTGCAAAAAGCTGTGTGTTGGAGGAGCATCAGTCACTAACCATTACATGAGGCAAGGAGCAAAATAAACTTGGGAGAGGGGAAAAGAAAAGCAAAGTGTGAACGTGAGAGGTCAGTATTCATGGCTGATCATCCTGGCTAGGTTTGGAGCAGCACAGGTCTTTGCCTTGGGAGCTTGCTTTGCCTCTCTGATGCCAGAGAAATTGTACAAAGTACACGTGGAAGGGGCACGTAGGGCATTATCATCTTTTGCCAAAGACTGTGATCAAATCAGTCTTTAAAATGAGGCCTCAGCTCGCTCTTGTGCACCTGTTAGGATTCTGAAGAAAAATTTAACCATTAACAGACAGCTACTTTGCTGTGGTTTAGCGAACTTGGAGAGGTGAAAAAAGTTTAGTTTAATAGAGCATACCACCTGTACCTGAGGTTCAAGTGGAGCCTGTGGGTTGGATCTGGGAAATAACAGTTCCCTCTGGAAACCCACCAGAGAAGAAAAGATGATCTCTTCCTTCCTGTAGAAAATTATTTTTTTGTTCTTCTCTGCCATTTGTTTGTTATGAGTTTTGGTGGTATGGGAGTCAAGGTGGACTGTGAAACCCTGCTTTGGAATCAAGATACTTGTCTGACTTGTTTGCCCTCGGTGAAATCAGTGCTGCTGCAGCTTCATTGCCATGGGAACCTCCGGTTACTAAATTTAATTCAGCCCAGGGTTTGCTTGACTGTTCTCTTGCTGCAGTGTAGACAGGTGATAAGCAATATATTGATACTAACCTATATCATACCAAAACGACTAGGTATCGATATTACCACAGTATTGCAGCATCTGTGGTATTGCTCTTGTGTTCTGCTCTGAGCTGCCTGGCCCTCCTGTGCCTGCCTCCAGCCTCCTCTTCCTCTCTCCTGGCAGAGCAAAGGCAGCACCGCCTACATACTCTTTCTGGTCCAGCAACCGGCAAAGGTAGGGACCGCAGGCAACCTTTGCTTGCTGGTGGTACTTCTTCCTCCCCCTGCAGAGCAGTCAAGCACGGAGCACCTGTGGGCCTTGGGGGCAATGCTGCTGGCGAAGGGAGCTCTGCACCCCTAAGGAGTTGTGCCATTGGGGTGGGTCCCAGTGCCTCTGCAGCACCTGCAATGGTGTGGAGTCCCCCAAGGACGGACCCGGGCTCCACAAGATCAGATTAAACTGGGAGCAGAGAGGTGGAGGGTGTACCAGCAGACAGTGAGACCCTTCTCTCCCAGTCTTCTTCTAAAGTTTTATTAATGCCTTTATACTTGTTGAACCTTTTTTTTCCCCCTTTTTTCTTTTCTGTTGCTGTTATGTAACGTTCAGATGGTATCTGTTAGACGGTTATGTCTGTGGGAATGCAGAGCATGGGGTCTGAGATGCACTCCGTTCCAGTGCGAGTAGAAGCGGTGGAAGTGTGCCTTTACTGCAGCCATGCTGGGGGGACTTCTGAAAAGGCTTGTTGTAGACAGGGCGTTGCCGTGGAACAACATTTCATGTGGCTAACTGCAGGATAATCAATTTTGTAGGTCTTTCATGATTGTTTGGGTTGTTGGTTTCTAACGTTTTGCCCCTCTGTAGTTTGGTTTAGTGATACTATACCACCTTGTACAGAATTCATAGTGAGCATAGAGTGTGTAAACCTTTATGTTAAAATGTTGGCTGAGTATTGATTAATCAGTAAAAGGTTTTAAGCTGTTTCCTTGAAAT
>JANZLQ010000025.1:21738723-21763218 GCA_026212715.1 Elanus axillaris
GTGTGTAAACCTTTATGTTAAAATGTTGGCTGAGTATTGATTAATCAGTAAAAGGTTTTAAGCTGTTTCCTTGAAATTCCAGGACCATGCATCTTAATTTAATAGTTGAGAGGGATGGGAAACGATACTACTTTACCCAAGGGAATGTATCTATGATATTTGTTCACAGCAAGTATTTTCAAGCCAAAAGAGGTATTTAGGGAAGCAGGCGGTTCTCTGCTGGTCATTACCTGCTAAAATGTCTCTTTCTTTATAGGTATTACATTGGTCGCCAGACGTTTGTGGTGGTCTCCACACCAGAGATGATCAAGCAAATCTTAGTGACAGATTTCAGTAACTTCACCAACAGAACTGTAAGTAGATAAAAAGGTTGGCTTTGTGGATGGAGTTGGTAGTACTGCTAATTTGAGCTCAGACCAAAAGTGACTGCAAGGGAGCTGGAAATAGAGAGGGGAAAAGGTACAATATGGTTCAATAAGACTTGAAGCTATATAAACTCAATATATACATTCATTCAAAGACTCCTGTTACCAGAACACTCTGAGGAGGAAGGAGAATGCCCTTAAAAGAGATGCACTGCCCTTGTAACTGAGGCACCAGATGGATGCTGAAGACAGAGGGTTTCAGTATCCAGTTTTGCCCCTGACCTCCTATGAAGTCCTGGGAAAATCACTTACTAGCTTTCTTCTTTGGTTCTCAGTCTGTAACATGGGGACAGTATTATTTACTTTCTCCCACCTATGGCCTGTTTTATGCTTTGAGACTTTCTAGGGCAGGAACAGGCTGCTTGGGACAGGGACATGCCTCCTGCAGCTAATGCATGTTGCTTTGTCATACTTACTGCTCTGAAAATAATAAATAGTGAAGAATGAAGTTGGAGTTAGCAAGGACTTATACATATGCTGTTGGTTACACTCTTATATATTAAAAAGCTGTCTTCAAGTACTGGTTAAAAGAAATAATGAGGCAGGAATGGACACAGGGACAGTAAAGATTTCCAGCAGTTCCTCAGCATTTTACAAGGAAATGCTGTCACTGTGACCACATGCTGCCTCAGTGCCATCCATTCCCTGCTTCCTCCTGGCCCCTTTGTATGTTCAAACCTGCTCAAATAAATTCACAGGTATTCTGGAGGGTTGTTTGTGCCCTGAGGGAAAATTTCATCTCTGATCAGCTGTCTGTCTCCTATGCCCCTCTGATCCTCTCTGCAACCAGACAGTCTGTTTGCAGACTGCTTGTCTCCTTTACTTGCTTCTTTTGGTACATGAGGTTCATCTTGTGACTACCTGTATCTTATTTAATAACCACTTGTACCAGTTTCCCTCTATTCTGCCTACAACTCATACCTGAATGGAAGAGTTCCAGTGTGTGAGCATCTTAGGCTGAAGTTGTTGTGTGTGGCAAGGATCTTTTCCCCATTTTCTCTGTATTTGAAGAAATTTCCCACCCCTTCCCTTCTTCCACACCCAAGCAGGAACCCTATTTCTTCCTGTCTATAACTTTCCCATGCTTTTCTCCTGTATGTTTGATAGGAGTAGACTGTACTCCCTGTTCATAGCAGTAGCTGGTGCCCAGATAACACCTCCCTGAAATGAGAGAGCATTCCTTTGAGGGTACATTCAGATATATTTGTTCAGCTCTTTATTTTAGTCAGCCTCATTATTTGAATATATCTGTGCGTTGTCACCCTTCTTATTGGCAAAATTTTTCTTTCTCTCCAGGCTTTTATGGTCATAGGTTTATCTCTCTTTCTTGTGGTTGTACATCCATCTGTCATGCTCTGTAACATTTGCGTTCCCCCTCTAAAATTCAGGTCACTATAGCCAGTCTTTCTCTCTCCCTTTTTTCCTTCATAAGAGATCTGTTGGGTATAGCTCCGTGTAGGTTCATATCTTGTCCTTATCTCTTGACTGTCCCCCGAACCATTTGTGTTTTTTCTGCACAGCATCGTGCTTTATGGATGAGGAATGAGGCACAGACTGAGTGACATCCCTACCACTAACCAGAAAGCCTGTGGCAGATGAGAAAATTCAACTCCTACCCCTCTAACAAAATGAACAGTTCCCCCTGTACACTGTTGCTATTTCTGGCTTGCTTAATGCACATGAGTCTAATTCAAAAGAACTTTCTTCATCTTTTATGCTTTTATCTGCTTGTTCCATGGTCTTCTCACACAGCTGCAATCTTTGAGTGTTGTTATTTCTCACTTTCCCCTTTGTTCCCCCTCTTCCACCCATTGCTTTTCACTTCCTGAAGATAAGCAGCCTTCTGTTTCTGGGTCCTTAGACATCTGACTTGGAAATCTTTTTCCTCTCTTGAGTCTTCACACTGGAAGCTGCCTCTCCTCTTTAATTCACAGTCAGCTCTCTCAATGAAGTTTTTGGTTATCCTGTGCACTAAGGATTCTGTATGAAAATAGATAATGCTGGATGGTATGTAATGCAGGCCACTGGAATTTATTCAGATGTGATTTTGGTTGTATGTGAATAATAGTTGAAAGGTGGGAGTGAGAAAAGCACTTCCCAATTAATAGAGTTTGTTCTTCTCTTATTAACTGAATAAATGTCATTTTAACACTTTTGATACAGTTGCTTCTGTTTATATCTTTTAAAATTTTCTCAAAGCAAGCTCCTCTACTTTAAGTGAGGGTTTGTATTTGCCAGTGGAGAATTCAAAATGCAAAACAGATCCCCCTACCTTATTTTACACATTCCTTTCCCAAATGGTCTGCTGATGAGCGGTTATAGAACTGGCTTTGGCGTTAGTGCTGTTCACAAAGCTAGGCTAGTATCTTTCAGTCCAGACATGGCATATACTTCTTATTTCAACCCAAAGCCTTTTTTTAGCTTAAGAGTGTCACTGTTTAAGGGTGAGAAGGATGGGAAAGGGAGTGAGACTGGTAGGTTTGAACAGGCCTTGGCAAAATCCACCGTGCTTCCCCCCTGCCAGCGCATTTCCAGAATCAAGATTTGTACTTCATCCACCAGAGGTGAAATGTGACTTATCTAACCCAGAGTTCCACAGAGAGAGATTATTTGCCACACTCTGAAGCAGTGTGGCAATCGCATGTTAACAATGCGTCGCTAAGTTGCAGGATGTGCAGGACTAATTCGAAAAGCTAAGTGTAGAAAAAGTTTATATTCCATGTTTATTTTGCAGCTCTTTCAATTAATCTTAAAATACATATGCATAACAGTAAGAGGCAATGGGAAGTTGAACTTGTGAAGGGTTGCAAACAGTGGATGTACATGATAGACAGAAGAGGATAAGGTAATGATTGAGTGAACTCCAGGCTTTAATAAAAAGCTGTCAATAATGTGATGTCATGCCTCTGAGTACTCGTAAGAAGAAAGACCTTAATCTGGGATTGTGCGCTTGCTGCCTTCTTGCTTCAAAGTCATCAGAAGACCTTTATGGAATCAGGGTGGTTTTAATTTGCTGAGAGGACTTTTTTGGAAGCATCTTGTGTCCTGTCTCTACATCCAGAGAGACCTGGACCACTGGTAAACTTTGCACACATTGAACCTATCTGCTCACTCTTTATCTGGACAAAGTAGATTTTGCATGTGTTCAGAAGCCAAACAAACTCCTGTTCACTTTATGCAATTATGTTTCCCTTTGCTATTACACATTTCACATCTTTACTTTGAATATCTTTCGAATATTGCTGTAAAAAGCCTTCCAGGTTCCCTTGGCATCTTTCGTTGTTTCTGAGTTCCTAGTCAGTAATTCTTGTGACAGAAGTGTATGGTGACTGCAGATCAAATCGGCATTAAGGTTCACTTCCTTTTAGAACAAGCAACCGAGCCTAGCACGCAGGGTGTTACTCCCCTGTAGGCATGGGGTATATTTATTGTTAACTGTATAATCACAGGCAATAATGACATTCTACTTTCCCACTTAATTTTGACGTGATTAAGGTGAGCATGGTAGCCATTTAAAAACAAAAATGTCTACTGTAATGTACCTTCATACTTGCAGTATATGAAGCCTTTTCCCTATGTTTTTAATTATAGTTGAAGAAAAGATGAAAATTAGCTTATAGACCTTCTGCCAAAAAATATGGAATTGATTTTAATTTAGGTTAACCATGGAAACCTCAGCCAGCATTCTAGGCAGGGCTGTGCTGCAGTAAATGATACCTTTTTCTCACAACTGTGGTAAGTTGTCTCTTGAATAGAAGTTTCCTTTTAAAAGTGCTAAGGCCATTTTTAGCTGCATTACTGTGTTGTGAGATAGGTTTACAATGTTTGTTGCATTCTGCCAGGCAGGATAATGATACATAATCTGTTTTCAGGTTGTTTTTAATTTCAGCATTGAAAATCTGTTTTTGAATTAGTACTTGAGAATCATTAAAGTGTACTTTTAAAAATCTAGGAGCAGAATGTTAAGATGGAGCCATATGAAGAGAGATATTACCTGGTACATAGTTTAAATTACTCAGAAGTGGTAGGCCAAACTATTTGCTAAAAATGTGGATCAGTGAGCCCTAAGGCAAAGTTAAGTACTGGCTAGTCAAGGTTTGCCAGGCTGCTGGAGTCAGTGCTCTGCTAGGATTCATGTGGCTATCACAAATGGAAACTCGTAGTTGATCCAGACCAAATCCTTAAATCTGCATGCCAACCAGCTGGAAGAGGGTGATGTTTTTAAATATAAAAATCTACACCACTTCCAATAGCTGTAAGAAAACATCACTGTTTTCTCATCAAGAACTTTGTTGTTACAGTGGGAAAAGTAACAATGGATTAAAGACAAATAATAATGAAGTAACAAAAGCAAGAACAAAAAAGTAGCGAGGAAGTTGATATAACATGACAGTACAAATTCCTTGTATCCCTCTCGAAGGAAAAGCGAGTTGTCCAAGCTTCTTTTCTTTTCGCTTGTGTATCCTTCCCCTTCCCCCTCTTCCAGTTCATCCGTGTGGGAAATGATTATTCTTTTCACATGTAGAATACGTGTGTTACACTAAGCTGTTGGCTTCATCTTTATTTTGCTAAATCTGTAAAGTTTCAGGCTTACCTGTGGCGTTAAACAAATAAAATACAGCCACCAAATAGGAAGGAGCCTATTTTCTGCATCTTGTTCAGCTGTGATCTAGGACGGCTGCTATACCCTTGTATTGGCTGTTCTTTCTGGTCCTTTTTGAGGGGACACGGTATTGGCAAGAAAAGTGTCTGTGTATATTGCTCTGTCAAAAAGTCTATCCAAATTTGATACAAGATGCCCTCCAGAGGTGTCTTCCAACCTCAACCATCCTGTAATTCTGTGAATTTTGGCTCAGGCCCTCAGGCAGCATAAATCAGCATACTTTTATTAACTTCAGATGACCATACACCAACAGATAGCAATTATGCACCTCCAGAGCAGGGCTGGGATGCACAACTGGCTTCCAACAGCTGAGTGGTGTCTCAGGAACTGACTGTGTGTGAGTGTGTTTGTGTTCTTGGCCTTTTCCAAGTAAAGGGTCACTTGCGTGTCTTCTGCAAGATCTTACTTGATGCATCCTGCCTTGGTTGTATGCAGCAGCCCCACTGACGTGCCGTCACTCAGTAAACAGTGGTAATTCAGTTGTGTATCTAAACCCATAGTCTGACCCAGCTTATGGGCTGGACTCTTTCTTCAGTCCCTCTCTCACAAATATGGGGTTTGTTTTGAAAAATCAACCCACTAACATATTCATCTGGAGATGCGTTATATAAAAATGGTTAAAGAATGAAGAGTTGTGTACTGTTGCCAAAAGACATGTATACATGCTGTCTTGACCCTGTACCCTTGGTTGTTTGGTTTAGAAATGTTTCTTTTCTTCAAATCAAACATCCTGGGATTATATCCGGTTGTGTCAATGCTGTCATCATCATCATTTCATGTGAATTTCTTAGTTTATTTCCAAATTGTTGTTGCAAAGTGCGATGAACTCAGTTTGTAAACTGATGATGAGTGTGCTTTGTTGGAGGCCCACCTTTGCATGGGCGTGTGGTTTGAAGCACTAGTAACACATAGTAAGACAGCAGGTAAGTCAATATTTGGAAAATGATTCAAACAAATGAGAAAAAATTGTGAAATGATATATCAAGATCTTAATTTTTCCAGCCTTTAAGATGACTATTTAGTGGGTTGGTTTAGTACACAAGTGATGTTCCAGTGTGTGCTAATAATTTGGTTGCGATAGTTTTAAAAACAAGCAGGTTTTGGGGGCAGCAGAGGGAAGGAATGTGTTTTTAGGTTGGTTCACTGCCTTGGTCTTTTTATGTATGTTTCTTCATTTTCCCATTCCTTCATCTTGCTTCATCTTGTTTTTTGCTGGGTTCACGCAAGACATGGAAGTTGACCAGCATAACGCTTCTGGACACATGTCTCAGAATTAGTTGTTACACCCGCATGTGTGCATGCATGCATATTTGTATATATTTATGGATGCATACAGATGCACACATATTTGATTTGGGGTCTCTCTGTGATTTGAAGAGATGCTGAATCTGTAGTCCTCACTAGAGCCTTGCAGACATCGATTGTGCCATATCTGATTATGGAAACTTCACAAAATGTGCTGCTTTTTACATGCCATGGTGACAGTTCAGTTGCTGATGCAGCAAAGCCATCGCACCTGGTGGAAAGCCATGCCTTGAACATCCAGTTCCTTGTGATACAGAGCTGCAATGTTCTCTCCTCCCTTCCTTTGCAGGACAAATTCAAGTAAGCATCGATCCTGCCACATGTACAATAAGGCTCAGTCTCGTTGAGCTGAGAATATTCAGTGCTTCCAGAAATCATTCTGTGCCTTACAAGGATAAGCAAAAAGGTGTCCAAGCAGTGAATTTATTAAGAATTACTTTTTTGCCTAGCAGTTTTCCACAGCTGCTAGAACATAGTTGTTTGAAATCTTGGCTGGTACAGCATCGTTATAGAAAGGGAATTATGCTAGCAGGAAATGTGTTTGGCTATATAGCACTTAACTGTTTAATATTAATTTGTGTAACTGCATATTTGTGGGTGCTGTTGTACAACCATGTGAGCCCAAATGCCTGAGAGATTTTCCAGTGCCAGTCTCTGTCAGGGAGCCAAGCAAGGGCTTTTACCCTTCTTTTGACCTGATGGTTCTCACTGGGCTGTGCTGGAGCAGGAGCTCCTAGGCTCAACAACCATAATGATGTATCTGCTTTCTTTCCCCAGTGTGCCTCCATGGCTGTCTTCTAGACATACCAGGATACCTTTCTAGCTTGGTCAATGTGTATGTAACTATTTTGCCTCCTTCTTTACCTGGTAAAATAGCTTTTAATTCTGGATTTCTTTTTTCTTTCCTCTTTTTGCTTTCAGAGCTTGCCGGTTAATTTTTCTGAGCAATTAAATCCAGTTTTGTTTAAATGTTTTAAAGTAGCAGTGCATATGCTTGCAACAGACACTTTAAAATTAAAATAATAAATATTGAGAGGGTCATTTCCTTCAGACTGTGTATGTCTTTTTATGCATGCACAACAAATTGCCCCTTATTCCCCATATGCTGCTGCTAATAGCACAAAACTAATGTTGTCAAATGATCACTGCTATTGACTGCAAAATTAATCAGACTTTGGCTTCAGTTGGCCTTAAAGAAAGACTTGACATATTAGTAGACCGTGTTCTGGGAACCACATGATCCTCTGAATCCCAGTGAGATGAAGTCTGGTTTTGTGATTAGGGCTCTAGGTTGGGATTTAGAAGCTCTGAGCTCAGTTTTTGGCTTTGCTACAGAATTCCTGTGTTCACAAGGGCAAATCATTTAGGAAGTGCTTTGTCACCTTAACAAATGTAAAAGAGTATGTTGGGAATTTCCAGCTGAACATTATCGTTAGTGAATGTTAGTGCTTTAGAACTGATGGCAAAGGGTTGGGATTTGGTTTATCTGTTAATTCATATAGTTGTGGTGGGAGGTTTTTTTTCTGTTTGTTCCTAAAAGCAGCTTCGGAAATGTAGAGGAAAAAGTTTTATTGAAAAGCTCTTTTTTTTACCCTTTTGAGTAACTTTGAAGTATTTAAAAAGTATTTTAAAGTATTTAAAAACCCTAAAGTATTAAAGTTAATATTAACAGATTCAGTTTGATGTATTTTGGGGATTATCTTCTCTTAAGTTTGTCATCTTTATTTGTAATTCTAATTCAGAACAGGAAACCAAGTGAAATCTCTTTCCTGCAAGGTGGGAAAGCTCATTTGTACCTACCTTGAACACCTGGCCTGTGCCTCTGCTGACTACTGTCCCTAAAAAGACGTTAGCATTTACTTACTTCTACGCACATTCTTATGTCTCATTTAATTCAGTGGGCTGTGAGCGTGTATTTACCTAAGTATGTTTATTAATAAGTCTGTCCACAATGGCGTGGTTCCCTTAAATAGGAGCCTTTCTTTTTCTGTGCCTCACATGGTCTCTTCTCACACATTTAAGTATTTGATAAAGGTGAGTTTCTGAAGGTTTAGGAAGATAGCGATAATGATGGTTTGGAGTGCCACAGGATGGCTTACAAGCAAGCAATCTAAAACCACTGACTGTAGTTAAGTCCAATTAATTTAAGGATGGTCTGGAAGAGAACCTCTAACAGACATTTTATTTTCTTTGGGTGGTTACATAGATGGTTTGCTGTTTGAGGAAAGCTGCTGTGTTGCTGTGGCTGGAGAGAGCTCTCCTGCAAGAGGTCGGCATATACCCAGCAGTGGTGCTCAGACCGTAGTTGGGCTTGGAGAAAGCCCCACATCTCGTGAGGCTGCTATTTTAACTGGCTAATATGTTGTTGTCCAGGCGGGTCATGTGAGTTTGTTTGCTTAAGATTTATGAATTTCTGAGTAAGCAAACACTAATATTTGTCACATTTCTAGGTAGGATAGCAAATAAAACCAGCTGATCCCTCCTGTATGAAGGGCTAGCAGTGATGGTGGAAACAGATGGGTTACACACAGATGGAATACAAGAATAAGAACTTTCCACCTTTTCTCTTTTGCAGACATGGGTTGATTCTTTTCAGATGCTATAGACCATAAACCTTGCTAACATAAAAGCAATGCAATTGACTGTAAGGAGGCTAGAAAGCTTAAAAACAAGTTTCCTCTTCCCTCAGCCCCCATCAAGACATGATGAATCAGTAGGTTGAGACCACGGCTGATGTTGAGATGCACAGTCATCTTATCTTTTACAGGATTTATTATGAAGCGAGTTATTTTTCAGCCTGGGTCTGAGTATTTGACTCTATCCCTGAGTCTTTCTCTTGTTTATTAATGGGCTGCAGTGCTGCCATCACCATGGTATCCTGCTACCTCTTCCCCTGTGAAGACTGCAAAACCGCATGTTGATGAAATTTACATTTTTAATTCTCCACTCTCCACGCCTATATGTATAAAAATGGTTTGCAAAACCATGGGGGAACACAAACACAAGGACAATCTGGTAACGAGAAATAACTAGGGTTGCTGTGTTGTTTTGTTCATTTTTAATGCTCTTTCTTTATGCTATTATACTGCAGCCATCATTGGTTCAATACCTGCTCCTAGGTAGACAGCAGAACACCAGATGGATTACGTACTTTACAGCACTAATGATAGTGGCTGATAATGTGTGCAAATCTCCCTTTCACTGATTGTTCAAGGCAGTTAAGAAATACTGAATACAGCTGTACATAATTACGCTTCTTTTGAAACTAAACCAGCCTGTGAAATTTCTGTTCCTGGAAAATGGTCAAAATTAGTCAATAACAAAAACAAAACAAACAAACAACAAAAACCCAAACCCTTTGCATGTACTTAGTTAATGGTATATTGTGACATTCTGTTTCTTAGATGCAAGTCTTCCCTGCCAACTCTATTAAGACTTTAAGGGGGGGGGGGGGGAAACGCTGCATAATGAAACTACAAAAAGGTGGTTTTGCTGCAGGTGTAGGAAGATGCTGATGTGACAATACTCTGTGCATATGCACTTGTTTATGTCAGTAGGAGATTGTGTAGGACTAAGTATGTATGTGTCTTAGTGTGTTGCAGGTATGTGAAGGGACATACCATCTTTTTACCTGCTCCCTGTTTATTTCAGATGTTTCTTTGAGTTACTTTAAGACCAACTTCTGAAATTATCTTTTTTGGCTTGTTTATCCTCACTTTTTTTTTCTTTCTTCTGTCATTCTGCAAAATTTCCTTTTCTAAATGACTGATGAAAACAAGGTTGGAGTTTTATTAGGTTTTGCCTTCCCTTCCCCCAGTTTTTCTCCTGTTGAAACTTGCCAATCACTTTTAAAGCCTACATTGGGCTTTTCTGCAGCACAGGAGATATCATTAAGGCTTTAAACCCACTAATGAGGGAAATGTGCGCTGCTTGAAGGCTCCTGCAATATTAACTACATCCAATTATGTTAGGTAAACGTATGAGTATAGTCAAAACAGGATGAAAGCATATCTTTCTATTCAGGCCAAAAGCAGTCTTCTGAGCCAATCTTTCATCAAACTTACATTGGCTATTTATTTACTGATTTTGCAGCACTTCTCTTTTTATACTGCAAAGCTAAAGACAAACAACACTTATAGACAGGAAAGGACTATCTATTCCCAGGGCTCTGTTCCTTATTTAAAGAACACATTTTATTACTGGATAAAATACATGAAATCTTAAGGCTGATAAATATTTTTTCCTGTTTAAATATAGTAATGCTTCCTTATCTAATCCTGTCCTTAGCTGACTGTGTTATGAGTAGGTGTGATACATGAGGAGTAGAGATGCAGTTCGTGCTGGTCTCTGCTGCTCCTGACCTTTGATTTCTGTTGATTTGTTGTTTTTTTTAAAGGGAAGTTCAACTTATGCTACTTCTTTGGGCATATGCTCTGGGGATATTTTTTCTGAAGCTTACTCAGTCTAATAGTATAGGTTTTCAACAGTCCCTCATTTCTGACTTCTGAGGCTGTTATCAGTAGCAGATTAGTTGTTTTGTTTACAGTTTTGTCCCTTTTCCCTGTTCTTGATATGTAGTAGAGCGTCATGTCCTTTAATTCCAGCCTTTTGTTAGGAGAAGAGTAATTAGTTTGTCAGTTGTTCCAGAATCGATACAGTCTCAGATCACAACATTCAAGTTTGCCTTTATACATACTTGAGCAGTTGGAGTTCAGACCCAGTACTTTGCTTTGTTTTCATGTCTTCATCCACACTGGGAGATAACTCACCTGCTCATGAACAAAAAGTCCTCTTGAAGCATCTGAACCCCCTGATAGAAGAACCCAGTCAGGTCTATGCAAGTGATGTTTCACAGCACAGAGAAGTGGTTTCCATGTACCTACCCAGAAGCCTCGAAGTTCAGCACTGAGCATTGGAGCAGATGTGACATGGCAATAGTTTGAACGGTTGTTGTGTATCACGCCTAAGATCTGTGTAGCCTCGCCAAGTGTCCTCTTTCAAAGTGGCCAGCAGCAGAATTCAAAAGACTAGCATAATAGCAAGACAGACAGCGACAGTAATCTTCCTTCTGGCTTATCTGCGCAGCCTCCAGCAACCAGTGCTGTGGTGACTTCTAGTACCAGAGGTTGCATCTGGGCATCGTTTCTCCCAGTGGCTCCATTGGCTACAAAGCAGTTCCTCCCCCCCTCCCCATTTTGAATCCTTTCTATTAACTATTATGCAAGCAGGTGACTTTTTCCACGGATAGGCTTTTTGTTTTGGATGTGATAGGAGTTATATTTGGGGACTTGTGTGTGTGCAAGTGAAGTTTATTCCTCTCCAGTGAGAGTTAATGTAATACACGTGGGCATTATTATACTAATCCTTGAAAGCCTCTGCTCTTCATTTTAAGTATTCTAAAAGTAATATTGTCATCTCAAAAATAGTGGGAATAGTTCTCTCTTTAGTCATTCATTCAGACAGCTTAATCCATTTACCTGCCTTTATATTTATATTTGAACTTAAACATGTGAAAGTGAAAGTGTTTCTTCCTTTCTCCCCCCCCCTTTTTTTTGAGATAATGATAATATTCTTATCTATCACAATGCTAACAGCCTTTTGTTAAGATGTCCTAGCTTGACTTACCATTCCCACAGAAAGGCCTACAAAATAGATCATGTGAGCATTCCTCATCTGGTTCAGCTCAGAAGCTAATCCATCTTAGTTTATGTATCAATGCAGACTTTTTCAAAACTATGCAGGCTGACTTGGCACTGAAGCAGATGATGAGTGCTCACAAGGGCTCTCCACCAGCTCCATTTCAATGGTGATAATCTCCAATAGATGGGGGGTGGTGAACAGCTGATGGGGTAGTAGCATCTTAAATTGATGCAGCTGGTTTTATAGTGGTTCTCTGACCACAGCCTGGAAAGTTCTCTTATGATCTTTACAAAATTACCTAGCAATTAACTCCAGTAGGTTTGTTCTAAGCAAAAATTTGTGCCATCCTGTTTTTCTGCTTGTGATCGTACACAATGTAATGGTCATTCTGCAAGAGTAAAACCTCCGTGGTAAAGGATGTTTAGAGACGATGCGCTCCTTACCACTGACAGTGTCTTACAGCTGTAAATCTTAGGGACCATATGTGAAAAATGAGTTGGCAAGTCTTATTTTAGTCTCTAGTGAGAATTCTTCTTTGTTTATATAGCAACCACATATCTTCGCACTATTTGTTGTAAATAGTTGACAGTAAATAGTTGGCTGGTCTGAGCCATAGGAAGGGAACACGCTGCTGGGTGTTATGCAGGTGCTGTGCACGCAGTGCCCCTGACCACCACCAAGGAAGGTTGCAGTGAGCTTGCCAGTGCTGCTGACTTCCCGTCAGCGTTAAATTCACCACACTTAAAACAGGAAAGAGGAGGAGGGGCATAAAATTCAAGTCTTCACTCTGTGTGACTTGTTCCCAACTCTCCAGCGTAAGGAGCGCTCTCTACTTTGAGCACACCTGGCCACTGCTCTTTTCATGTTGATTCACCTGTTTCTGAAGGCTCGGTGGTGGCTAGAAGAGGCTCCATTTAGCCCCACAAACCCATACACAGCAGCAGATACATACCAGGATCAGGAAACAGCTATCCTGCAGCAAAAGAAAAGGATTGTTGATCATTGTTAATTATTTACTCCTGCCAGTCTCCTCTCGCTGGTGTTAAGCAATAGAAACTAAAATAACTACATTCTTTACGGAAATAATGTTCCATTCTTCTTCTTTTCTTTTCACACTTGCTCTTGCAGAAAAGAGTTTGGGGAAATAAGTAGTAGAAACAAGAACTATCTTGTACTGTTGTTCTCTGCTAGATTAATTGTAAGTTGAAGACACACAAGATATTCTTTTTTTCCCTTTTCAAGGCAATTGCAAAGGACAGTTTCCCCATTTCCTTTTCCATTTTCAGTATGCGCATTTAGATGAAGTTAAAACTGCACTCTTGCACTTTTTATGCAGCTTTCCTAAAATAATTCTGAATAATTTAACAATGGCTCAGAAACATTCCAGTTTAACCAGTCGTTGACCTTTCATGTTTTAATGTCGTCAGGACTATACTGGTATTTCAGCAGTTCCAAAGAAGCTGTATAGTAGCAGAGGCAATGGTGATACCTGTAATTAAAGTTGCCCAATGTCTTCCATTACGATGTTTACCTTTCAGTAGATTATCAGACTTGAACTGCTTCAATTAATATTTTCCATTTAAAATTTTTCAGTCAAAATGGTCTTGCTATTTTGGAGAAGAAGCCTAGGGAAAAGATAAGGTTATTTATCAGTTGTGGGGAAAAATGAACACGGAGTCTTTATCTTTGACTTTGTTCCCTCTAGTGTAAGGGCTGGATATAAAAAACACTTTGAAAATCTGACCAAACCGCTTAAGTTTATAAGCCCCTGAAGAATCTCAGTAAACAGAGACTCAACAAAAATTATTAAAGAACAAGGAAACTCACTTGCTAGTATTGCTCTCTGATGACAGGGCTCTACAGATGACTAACTTCTACAAGTTGCCATGTGAGCTTTATGTCTAAAGGTTGAGAATCCTGAGTTTGTGACTGACTCATTTCACATGAAAGATTATTTTTTTTTATATGTAATACTAAAACCTTTCGGGACATTTTCTTTATAAATGTTACATTTGCAAAATCAAATAGAGATCCTGTGGGAAAAAATAGCATAGAAAACATAACTAAAGAATTGCATATGCTTTAGGATACAAAGACTGCACTCTGACTAGGATTTTCAAACCTTTTAATGCTTTATATTGCTCTGTTAATTTCCCCATAATATAATAATAATTGACTGCAGTAGGAATAGATAGCATGGTATATTGCCAGCATAAAAAATGAGAAAAAAAATATATACCTTACATGGTGCTTAATGTTTTCTGAGATTTGGTTAGGGAATGTGTGGAAGATAGAAGTTTCATGTTGCGGCTGATTTTGAAGAGTCAAAAGCTGAAAAAAAAGATGAAAAGATGATTAGAATATTTTGTTTCAGTTACAGCTTTTAATGTAAAGTCAAAGTTGTTTCAATTTGCAAAGCAAAGTTATTTTGTTCCAAAACCATATGTAACAAGGTATTTTGTTGGAACTTTTCTCCCTTTTTTCTTCCAGAAAGCCTGGAAAACCAAATTGATTTTGTAGTATTTCCAGTTTCTCTCAACCATGCGGCTTGCTTTAAGTTTCTCTAACCAGCTCTGGTTTTATTTTGTTTAATGTTTGATTTGAGTTTTTAGAGGGAACGCCCCCTCCCTAATTGGTGTCTCACCACGTCAGATTAGACATTCTGTGGATGCCCTGGCTGCTGGATGGTGCAGCCTTGGTTTTTCCCTCCTCAGTGGTCAACTGGGGCAGCTCTCATTTCCTCACTTTTTTCAGCTGTTCCCTTGGCACTTGCGGTTGTTCTCATATTATACTGGCAGTGCACAGTCAGTTTTGTCTGTAAGAACTTAGGCTGGTCCCAGTGTTAAGATTTACTCTAAGTAAAAATTTCAGCACTGTTTTAGATATGTTGCAGAGGGTTATTTTTACAGCTTCAGGATCCTTTTTATTTTTCCGGCTGTTGGATGCTGGGTGGGGGGATTCAGCACGGACCTCAGATGTGGGAGAAGCAGCTGTGCGGATGCAAAATGAGTTCTTGTGATGTGGGTGTGTGTGCTGCACTGGCCAGCCCTGATGGTTGGAAACTACAATCTGGGCTTGGAAGTGCAGATACTGATAAGTTGCAAAAACGCCTGGTGCATGCAATCAAGTGTGATACGTGTGCTGAGTATGGGTGCAGCCTGGCAATGTCATTGACGCGTGGTCTTCTAGAGAGCGAGGCCTCTGTTCTCCTTCACGTGGGAAGTCCCAGCAGGCAGGAGTATGGCAACCTCTGCTAGAGTTCCCCGTGGCCTTTCCATGTGCGCCTGACTCTTGTGGGGTTAATACTCAGTGAAAGGTTGCAGGTGTTCCATTCTCACAGCTGGCACAGGCTCCTTCCCTGGGCGCTTGCTGAAAGAGAATCTAATTCTCAAATACCGCCCTGTCCTATTGTGCATTTGCTGAGCTTCCAGCTTGTCTACGCCTGAAATGCTAGCGCTGGATTTTTGGGCCATATAAGGAGGGAGAATTCAGGATCTGGCCCATCCCTCTAGTTTCATGTCATGGTGATGGCATAGTAAAACTGAAGCAATGGGGTGGTGAAACAGGCCCTCCAAAATGCTGTGTCACCTGAAGGAGGCCTGTTTTGCAAGAAAGGGATCGGTGAGCTCTGGGGTGTGGGCTCCAATCTGCGGGGTTTTGCGTTGGTTTTAAATTCTATTTTATCCTAGAACTCTTAAGATGACAAGATATGGTCATGTGCTTTACGCTTCATAATCCGCACTGCTTGCTATTACAAGCCTAATATGTTTGAGAATGCAAAAGTAGCTGCTACTGTTAATTTATTTTGAACGAGGTACTTGGTGATACTCAGAGGAGCATTTTAGCTGCTCTCCTTGAAGAAATCAAATAAGAGCGATGTGAGGAACAGTCTAGTTACAGGTTGTTTGGGAAGTGAGGCTGTTTTACTGAAATTGCAAGCTCCAGGGAACTCATGATAAGTCCTGTAATATTATCTGTACGCAATAGGACTTTATTATTGTTGAAATTATTTTATGACAAACACTTAATTCTCAATGTGCTCAAATTAATTTCTGAGAGTCAAATGAACAAATGCTATTTCATATAAGCATGTTTTGACATGCTTTGATAAATTAGGATTTATTTTAAATTTTTTTTACTTGATTGAAACCAGACAGCCACAAATGTGAAATCTTGGAAGATAAAATCCTGAAAGTGTGCTATGCAACTACTTACAAAGTTTTATAGCCTAGCTCTTCTTGAGGGACAAATAAATGAGGAATGAAAGCAGCTACTACTATCAGGAAAATGCATTAGTGTTTTGACAGATAGATGTGGAGATCTTAATACACAATGTTTGGTTTTTTCCCTGATGTGTAAATATACACTTAATGTAATTAGAAACAATTGTGAAGTAGCAGGCAGGGAATTCAAATTCTTCAGTTAAGCAGATATTGCAAATGTGATTTGTTGACGGCTTGTCATGCTGCCATCACAGCTGACCTGGAGCTTGCTTTCTGAACAACTTTTCAGAAGAAAACTGACATAAAGAGAGACATACTTTGCCAGGGAACGCTCTGTCTCTGACTAGCAGCAGATGCTTACAGAAAGTGCGGAAGAACAGGGCAAGTGCAGAGTGGTATTTCCTATAGAATAGCCCCCTAACATCTGGCTGTCCGTGGCTGACTTCATGAGCTGGAGGTTGCATCCATCTTTTTAATTTTTCATAGCCCTTTTCTTCCAGTAGTTTGACTTAAATAGCATCTTGAACCCATTTGTATTTTTTAAAACCATGAGGAGTCTTCACAAGCAAACTTCTATTTGCTTTGGTTGACGTTTTCACATTTTCATTTTGGCATTGGGGGGAAAAAGGTGAAATACTTTTGCCTTGAGTTTTTTTGCATGTATTGGAGATGATTGGTCTGAAGTACTGATTCCAAGTGTTCTGTTTCAGATTAGATATATGACAGTTTGAAATATATTTTGTATATCAGGATGTTGTCACACCGGAAATTAGGACATCAGGCAACCTTTTAGGTGCTACGTTGGAACTTGGAAGACTGATAGAAACCCTTTGAAAAGACTCTCAGCTTTTGGTCATAGTTTACTACTTACTCACTTGTTTACTTTTAGTGTTTCTCAGTGCTTTGAGATTTTAAGCTAGAGTGGCCTGTTTATAATTTTATTTCTATATTACAGCATCTGAGTGAAAGAGGCCAAACCAAAATTTTCAGTAAAATATGAAATACATGAAAAAGTGGTGTTTTTTACATATACTCTGCTCTGAAGAAAAGTTCTACATACAAGTAATATTTTTAAACTAAGCCATTGGTAAGCCTCCCCTTTACCTGGCTAGCTTGCCTCTGCTAGAAATCAGCAAGTCCTAAGCATTTAACCTCCATTTAAGGACCTTAATTTGAAAATACAGATTAAAAACTCTTGCTCAGCCATAACTTGTGCTTGGAAGTGCCTTGAGTCCCTTGGAGCTGATGATTTCAACACCAAGGTTTCTCAGGTACCGACAATTCTTTTTCTAAGCATGGTCAGAAGCACTTTGGTGCCAAGAGTGCTTAGCAGTTTTGAGACCTACTTTGTGTCCAACCTAGGAGACCTATGAATATGATGTTTCAAGAGGAGATGGATCTCACAGGTACCTTTTGAAACTGGCTGGTGGTTCAGGCTCTGAAGAAAAGGTAGCAGCAGCAAACACATTCCTTTGAGTCACAAGAGGTGGTGGTGGAACTGTACCTTTTCAATACAGTCCCCAGTGACAAGGGAAGCTACCCAGAGTGCAAGAGAAAGGTTTTCATGCATTTTTTCTGCTGGAAATTGTTCCAAGGTGCTCATCTCACCTCTCTTGGAAGTGCCTTACCTAGCAACCTATAGGTGATTCTTGGGGAAGATGCATTTGCAGCCTTATGTGTTGAAGCTACTCCACATTCTATGCAGTCCTTGGCATTCGTGGTAGAGAAGATAGTGAATATCTGCAGCCTAATAGGGCAGTCACCTGTATCAGGGAGGCCAAGGTTTCAGATACTACTACAAAAAATTACTCATGTGTCTTTATCTAATGATAGTTTTATGTAAACAGACCTTGAAGAGGAACTGGGACTGAAGCCCTTTGCCCAAGAGGAATGAATGATCTGAGTCCAGTCTCAGTTCACTTCTAAGTGTTCCCTGGAAAGGACAGGAGGTCTTAGGACTTATTCCTCCCTGCACCTTCTCTTAGCCTGTACTCCCGCTGTGGTAGTTCTTTCCTTCTTCATTATTCTTGTTTCCTTACTTTTCTTCCCATCCTTATCCACAGGAAGGAATTACAACTTTTTTTCCCCATGTGTGAGTTTGGTTCCCTCAGTGATGGTATGAAAGGGAGCTACCACCATGACTTCCTTCACTTTTCAGTTGAAAGAAGGGGAGGAATCCCTGATCACAGCTGTAGTGGCCTTTCTTTTGGAGCACACTGTGTTATGATATCCATGAGAATGGAGGTGGTGAGGCCCTAGGGAGATGTGAGACTCTTTCTGCATTGCTGTCACAGCAGCTTTGACTACTCTGCGCTCAGCTTTGGTTAATCCTCTTCTGAGGTATGTAGAGTCAGGCATTTGGGTCAGGATTATGACAGTGGTCAGAAGCCTAGAGGACAGGCAGTGGGAGGCTGGGTAGTACTTGCAATCTTGGTATTCTCCAGAATCTCCAAGGGTGCTGCAGAGATGTCTCTGAATGAGCAGATTATGGAATATGATGTTCCCGTGTAATGGAAAGATCTAGCCCAAGTTCTTACGGACGTTGCCTGCCATTCCTGTGTATACCGGTGATTGAAAGCATGGAAATATATCTGTAGCAAAAGTTATCGGGGACTGTTTTTCTCCAAATTCTCCTTACAATCTGTAAAAGGAACCTTCTGGTCCTCAACCTTTCTTCTAGGAAAAGTGTGCATAAACAGAGAGGCTTTTAATAGTCTCATTACTTTATCCAACATTAAAAAGTCCAGTAACATCAACTGGAAAGTGGATTTAAACATTGTGTTTAAAAACTGCTTCTCAGCACAGCAGAAACTGCATATAGAGCACAGGTTCTCTAGTACAACCTGAACTTGCTTATAATACCAAAACTCCTAATTAATTAACAGTAAATACTTGTTTCTTTGGTTTGATTGTTTTGACCCCAAATATGCAAACTGACCACCATATGCAAACTGATGAAGGCACGGAGTTAATTTTGATTTTGCTTATACCAACAAGTGGAATGATGTGTGACTTGCATCAGTCTGGGTCAGGCTGCAGGAGGCCATATGTGTTTATTTTAGCATTTATGAATGGTTATATTTACCTCATTGCAATGACTCGCTTTGGTTTCTATTGACAAAACCATGACTTAAGAGAATGTTTGCAAAGACAAGAACAGATGTTTCCAGGCTGCTTGCCACAGAGAGGAAAAAGAGCCAGTATTTACTTGTAAGCTGGTGTTGGCTGTGCCATTTTTCCAATGAGTAATGATGAAGAGTAGCCATTAGTCAGTTGCTGAAGATCCTGAGCTGACAACAAAAGAATGTGCTTGGAGATGCCCTTTTGTATAGCCTGATCTATACAGTACAGTGGAAGACAATTGCTGTAATCACTGAAACCAATTCTACCTTGCAACACTCTTCTGAAGTATGTTAATGACCAAGGAGAACCTAAAAGCTTAATGAAATAGATAATGCATGGATATTTTCTCCCCTTCTCCACAAGCATGTTGGTTTCAAATTAAGCTAGAAACTTTTACTAGACACTTTTATGAAATTGCAAAGCAACATAAGCTTTTTAGAGTTTGGTGATTTTCTTTTTCCCTCTGCAGCCGTAAGAACACCTCCTAAATCAGATATTAAAATCAAACTTGTTTTAAATCGACTTTTATGGAGGGGAAAAAAGTGTAATAGACTATCAGTAGGGTAATGATGATCTGGGAGGGGTTTGGGGAAGGTGTTTGTGAAGAAATTTCTGTGCACATAGTTTTAATGGGCAAGGAAAGACTGACTTCAGTCACCTGGGAGCAGCAGCGTGGGGTGTACAACATCTGAGGATTTGGATATGGAGTTTTGGAAAGGTAAATGAAGAGTGAGCCTACTTTGGGAGAGACAACACCTGTGTGTACCAATTGCCTCTGGTGTTATATGGGTAGGAGGCCCCTCACAGGCAGAGCCGGGGGGGGAGGGACACAGTGGTCTCCCATACCGGGGCACGACACTCAGTGGGCAATGTAAGGCCTTTGCCCTCCGTGAAGGCTGTAATCTTTGGGTAAGGAGTTGAGTCTTGCTCCAATATGATGATGATTTGTGAAGAGAAAAGTGATACACATTTTGAAGAGATGTGGCTACAACATCTGTGTAAGTAAGAACCGGCTAGATGGAAATGATAATGAACTACAGGGTATGGGACATAAATTAACTCTGTTTTTGTTTTAAAAACATGCAAAACAGTGCTCTCTTGGTTCAGCCAGAAGCCACTACACAATGTGTCTTTGAATGTCATGAATGCAGGGAGAGTTGAGCATGACTTTTCCTCTTACAAAGCACCAAACAAGTTTGAAGGAATATACTGTATCAGTTTACCAAGAGGGAATTTTTAAAACTAATATATAGAGGTATCCTCTGCCTTCCCACTTTCATGATCCACTTACTGCAGGCTTGGTAAGATGTATTCCTGCAGATATCTCGGGGGTGGGGGTGTCTGTTACTTCTTTTAATAGGGAGTGTTATGTTGATCTGTAAGTGTCATACCACTGCCACTGGCTGGGTGAAATACCGTATGAGCAGTTCATGGGCTTACTGGTTCCACCTGCTGGCTGAACTGGTGGTGATGACCTGTCAATCAAGTGGGACTGAACAAGTAATCTTATGTAAAGACTTTATGAATAATTCCTGTCCGAGGTATGGGGATAGAGTCTTGTCTTCGTGCTACAGACTTTCTCTCTTGTTTTTCATTAAATTCAATTTAAAAATGCAATTTCTTAAGCAGGATGGCAGTACCTAATGACAAGTGCATTTTTAGCAACAGAAGGACAGCAACCCTCTGTGAAAATAAGACGAACAAATTAACCCACTGATGTGCCAGTGCTGCTGCCTGTTCATCGCTTCTGGAGCTCACCCAGGGAGAGAAAGCCTGGACCCACTCCCCCTAGAGCTATCACAGATACTGCATGGCATGCACGAGGGCTGGGGGGAGGATGACCCCTCTCATTGGGAACATACCCCCAAGATTTCCCCAAAGAGGGAAAAGGGTGGAGGGAACCCAGAGCTAGATTTAACCCTGGGTACTGCAATATCCATAGGTACAGAAGAAAGGTTAGATGCGAGAGGAGCGAAGGGCTGTCATTAGCATGGGTTGTAGAGTTGAGACGAGGGCTAGAGTTCAGGGGAGCATGGGCATGGATTCCAGTTAAAGCTAGATCCTGCAAAGCCTGCAGGGCTAGAAGAAAGCTGTGGACTTACATGAAGGCAAATGGTGTTTGCTAGGTATGACTAATGCCAGAATTAGTTTGGAGGGAGTTACTGTTAGGATTTGGGGGTTTGGGTGCTCTAGAGCTTAGTTCCTTGTCATGTTCCTTGAATGTCATGAGGCTTTCAGTGTGGAGGGTTGGCTCCAGCAGAAGTAAGTCTCTTTTGATTGGTTTTGTTAGGACTAGGCTATGATTAAGTTTAAGATAACAAAGCTTCTGGGATCCTGTTTTATAGAGTTTCATTTCTTGCTGTGTTGTCAAAGCACATGGAGTGGATTAGCAGCTGGTTCTCTGGAGGTGAATGGTTTATATTACAGGTTTCAGAGCTCATAGGTTTTTAAAGGTCTTCAGAGGTGCCCTTTAGGTTCTTTGAAGATTCACCTATTCAGGATATTTTAAGAGTGCATGGCTGCATTAACTTTCTTCTGCTGGTTGCAAACCTTCATCCCTCATTTTTCTACCAAAGGAAGAAGAGAAGGTTTCTGAAAGAACATCATGATGCTGCTACCATTCCTCCTGCTCCAAGCAGTCATTGCTGCTTGCCAGAGGTTCAGTCTAGCATGTTAGTGACAAATTAAAAAAGAGATAAGAAAATAAGAAATAAGAAAAGGAGCAAATGATTTATGAATCACACAAGGCTACAGTTATACTCCAGAATAAAAGGGAGACAGGACATCAGTGCATGAGTAGGTCCTACAGATGTCTATATTGACATGCTTCTTAGCATGGTTTTGTCCTGCATCAATTAGTTATCCCCCAGGCAGGGTTTGGGCACAGCTCAGGAAGTGAACACGCACCACAACCGTAAGCAGTTTGGATATGGCCATTCTCTTCAGGAAAGTGATTTAACCTCAGGGATCGGAGGTGTTCTGTACCACTTGGCCTCAGAGCCAAAGAAGAGTCACTTGCCTGAATTATTTAGTAATACACAGCAAGCCAAATTGACTCAGGGACAAACAAGCCAATAACTGGGTCTGAAGGGTCAGCCTAAGGAACAGCTTAACGGGGAGGGAATTCTTGCATCAATTGCAAAGATGCTGCTCGTCTGCAAACATTATTTTGTTTTCTGTTTTAAAAGCACTGGTGTTTTAAAGGATTTGTTTGGAAGCAAATCCCTCAAATTTTCTTTGTTGTTTCTGATGGCATGTCTGTAATTGTGGGAACTCAGTAGCACTTGCAGGTATGCTGCAGCAGATTACCATGCTGCCAGTAGTTTTCATGCAGCATTACTGTACTGCGGTCAGAAATGGTTGATTACACAGGAGAAGGAAGTGCAGAGCAGTTGTTGAGTATTTAGATAATACTAGATGGAATATGAGTCTGATTGCATTTGACTTAAAAGCAACCTCCTTCTCCGCCTAAAAACCAGAATCCCACCCCTGAAAATATTACAGCTGCCTCCCATGGTAATTTTTTTAGTGATTTTTATAGGCTCAAGAATTCTCAGATACAGCTAGTATTTTGTCCGTTCGGAGGGAGGTGACACTTCATCTTTCACTAAGGTACTTCAGGCTCATTCTCATACCAAATCCATTTTCATTCCTGCTATATGAACCTGTAACATAGGTTATGCAATTAGGAGGAAAGTGTTTGCAGAAACGATAAGGAAGACCTGATAAATGAAATCCGCTATACACTGTCAGTCACGCTGATGCTATTCCAATAAACACAAACATGTTTTTGTGTACCCGGTTTAAAGAGACAGGGTGAAATAATGTATGGCTAAAATTCTCTTTCCTTCCTTGCAGTGTTTATATGTGTATAATACTATACACACCAAAAATATGTTAAGGGAACATCACTGACATAAAGTAGAGTGCTAAAAAGGCAACGCTATGGTTAGTGCTCTAGTTACAGCATTATAGTTAACAGGCTTTCTGTTCAGTAACTGGGCCCCTCTCCATGAATGTGCTATATACAGGCTTTATGCAATTAGGAACATTTTTGAGGGCGAATGTTTGGTTTTCGGAAGGGGTTTTGCTTTCAAGGCAAATGCAGTCAGATTTATATCACATCTGTTATTATCTACGTGGAGCCTTGTCTTCCAGAGGAGATCTGTCTTAACAGAGCACAGAAATTGGGTAGCCTTCAATTTAGGAGTGGATGCAAAATACTTTTCCAAGTGTTGCCCTATAATTTTTTCCCCCCCTTTTTTTTTTTGTCTGTAGTCTATTCAGACCTTGCTTGCAAGACAAAATCGGCCATTTCCTTGTGGGAATTGTTATTCTGCTCTTTCATTGTAGTTTCTGAGTGCCTCAGAAATGTTAATGTATTGTTAGCAGTTCAGAGGAGGTGATGTGATACCTCCACTCTAAATCAGGAGTGAAGGCTGGTGGTTGAAACACAGGTTGGAAAGTGTTTGCTAAATTGGGGGCTCCATTCAAGACCTGATTTCTTGCCCTAATGCATTTTGTGTGATGAAGGCACATTCACTATTGTTGATTTCAGTGGCATTAGTGAGTGCTCCGGAGCTCTGCAGTCTGGGCCTCAAGGCTTGAAACTGAAGACCAAAGATGTAAGAAATAGTTATTTGGTGACCAGCTGAGTCAAGTTTTTGTGTAAAGGGCTTCCCTAGCAGCACATAAGAACTGTGGAGCAGAGGCTAGCATACAGTACTTTCACCAAGGATGATGCTCATTTCCAGTTGTCCGGAGCCTCTTCCTTCTGGTTCTACTACACGTTTGAATATCTGTAACAAATGAGGCAACACTCCAGTGAGTGATGGTCTCTCTAGCTGCACTTCTGATCCTCAGAACAGATACTTCCTGACAAGTTAGAAAACAGATAATTTATTTAAAGAGGATACTCAGAGAAAACAGTCCAAACCACTTCAGCTTTGACAGCCTGTCCCAAGTTATCCTTGTTATTGCCCAAAATAGGATAGTCTATGTATACATTAAAAATGTGCCCATATTTTATCTTACAGTAGTCATCTGATGAGAGTACCTGAGTGTTGTGGTTTAACCCCAGCCAGCAACTAAGCACCACACAGCCACTCGCTCACTC
>JANZLQ010000025.1:21763318-21848455 GCA_026212715.1 Elanus axillaris
CACCACCCAGCCACTGGCTCACTCCCCCCCCCCCCCCGCCCCCCCAGTGGGATGGGGGAGAAAATCAGGAGGGGGGGAAAAGTAAAACTCACGGGTTGAGGTAAAGACAGTTTAATAGCACAGAAAGGAATAAAATAGTAATGATAATAATAATAACATGACAACAATAATAATAAAAGCACTGGAATATAAAAACCAAGTGATGCACAATGCAATTGCTCACCACTCGCCAACCGATGTCCAGGTAGTTCCTGAGCAGCGATCTGCCCCTGCCAGCAAACTCCCCCCAGTTTCTATACTGGGCATGCCGTCCCATGGTATGGAATACCCCGTTGGCCAGTCTGGGTCAGCTGTCCCGGCTGTGTCCCCTCCCAACTCCCTGTGCCCCTCCAGCCTTCTTGCTGGCTGGGCATGAGAAGCTGAAAAATCCTTGACTTGGTGTAAACACCACTTAGCAACCGCTGAAAACATCAGTGTGTTATCAACATTCTTCAGGTACTGAACCCAAACCATAACACTATACCAGCTACTAGAAAGAAAATTATCTCTATCCCAGCTGAAACCAGGACACTGAGTCAGTCTCTTCCTTCAGCTTAATATCCTGCTATGTACTGTTCTACCTGAAAACGACTCATCTTTGCCAAAAACAGGTCTGTAGTGTCAGCTCAGTGACATTAGTTTACTACAGTGGGTGCTGTTACTGAGAATGCAAAGCTATCCCATTAGCTTGTTTGCAATATAAAATAGGCTTCTGCATTTTACAAGCTTATGCAGTGTAGCAAGATTCTGGCAAGTGTAAAGGAAAAAGGTGTTAAGGAGTGTTGGCAGCTCCTTAAAGAAAAGATATTAAGCACAAACTCTTCCAATAAAGAGGAAAGTTAAGGAAGTGCAGGAGAAGACCAGTGTAGCTAAATTGTCAGCTCTGCATGGCCCCTGAAGAGAAAGTTTTTTACGGTGGGAAGTAGGTCAGATTTCCAAGAACAAGGATAAGAAAATAACATGTAGGGACAGGAGAATCAGAAGTCTTGAGGCACAAAATGAGATTAAAGTATCCAGGTGTGTAACAGGTGGTAAGTACTTGTTTTTCATGTACATTAGTAATGAAAGAACGCCTGAAAGAAAACATTAGAGGGTGAGAGGGATCAACAGATGACATTGGGAAGGCCAAAGTTTCTTCAGTTTGAGTCTTTCCCAGTCAAGTGGATACTGCTGCTACTGATAACATGGGGGACTGTACTGCCACTGCTACGCTGGGCAAGTAGGCAGGGGCCTGGGTGCGAGAAGATCTCACATGCACAAATAAGTGTCTCCTCACAGCCTGCTATCTACAGAAGTGTACACCTTCGACCTCCACCCACCAATTTTAGGATGGTTTGTCTGGAGGATATTGCTGTACAATACCTGAAATACTGATTGAAGATGACTTAAATGTCATCTTTTTGGGAACAGTCAGAAGGGAAACATGAGCTGGGAGGATCCCAGCAGTGGCTTCTTTGCAAGTGCTATTCTGTACTTTTTTTAATGGGTTAGATGATGGCACCGAGTGGTAACAATTTATACAGAAGTTACTAAGCTGGTAAGGATGAAAGATGCTATGAAAAAAAGGGCTGCAATTCAAAGTGGTCTTGAACAGTTGGAGAAGTAATCATAAAAAGAATAGTCACAGTTCAACAAGGACATGTTCTGTATATGACTCTTAGGAGTAACCAATTTTAATGATAAAGGCTGGGGAATAAATTCATAGGGAGTAATTATTCAGAAAAAAGTCTGAGAGTTGCAGGGAGCCATAAGCCAGTACACAAGTCGACATTGTCATGCTATGGTATGTAGTATTCTGGGGTGAATAAAGAGGAATATAGCCTGCAGAACGCATGAAAAAAAATCCTTCCTTGTCCGAGTACCATGTCAAGTCACAGGGGACTATACCTTGAGAAAGATGTAAATCAACAAGACTATACAGAGGGACAGCAGCGAGACTGAATGAACATTCCCAGTATGTATTCAGCGAATAGGTGTTATTTGGGGTAGATGGCAGCAGTATGGTTAGTGGTTATAACAGCCTTCTGTATATATGGGCTGCTGCAAGGAGGGAGAGAATAACCTGTTTTCTCTGCCTGTGATAGCACAAAGACTAAAGAGTGTAAGTTCCAGCAAGAGCAATGGTGCTTCCAGCACTGGAAGAGTTTGCGTGGGGAGGTTATTGAATCTCCATTGTTGGAGGCCTTCAAAAACAACTAGGAAACATCCTCTGGCAATAATGTAAGTTGTAGTAGATTCTGCTGTCTGGGTGGGACATCTCCTGATGCCTCTTCCAGGCATAATTGTGTTGTTTTCTGACACACTTCCTCTTTCATCTTTTTATCCTTTTACTCCTTGGTGAATATCGCTATTCTCTGGATAGGAATTTCTTAGTTGGTGGGGGAGGATTAAAATATAGCAAAGCCATAGCAGTCATCTTCGTACAAAACTTCATGGGGCAGTGCCTTAAACTACTATGTTTGACCCACTACTGAAGCTGTAAGAGTCCCAGGCCACAACTTCTTAGGGAGAGTGTTCCTTATAGACAGACTAAGGACTGGGACTTGCTTTCTAATCAGCATATTTTCTGAAGACTTTTAAAATGCATGTAACAGTCTGACATACCAGCTGTCACCAGAAATTGTGTCCCCCACCAACACCCGCGTGCAGTGCCTTGGCACTCATGTCACATGGAGAGGGAGTGTTGACAGGTTCTCTTGCTAGTCACCTTAGAAAGGGGGGAAAGAAGCCAGGGTTCAGCAAAGGAGAACTGACAATTGCGGGAGAACACCAAGAACGACGGAACCAGAACAGTCTGAGCAAGGAGTTACTGGACTAGCCAGGAGCTTTTACAAGCCCAAGAGGAAACGCATGCAGCAAAAGAGAAATTTTCTCCAGCCTCATCCTTGTTTAGCTTGGTGTTTGGGACTGATTCGAACCTCTCTTGTTGTGGGACAGCAGTGCAACGTCATTCGTGGCCAATGTTTTCAAGTTCCAGAGTCTCGAGTAGCTCTGGTTGCATTTGTGTTAAAACTGAATCATGTTTTCTTTTGACTTAGAAGCCGAACTTGATTTCCAAGCCAATGCTTGACAGCATCCTTTGTCTTCGTGATGACAGATGGAAGTATGTCCGGAGCCTCCTGACCCCAGCATTCAGCAATACTAAGCTGAAAGAGGTAAGGTGTAGACAGTGCTGCTTTCATACTTTAGAAGACATAATTGTTTTCTTTTGTGCAAGCATCTACTTTATATAGGTCCATATTAAGGATAAGTAAAACCTGCTGCTTTGTGCCAGTCTATTTAGACCTGAAGAGTGCATGCAGTAGAGCGTACTTACGGTGTGGTCTAGGTCATAGACTGGTGAAAATCAGAATAGCTCACCTGAAGATACGATCCTCCGTCTTTCTCTATATAAGCCAGTTTGTCCATAATAGTGTAGCAAACTCAGAAAGGACCCTTATACCTTCCTCCCCACCACTCTGTTAGGATTAAGCTAAAGTATGGGAAAGGTTATTGCTCCCAGTTGGAACATAGCTTTTCGTGATTTGCAGAGTCAGCAGCTCTCATGTTAACATGGGAACTGCTGTCAGTCTATTTTCATTTCACCATCTCCTTCCCCCCCCCCCCTTTTATTCTTTAATCCTTTCATATAATAAAATAAGTCACTGGAACAGAATGTCATTGCCAGATAAATACCTCTGACTGAAAATAAATGTCTCCACGCTGACCTGCTGCTAATTTCATATAAATGTCTCAGCATTTACTTAGCCATGGGAACCCATTACCCAGTAACAAAGTCCTATTTCAGTGACACGATATCTCTTAATTAAATGCAGATAAATGATTGACTGGTTAAAGTCTTCTTTCAAGGGGAAAAAAAACCCCAACGCAACAAAACCCCAACTCTTCCTTTATGTATTTTATTCTGAAAGGGAACCATGCCTCACTCCGGTGCCCAGTCCTGGGTTGTAAAATTTTCCACTGGGCAGACGCTTGTGTTGTTTTGACATGCCGCTGTCGAAATCCACAGTAACATCTAAATGTGTCTGGCTCTCCCAGCTCTATAGACAGCGGTCGCTTAGCAACGCCGGCTGTCACCTCCTTATTATGGTAAATTCTAATTGGCCGCCAGCCTGGCAGAGATGCTGATTAATCACGACTGACAATGCCATTGGTTATGCGCCCCGACATTTGCTCTGTCACCGGCTCCATCATGAAATTTTAGCGAGGCGAGGATGTTTAAATATGCAAGCGATTAGTTGCTCATGGTGTGGTGGGGAGAGGAGAGTTTTGCATTTTCCTAGCAGAAATTAATCTGCCTTACTGCAGGTCATTGGCTCTTTGCTGGAGGACTAACAAAAGATAAAGCCGTGCTCCCCTCAATTTGCAGAGAGCAACCTCTTCCAGCACCAACTGGGCAGACTTGACTGAGGAGAGCGGTGAGCGCGAGCAGGTGGAGTCCTTGGGCGTCACACTTTGGGGCCAGGCATGCATGGGTTTGGAGGGTTTGACTGATTAAAATGGGGTGGGATGAGAGGTCACGGTGCTCACTTTGCACTGCTTGGTGGTGGAGCTGCAATGCAGTAGTGGTAGGAAGTAAAATGGGGGGCTGGCTAGTGCCTGGTAGCCATCTCCTATGCAAAAATGGTGATCTGTATTTTTAGCCTGATAATCAGCTTTCCCTGTGCTGCCTCTTCCAAACTCTGTGGAAGGGGTGCGATTGTGTGTCGGCTCAGGGTGACCTGGAAATGGTCACTTTATCCTCCCAATCCACAGAAAGTGGGAAAATGAGGAGCAGGGGAGGTCTCTCTGAAAGGCCCAACTTTGATCCTCTGTCCCATGTCTTTACCAGAAGACGGTCCATGCCTATACAGAGATGTTTGCACTAAGTCCATGTGAGATTAAGAACCTCTTTTGAATGGATGCACTCCTCAGCCTTGCATTTCATTTTCTACCCAAATACATGAACAGTCCTGGGATTTGAAGTTAACGCAACTTAAGTTCTCGCCCATGTGCTTCTCTTGCTGTTGCTTAATTTAGAAGCCATACCAACACTTCTCAGAGGAAATCAATGCTCATTAATTATGATCTCACTTTTTAACTCTCCCATATTTAGTGCTCTCTCAGAACCTCTACAGCAGCATGGAAATAAAAATGCCATGTTCTAGTATTTGCCGTACTACAGAGTATTCAAAGTTATGTAGAAGACATCCTGTTTATAATAAACTCTTCCTCTCTACCTCAAAGGAGTTACAGATAAGCTAGTTTTGGTATTAATTTATTGCACAAGAACCTGGATATGTTGTTTTATACATATTTATAAATACTGCTAGACACATTCCTCACTTCTTCTAAGCCATTGATTTCTTTGCCACTGAGATCTGAGCTCTGGCAAAACCCCACACCAAAGTCTTCCTCTCTTTTCATTCTGTCTGCCTTGCCTTTGTTCCCCTATGCAAACTCCCCAGTGATGCTGGAGAGACTGCAGGCCTCCCAAGTGGCTTTGAAGAGTGGTTCCCCTTGAATGCTGCAGCCCCTAGTGCCACTCTGAGCATAGACTTGTCTGTCTGGATGCTCTGAGAGAACTGGGAGCTATTAGCCTGTGACAGAACAATAAATGTTAACGACTGCTTCTGCTCCCCATAGCAATCACATCAGATAAAAGATGCAGAGAGGGCCAGAGAGTTGAGTGTAGGTTCCTGGTATCTCTGTTTCAGAAACACAAGAATCTGCTTCTGGGCTAAAAGACAGATTCAAAACTAGCAAGAACAAGAAGCTGGTCATCCACTCTGGCCTGGCTGCTGGAGGACAAAACCCAAGACGGAGCTAATGTACGTGGCTAAGTTTTACCCTGCAATGCCCTACAGAGGCATCTAGCTGCTGTGGCTGGGGACAGAGGCGTACTTTGTCCTTGTCTCTCTACGGAAGCAGTGCAGCGTCACTAAGAAGTTCACTAAGCTTGAGGAATTTCCCCTTAGTTTGTCAAAAATCTCCAGTTGCCAGTCACCAGATGAGGAAAAGCTGATCCCAGAAATTTTGAAGTTTGCAGAGTTATGAGCAATTGACTGAAACTAGAGGTTATAGAGCTGTTGGGTAGCCAGCGTTGTGATTGCTGCATGTACGCAGAGAATTGTTTTCCTAAGATTTTTCAAGATTTTGTGGCATTTTCTCCAGCTTTCTCTCCCTGTCACCTCAATTTCTCTTCAAAAGCCATGCACTGTTTTACAGTTGGTTTTATGGATTTCTATACATTTTGTGTTCTCCCTTTGTAATTTTCTTTTTTTTTTGAAGAGTATGTAAAGATTAGTAAAGCAGTCCACTCCAACTGAAGGAAGTTTTGGCTCTGGATAACGTTAAATTCAAATACTATAGTGGTGAGCATAGCATAAATCAATAGACTTCTAAGCTTGATCCTGCAGTAAGATTTGGTGGCATCCCACACGAGATGCCACTGGACTTGGTAGCAGATCTGTTAATAAGCTCTTTCCAGTGAGCCCCCTGAATGGACCTCGTAGTGCCACTGCTGTGGGAGCACTAAGAATGAGAAATGAGAGACAGGAGGCAGTCGACCCCAGAAGTTTCACCTCCAGCTCTGCCATTGACTGCTCGTGGGTGATATGGCAGAAGCTACTTAAGTTCTCTGTGCATGAAACAACTTTCATCTGTTAAATGGGAATAATACCAACTAATGAAAGTTGTTTCAAGATGTAATTCTTGAGGAACTGGTGAAGTAAAATACCTGGAGGCCCTTAAGTAAAAGATGCATTTCCCAGTGTTCCTGTCACACCCTTCACAGCTATTATGTATTGAAACAAGCTGATATGTTAGTGATCTTGCTGTACCAATCTTGATGCCCTATTTAGTATTTATTATTTTGTTCCTCTTCTTTTTGCTGTGGTGCCTCTGATGATCCTGCAGTTCTGGACCCCTTGTCAGACTTGATAAATAGCTTTGCTCTCTTTTACAGCCAACACCAGCAGAAAACCTATTGATTTTTATTTATTCTGATGGTGCTGCAGTAGTCTTGTCATCTCCTATCAGTATGCTGGGAATCGTCTCCTCCATTAACCAACCATTAAAACAAAACATAACACAAAAATTAAAGAAGAGAGCACAGCATAATGTAACATTGTCCTAAATAACCTGTGAAGTGGAGTTTGTGTTGAGGTATTTTCGTTCAAATGAAGGGAGACACAAAGCAGAACTTGCAATAACATGGCAGAATAGTGCAGGAAAATCCTCTAGTGTCACTCTCAGGCATGTAGATCTTCCAGGTCCTGCTAGAACATAAGATCTGACAGTCCAGCCATTGAGGTTTCCTTGATTTGCTCTTACTCTGCTTGTGCGTATTGGTCAGAGGCATTTTGGAAGGGTCTCTGGAAATTATTATTGTTACTCAGCAAAGCAAGTGTGCTCACCTGAGACAAAGCAAGTGACTAACATAAAAGCTGATATGTGAAATACGCACATCCTTGAGCCACAAGTCAGTGTCTGGTTGAGTTGCTCGGTTTGGTAGGTTGTGCCCACGGATAGCAGGGCCCCACTGTGAGGTGATGCAAAGAAATCCTCTCATAAACATCTTCCTGATGCTCTGCTCTTTTCCTGATTTTAGTCAGGGACTTGAAATCTGGTACAGAAGCAATTCTTACATTAGGGATGTATCCTTTTTCCTTCTCCTTTCTTTATATTTCATCCCATTTGTGAGACAAGAGGCCCAACATGACTTCTGTGTACTGTATGCAAACAGTAAAGTCTCCAATGTGTCTGTCTGCAGTGAATATGATCCAGCCTTCTACTTTATAGTTTGGGTGCTCATAGTAAGAGGAATACTGAGGACCACATCTGACTAGAGGAATGTGACTCTGATGCCTTTGAACAGTGCAAACATCCCCATGCACTGTGCGTATGCAGAATCAGAAACTAATTGTTGTTATGTGCCAAATAGCATATTGGCAGGATTTATACAGCAAAGCCCCTGGCATCATGAAAACCCTAACCCCAAATGCTCTTCTTTGGCAGAAAGAAAGAAATTTGGACTCTGGGCTACTCTTGCTATTAGATAACTGGCAGATCAAATATTTACAGGGACCATATTGTTTAGATTTTTCTTCATCCTGTTACTCTCAGCCAATCTGAACACAGAGCAGCTGGGGTTTGTTTACCCACCAAGAACTGAATCTCAGGCAGGTTATGCAGCTTTTATGTTCTGACTGGCAAATGATAATGTATAGGAAGTTAGCGATACCCAAGGCAGTGCAGATCAACATGTCTGTTTCTGTGCCGGTTTTCAAAGTTTGTTATAGTTCACCTCCCCCAACGCTACTTTGTTTTTCTTGACAATTGAACAAAGAGTTTAAAGTGTTAAGGGACTTGAGAGTGTTTCAGTCTCTGGTCTTTGTAGTTAGCAATCTTGGACTAATTTATGTCCCTCAGGGGAATAAAAACCCAAACCCAAACCCAGGATTCCTGAGTAGATATCCCCCATAGCTTTCATATGCAAATAATTGTCTCATTGATATGACTCTGTCCTATCATGCTAGCAATAAATCAAATCCATGTGCCCCCCTCCCCATTTTCCTGGTTAGATTTGCTAATAGAAAGATCTTATGGCTAGAAATGAATTGCAACAGTATTTTGAAAGGCTGGTGGAATGTGCAAAGTGCAAAGGTGCTGTGAGATGCCCTGGCCAGGCGTACATGCCCCTGCCATCTCTGCCAGCTGTTGGAAAGCAATAGCAACCAGCTGGGTGGTTGCAGGTCCGGTAATGTGATGAAGAATAAAAGGGAAAATAAGGCAATAAAAGGAAAATCTGAAACGATCGCCATCTGTTTAGGAAACATCATACCTGTTACAATATGGATTTTCATTTTGTTCTCCTTGACTGGTTCAGTTCATTCGAGGGGCTGGACCCAGATATTATAAAGCATTTCACCCTAGTTCAGTCTATTGAACAGAAATGTGTTAATTTTGTTGAACCATTTGAGAAGCTCACTGCAGGGGACCTTCTTTAAAAAGCCAAAAGGGGAAGAAAACTGCCACATAACACGGTGTGCACCTCCCAAACACATACCAGCTACTTTTACTGAATACTAATCTGGCTTTAGAATTGTCTTGTGAGACTGAGGCAAAGCCCAAATCAATCCAGCTTTGAACTAAAATAGCGACAACCTGCTCCGTCCCATATAGGAACAGGACCTCGAGAGCAGCTAGACACATTCTTGACTCAGACTTCTGCCTTTGGAAAACATGTTGGATGCTCCTGCGTTGGCCTTTTGACTGTATATAGGCTTGCCCATGTGTTAGGATGGCAGTGTGCCTGTGCACAAAGTGTTATGCCAGTTTCACAGAGGTAGAAGTGCCAAGCAAAATGGACTTGGCTGGGCAGGCTGCATAGCTCTCGGAGTGTGCTGAGAGGCTGCAGTAAGTCGTTTTTGGTAACAAGAATGTCAGAGGAGTAGGACAAGTCTGTTCTCATGTTTGTTGATGTCCGTATGCTGAAGGAGGTTGTTCAGGAAAGAAAGGGAGGTTTCTGTTCTATGTCTGCTGATGCTTGGCATAATTGTTGAGGCAAGACTAAGGATCTCTCGGCAGTCTATATGGAGAAAGAGCCATAGCAGATAATGCCTTTAAGGTCATGGCTGGATTACTGCTACACCCTTCCTCTGCCCCCCTAGTAGGTGTAATCAAGGCAAGTATCTGATGCCTTTCATATGTAAAAAGTTAAAGAGAAAGAGAGAGAGAGAAACTTTAATGAGGTCTTGATGGTTGCCTATGTCATGATTTCCATGAAGCACTGAAGAGAAGACTATTGCACTGTTACCTACAGCTGAGCTATGGGTAAGTCTACCTGACCATTATGTGTCAGTGACTGGAAAGAACTGTTAGCTGAATAAATTCATGTGAATGTACATTTAATGGCATCACTACTCCAGAAAACCCTTTTCTCAGGTAGCAATAGCAGTTTGCCCTCAGCAACTTCTAGTGGTATACATGGTACTTTTCTAATGTACATGTTAAATCCCTCAAACCAAGGCACAGCAGGATGGAAATGCTGGACCTCTGATGCTGATATCTTTACAGGACTTTGTCACTATGGAAAATATTATTTCTTCTTCCCTGGAGCATATGTAGCCTAAATGTAATGTACTGTAAATATGGATTGTGATAAATCATCAGTTGGAAGAGGGAATGATTATAAAGAGAGGGGGATGTCTTTGCCTGATAGCTCTATTTGCATATAGCCACAGATGGGCAAGAACCAAAGGTCAGGTAAGTGACAGGGCCTCTCGTAATTTAGGCCCAGAGAGGGAGAAGGGCATCCCTGCAATGTGTAGGTTTATTTTTAGCAGACAGTCCCAACATTTCATCTTACCTGTGCAAAAGTGCCCGACCACACCTGCAGAGGATCCCGAGAGCTCCATCCCGTCATCCCATCTACTGGATAACACTAATTTAGAATAATTGATTTTTTTTAACATGTTAATGTTTTTCACAATACAATGTGTTTCTTTCTAGATGACACCACTAATAAACCAGGCCTGTGACGTCCTGCTGTGTAACTTGAAAGTCTATGCAGATTCTGGCAAAGCTTTTGATATCCAGAGGTATGTTCAACATGCCAGAAATTAGTAGCAGATTTTTAAAAAAAAAAAAAGCCAATAGCAGCAGTTATACTAAATATGCATTTACTGTATAAAAGAAGATTTTTTTTTTTCCTCCCTCGCTTTTGTAAGTGGAGATCATAGTTTAATAGAGGACGTGTCTGATAGATGCCTTTTCTTCCTGGGGGCAGCCATTGCATACTTGAAAAGTAATTTTGGAAAAGCATCTAATGTATTTCTAGCTGTTGTTTAATGAAGTTTTAACAGCTGGAAGCAGAAAGAAAAGCTGCATCAGTCCCTGTCCAGTCTGCTCTCTACAGTCTGCCAATAATGTACAAATATAGGAATTGATCTAGTATCAAATTCCTCTAGTCCAGCACCCTCTTGCTTTTTTTATATGAGTTTTTTTGAGCACTTAATCATTCTTACCATATTCCTCCTAACCCCCTCTAATGGCACGCTAGCATTTTGTGAAATGATGGGATCGGTACTCCAGATGAGAATGCACCACTGATTTATAAAATGACACTTTAATATTTTCCATATTGTGCTTTCTCCCATTTGTTATGCATTTAATATCCTATTATCTTTTTTGTTACTTTTTCATCAGAGGTCTTCACTGAACTGTTCACAACACTGTCTAGCCCCTTCTCTGAGCAGATGCATTTCTTCTAGGACCCTGTGCGGCATATGAGTAGTTCAAAGACATTCTTTCTAATAGGCACTATTTTGCATACACTTCATTTGCTGGGTTGGCCAGCACCCTCTGAAGTTCTTCATGATTTCCCCCGAACTGGAGCAGTGCAAATAATTTTGTTTCATCTAAAGAAATGGGTATTTAGCCACAATTCATCTGTCTCTTTTCAAGTACATGTATATGTACGTACGCAAGTGTATGTGTGCGCACAGAGATCTCTTTATTAATCATCTGAAGAGATGCTATGAAACCTTGAGATACATTACACTTAGCCTAGTGCTCTGATGAAAATTGACCTTTTGAGTCCTTCCAGGCTTTTCCCTCTCTTCCATTTGTCCTTTTTCTTGCCTGGTCTTTTAGCTATTGATCCATGTTAGGTTCCACCTCTCAAGAGGCACTTTGGAAAAGACCTTTTGAAAGTATAAATGAATGGTGTTGACCATCTCAGAATATGATCTTCCAGTTGTTTTATCATACTACCATTTCAGCAGGTTTGATATCTATAAATACGATTCTCATTGCACTGCACTTTCTCAGAATTGCCTTGGGAGCTATTTTTTGGATGCAAATACCCTATTTGCAACTCCTTGTCAACTTGTACACCCATTGTCTTTAGCCATTTCGTGTTTTGCCAACAACTCAAAATTTAGTTTTTAAGCTTTTTCAGTACCTTGGAGAGGTAGATGATCGAGTGCTTCTGAAATTATTGCTTTATTGCAGTGCCCCTCTCTTTTAATAGTTCAACTTCTAATAATGCTTTTTTTGTGTGTGTGTGTGTGTGTAGGAGTTGAAAACCCAAAGAAGTTACTTAGCTTTGCAGTACTGTTGTTATCTTCCAAATCTGCTCTGGTGTCCTCAGAATGACAGTGCCCAAAGATCATAGTTTAGAAATGCTGCTTCACAATATATATACAGGAGATGCTGGGCCTGAGTCCTGTCCTTCTCTTAATGCATGCTCACTCAGGTTAAAACACAACATAATTTAATACTAGCCTTTTGTAAGGGAACATAGAGGGACAGTCATTGCAGACTTGACCACAGATGAGAAGACTCAAATTTCAAGGATACTTCACATTCTCAGTCTGTTTATCTCAAAACTAAATATAGCTGCTAATGCCCAGTAGAAATAAAGATGGCAAGACAACTGGATAGGTGATCAGATACGTTGGGAGAAATTCAGTAAGTTTTGAAGTTTCTAGATCATGGTCCACAGATCATTTGTAGTTCTCAAAGCATTTGCTGCTCCTCTGCAGAGATACAGATTTCACATGATGTCAGTTCCTCATGTTTTTGACCATGATTTTACATTACAAAGGAGCTATCAAGAAGATGAAGGAAATCCTTAACAGGAAATTTTACTTAAGTGCCTCTTTTCACTGAGAGTTTAGACTGGACTGGTAGTAGATATGGTTTCTGCATTTTAAAATGAGAAAGGAATGACTGCTTTTATTAGGATGCATACTAAGAAAATGTTCATGAATCTCTGACCTGTTGCATTTGATTTCTAGGTGATAACAAATGAAATTTTTATTTTTAATAAATTTTAGTTGAATTATTGAGCTACATGAAAATACGTTCATTTTGGAGAGAGAGAGAGAGAGAGAGGTGATCATTATTAAGCACCAGCATTTGTCAGAATGAAGGAAACATCTCTCGTTGGCAAAACTCAAATCTAAAAGCAAAAAAAAAATCAGACGCAAAAATTAATGTTATGTGATGTTTGTAGAAACAAGATATTAATGGATACGTACTTTGTAGCTAATGATTCATCATTCTTCAACTCAATGCAGGTGTTACAACTGCTTTACCTTGGATGTCGTTGGTAGCGTAGCTTTTGGTACTGAGGTGGATTCTCAGAAGAATCCCAACGACCCCTTTGTTAAGAATTGCAGAACATTCTTTGAAATGTCTTTGTTTAAGCCTCTCCTCATTCTAATCCGTGAGTATAATCTACCTTTGTCTACTTCTTTATGGTAATTTTCCAAGTCATTCTCAAATTGCAAAACATGCTGGAGCAGGAAGATATATAGCAGACTTTATTTCAGAGGTGTTCAGAGTGCAACCTATAGGCCAAGTATACCCTCGAGATTTCCACCATATGCTCTGCAGCTCTTGTCACCATTAATGCAGCTTCCTCCAGAAACTGAGAAAGTCTGGGAAGGCAATGCTCCAGATTGATGAGTGGAAGGTTTCTGGGACGATATCTCTTTTAATACACTTCTGCATTAAAACAGAGTGACTGCCCTTTGGAACCTGAGAGTAAAGTGTTTGTGCACTTGGTTTGCTTGGTAGAGATTGAAATCCCACCCATAAACAACAGTGGGCTAATAATCCACTAAAGAAGAGAAGTGGAGGAGCATAAGCAGATAGTATAAATCCTTCAAATCTTATTTGAATAGCAGCAGCAGCCTGGTTGATGGCTATAAAGGATAAAGATGATAAGTGCCAGCACAGGCTGTCGTTAAGATAATGCATTTATTTTCAGGTGGATAGATAGGGAATGCAAGAATGGGGTATAAAGCCATTTAGTTCTAGGGCACGAAAGCTAACGCTTCATGGTGATGGTGGCCTTGTTAATGCAAGGGCAGTAAGAATCGTAGCTGAGGAGGCCACAGCATAATTGAGGTTTTACCATCTTGCTATCTAGACCTGTACGCAGTTGTGTCAGGTGGCACAGTGGCAACGTTTCCTGTGCCCATCTGATCCTGCTGGCACTACAGATTGCATGTGTACTAGCAGCACAGGAAAGGCTTCCTTCTGGAGTTCTGTATCCAGAATGTCCTGGGGTTAATGTTTAACCTGATTGCAAAGTGTGATTTGTGAATAATTTCTGAAGGGACAGAAATGTGCTCCTATATGTCTAAGATAATGTCCTTCATTAAAGAAAGTTTCTGTAGGGTTTTGGGTTGGATTCCTTTGTTGGTCTCTTCCTGCTGGTACATTACATGGTCTGAATTTCCACACTGTTGGCAGCACAGGGGTTTTCCAGTGGTTGGTTTGTTAGTCTTAAGCTGTTCATAAGTTAACGAGGGTTTATTAAGATGCAAGCCTTCACTCCGGTTTCCAGTTCCTGACTATAAAGGCCATGGACTGGAGAACACCCCTGTGATAACATCCCAATTGCAGAGTCTGTGGCCTGTTTAGAGAAGCAGAATAAAATAGCAAACTAATATCCTAATATCAGAGAACTCTAAATGAGAATGACTACTACACAATTTCATGGATCAGTGCCATAAGCTTGTAGGCTAGTTCAAGACCCCCCACTTTCTGTACATAACTGTTGTGGTTTAACCCCAGCCAGCAACTAAGCACCACACAGCCACTCGTTCACTCCCCCCCCCCAGTGGGATGGGGGAGAGAACTGGGGGAAAAAATTAAAACTGTGGGTTGAGGTAAAGACAGTTTAATAGCACAGAAAGGAAGAAAATAATAATGATAATAATAATATCATGACAACAATAATAATAAAAGCACTGGAATATACAAACCAAGTGATGCACAATGCAATTGCTCACCACTCGCCAACTGATGCCCAGGTAGTTCCTGAGCAGCGATCTGCCCCCGCCAGCAAACTCCCCCCAATTTCTATACTGGGCATGCTGTCCCATGGTGTGGAATACCCCGTTGGCCAGTCTGGGTCAGCTGTCTCGGCTGTGTCCCCTCCCAGCTCCTTGTGCCCCTCCAGCCTTCTTGCTGGCTGGGCATCAGAAACTGAAAAATCCTTGACTTGGTGTAAACACCACTTAGCAACAACTAAAACATCAGTGTGTTATCAACATTCTTCTCACACTGAATCCAAAACGTAGCACTATACCAGCTACTAGAAAGAAAATTAACTCTGTCCCAGCTGAAGCCAGGACAGTTGTTTAAGCAGGCAGGGAAAAAATAATTCCCCCCTTTGTTGTGGTGCCTCTGTGGCATGAAGAAGCTGAACTGAAATCCTGAAGCATTGTGGAAGCAAGCTTGGAAGGCATCTGTCTGGCAGGGGAGTCCTAGCCAACATGGCATTTCTAAAAGAAAATCCTTTACCAGTCTATGGGGGTGGAAGAAAAAGAGGAAAAGAGAAAGAGGAAAAAAACAGGTTTCACAAAAATAACATATCCCACTTAATGAGTTTTATAATATTAATGAAAGGAGAAGGTTATTATATGCCTTTAGAGTCTGATTCAGTGTTTTTTTCTTTAAAATCTCTTGCAGTTTCTTTCCCATTCATTATGATCCCATTGCTTCGGATCTTGCCGAGCAAGAAACAAAAGGAACTGAATGGATTTTTTATCCAAACCATAAAAAATGCAATTGTCTTGAGACAACAGCAAGATGCAGCTGAGGTAAGGCTATTTCTGTGATAAATATATGGATAAGCAAATGTTTTGAGGAAAAACTGGAAGTGGCATAAGCCTCAGTTGAAAAAGCAAACTCAGTCTGTTTGAACATTCAAAGCAATTTAGTGAAGATTTTATTCATTTTTAGCTTTATGTACCATCAACCAGGCTTAGTGTTGATGCGGAATTGTTAACACATTACAAGAAAGATTGCTTCTCTTAGTATTTCTGTTCAAAGAAGGATGCAGAAAATGTCACATCTGGGATAACGCTTCAACCCAGTTTCTAGACCCAGAAGGAAGGTTTCACACTGTAGAATTTTTTCTCATCTTAAAGTGAGGTGTTTTGTCTATGTTACTTTTCCTTAATGACCAGAGAAAAGGGAGCCCTCACTGAATGTTTCAACCCAGTCATTATCTAGGAGCTGAGGCAGGTTTTATATAGTCCTGTGACAGTTCCTACTGCTTTTGAAAATGGAAAGAACCTGAATGTCCAGTTAAGAGCAGACACTTGATGTTGAGATGGCTAAAGAGAAAGGTAGTAAATTCTACCTGAAGTATGCAAAGTAATGAGTATGCATAATTAGCAATTTGTTTGTTACTTGTGTATTCTCTATTGTCTGGACATAAGGCAGTCCTATTTTTTTTTTTGTTTGGTTTTAATCACTGTTGTTTTATGAATTATCTGAAGGCACATGCATTTTTATGAAAGTCTGTCTATTCTTGATATACAAAGCATTTGGAACATAGGCATGTGCTTCAGTTCTGTGATACAAAAGTTCTTCAGGTCTGCTTGTCCTTTTGGACCATTCTTTACTGCAGAGTGCACATAATATCCCTAAAAATAAGTTAACTGCTTAATTATGGATGTATAACGAGAAACAAAGAATATCAATGAGAATTCCATTTTAAAGGTAACTGAGACAATTTTTGCATATCAGTTGACATGAAACATGCTACAACATACACATTAAGAAGCTGTTAATATTGAAATACAAGAGATGTTTCTTACCTCTTTGAGATGACGAGCAGTTCTGATGGGGTAACAGCACAGATAAGAGTGGATCCTCCCAACTTCTCATAGCTTAACCCCACAGCTGTCACCTTTCAGGAGAAAAATGGATTTTACCTTACCCTCTGTTGCATCTAGGACACATTTAAAAATCAAATTGGTTTTCAAAGATATTGCTGCTGTTTGCTGTGTTACGTGTTCTGCTTTTTTTCTTTGAATTTTTCTGTAGTGAAGTCTCGCTTCTATATTAGTTGCGCTTTATCATCACAAGCTTCTTGTCTTTCCTCCAGCCCACCTTTATGAGTCTTTGCCCCCACTAGCCTTTAGCTTTTTGTCTCTGTCCTTCTTTACATCCAAAAGATTGTAAGTACCACTGACTGGCCACAAACAATTAATGATTCATAAACATGGTACCTGGCTGAGGCTGAGTGCTGGAGGAATATTTTCTAACAGGGATGGTATATCTAAATTGCTTGCAGACATCTCATTTCTAGTGCACATATCCGGTGTGAACTTTTAACGGTATAGTGGTATGGCTGTATGTATGGAGAGTTTTGAATCAAAGATTTATGCTGAAGGGGACTGCATGAGAAGTGTATTCTGTGTATCAATTATAAAAGGATAAAAGGGACAATGAAACAATCTAATGTGGATTGAAAGTAGTTAACGTATTAAGCATTATCAATAAAATGCAAGGTATTTTTGTGGCAGTAGCACTGAAAGCATTGATCATGGGCTAAATCCTTCACTACACTAGAAATGGTCACTCCCTCGAACTGCAGGCTAAGATAAAGAACAGCAGGTGGGTATGGTTAGGAGAAAACACAAAGAAAAGCAAGATCGTGGTGACAAGAGCAGGAGGCAGCAGTCTCTGCATATGCAGCCTGTTTGCAGGTTTCAGTGGTTGATGGAGCAGAGGTTTAGGGTTATATTGGAAGGGATGCTGGGAGGTGCTGTAAGAAATAACCCGTGGCAGTAGGTGCCCGGTGTCAGGGCAGTGTGGATGAAAGTACAAGGTCCATGTTTGCCTTCACAGCGTATGCACAAGTCCATGACTGGCTGTGGTCCTGCCTGCTCCTGGACTTTTGCCTAGTTTGCAAAATTGGCATATGGGAACTGTTTTAAATGCTGGGAGTTAGACGCTTGGGACCAGATTTCTGAGAGCGCTTAAAGTCCCCTTTGCAGTTCGGGATCATTAGCATGGCTTTCAAAAGCAACTGGAAAGTTTGGAGCTTCCTTTTTCCCCTTTTCACTGCCTGTCTTGTTACGCGCTCTTAGAATCTTAACTATTTTAGGTTGGTGGCACATGAGTCTTGTTACAAGTCTAGGCAACTTAATAATTTGCCAAGAACATAAAAATGGTATGTGAAACAGATGAAAATGCAGCTGTGTCCAATTTAATGCAGAAATGTAATCTGTAGAGATTAGGTGTCCCAGATAGCCCTGCGTTTGAAGGAGAATTATGTCTTGTGTCCTAGGTCTTGAATGATGAAATGTGCCCACTGAAGTCAGTCAGAGTTTTGGCACTGAATTTTAATGAGGCCAGGATATAACCGGTAGCTGCTAGTTCTTTTTGCTTCTAATAATGGGAGCTATAAGCAAAGTCTTACCGTCTCCCTTTGCTGCCTTAGGCCAATGGGTATTCTTCAGGTTGCCACATTCCTAGATGTTACATTGTATGCATCTTTTACTCCTCATTGATTTTATCACCGTTAAAAAAAAATCTTTTGGGTTCCTTTCTTTGGGTGGCAAAATAAAAAAAGGGAAAAAAAAAAACCCAACCCAAAAACCCCAAACCTTTGGAACAAACTGTAAAATAATAAAAGCTCCACGAAAGTGATTCAGCTGAAGCTTGTCTTCCTCTAATCTGCAGCTAATGTGAACAATGGATAAAGAAAGGCCAAAAAAACAATGTGACAAGCAAAGTCAGCCTGTTATCATCCCTGTTTTATCAGTAAATGAAACAATGCTTCTGAATGCCTAAAGATAATCCCATGGGCAGATAGTAATTTTACAGCTAGGTTTAGATCTAATAACATGCTTGCAGCTTATATGAGATCTGTGATGTCACTTTCTCTCATCCCATCAGTTAGTGCTGCAGATGTCATTTTAATTATATATTATCTTTCTGTGGTCAGTCAAATAATTTCAGTCCTGTATATTCCACTCATTTGGCTTATATACAAAAACATTTAATGGTTGTACTTCAGAAATTTTAATATATTACATTTATTCATGGATTCAAATTATTGTAAAATGCTTTTCCCCGCTATTTACAGAAGAGCAAATTCACCCCGCCCAGAAGAAACAGCACAAATTTAATGCACCACTTAACACCTACTTTGAAGACTCCAGCAGGATTTAAGTGTTCAAATACCTTATCCTGATTATCTGCCCAGGTTTAAATTTTTCCCTGAGGCAAAATGTTTCCAGAAACAGGGCAGATAGACTGTTTGTTTACTTCAATGGACGATAGTTTGATAGATTTTCATTTAATAATCTGATATGCAAATCATTATTCATGTAAGAACTGTTTTTTTACCATGTTATAGCTCAGTTCTTAACCTACCAGTCTGTTTTAAATTATGATATCTAGATGAAGGAGTCTTTCATGGTGCTCAGAATTGAGACTCCTTTCTCAAACTGGAAGGAGTTTGAAATTAAGCCCCCCCCCCCCAGCAGATGAAAGGCCAGAATTTCATTTGTAATCCACAGTAATAACAACAACTGGAATCTAACAATTTAAGCTTATTGCAAAACATTATTTTTGGAAAATCACAACAGATCTGTGGGAAAATCCAGTTTTCAAAATACACGCCCCTTAACAAGGAGAATTGGAGAGTTCACAGAGGCTCCAGCACATTCTTCTGGCGTCTCCTGATTTTTCGAGTCACATTGTCTGCTGTGAATGCATAATTCAAGGTAACTGATCCATGCCAGGCAGGTAGTGACCTGATGATGATCAGCTGTTTCTTGGTGGTCTCAAGCCGATTTCAGATGAGAGGGTGACAAAGCACAGAGAAGCATCACCAGAACCGTATTCATTGGCATCTCAGTTGGCAGTTTAGTCAGTCTGGCTGGAGACCTCTGGGCTACCTGAATGCTTTTGGTGTAAGTGCAGAGCAGGCAGAAGGAACAACGGGAGAAGTGTGTGAAGGCTGTGCTGCTGTGAACCACGCTGCCCGTGAGCCACGTGGTGTAAAGCCACAAAGAAGCTGTACGGTGCTGTCAATCCTGGTGATGATCTGGCCTCCCATGAATTGGTATGGCTCTGGGATGCTCTGTACTCCACTGTGCTAGGTCTAGATCAAAAGATTGTCTTCTGGTCAGCAGTTGCCAGTGAACAACTGCAACCCCCTCCAGTTTTCCTCACTTCCAACCCTCATTCCTGGCCAATCCTTTCCCTGATCCCGGGTGGGTACAGTCAGTGGCTCTGCGGCCCCCGAGCTGCCCATACACCTGGGCAGGCGCGAGTGATACCTGGTGAGTGGAGATCCTTTGGTTTTCCAGCATTAGCCATGGGAGCCTAAAAAGGGCCAGGAAACTGAATTTTGAGGAAGTCTGAAACTAAGCTATTTAAATGCTTGTAAAGGGGAGATAACTGCCCTTGCACTGTGGACTAGCAACAGAAATGTGCCGCAAGGAAGTGGTATCTTTTAATATCTTTCTGGGAAGTGATGGCCTGGTTACAACTTTAATCTCTGGAACACTGATTCCCAGGGAAAAATGTGCAATGAGCTCCCCTAAATGCTTTACCTAAGGGGTAGAGGGATGTGTGTGTGTGTATGTACCTGCATTCTGGAGGATAAGGGACAATCTGAAAACCTAATTACTGTGGCACTCTGTTCTTTTCCCTTCCTTCCCCAGCGGTTCCCTGGAGTTTTTCCTTTTCATGAACTAATGAACTATTTTATTCAAGAGCTGCTTGAAATGAGTTGAGCAGAGGTAATCCTCCTGAAAAAGTCTGATCCTCTCCTTGTCAAGGGAAAACTATACAATTACTAAGAAAACTTAGTTAAAAATTTGCTAAATACTATGTACATTCCAGGAGCGATGTGTGTGTTTGAACTGTGGAAATGCAGTACAGATGTTGAAAAGTAAATATTTTTCTAAGGAAACAGCAGATGGGAGGATTAGACACCTTCTAATAGTGTGCAGTTTTCTTGCCTTTGTAGAAAACGAAGCAAAACTTGTTTATATTTGAAAGAAGGTGGTGTCCATTTAAGGATACACACTATATGGCAATATTAAATAATCCATTTATATTGATTAATAAAGTCAGTAAAACAAAGGATCAGTCTGACGCTTTCGTTTTTCTAAGTCTGTAGGAGGGATGCTGCAATTCTGTTCCACTGGGCTGTTCTCATGCTTTGATATGTCATTATCCACTGCCTTTGTCAGGAGGAAATGAGAAGTGGGCTTTCCAGAAAGGTGAATGTGCGTCTTAAAGATATAGAGACGATTTGTGCTAAATACGGGGTTTGAACCCAAATCTCAAACCTGTATCTCTGCTGTTTTAAGCAGAAGGGTATCATTCCTCTCGAATATGTTAAAAACCTTTTGAACATGAAATCTGGTGACTGTGCTTGGGCAGCATATGGTGACTGTAAGAGGAAAAAGAAGCAGCATTATGTTAAAAGGCATTTTAGTTATTCACCTTCTTTTAAAAATCCTTTTTTTTTTTTTTAACTTTTTTTAAAGATGTAATTAATTTTATAGCTTCCTTAGGATTTCTTAAGTAGGTATTTAAACATACCAAGGCCTCAAAACCTTGAATGGAGATGAAATTGAAATCCCTATTCTTTTGGTCACCAGTTGAAATTTCTTGATCAGTTGGTTGTTACCTTTCCAATGATGAACTGCAGGCCTACGAAATGTGATCTTTTGGTTTCAGGCCTGGGCTGCAGTGTCTGGCTGAGGTGCTTTCATCATGAAATGCAGTTCTGCAGTCTCTCTGCTCCAAAGAGATCAAGGACAGAATAAGTAACGAGAGCGGTGACTTCCTCGCCTCCCTGAGGCGGGTTGATGGGGAAGCAGGATGAGTTTTGCATTACTGCTGCATCTGTCCCAGTTCTGCAGCCCAGCACACCTGTGAGCCCGGCCCTTTTTGAGCACTGCGGCCACAAGCAGAGAGATAGCAAATGTCTGCTTGGTTACCTGCTGCCAGCAAGCATATACCAGGTCTGCTTGCTGTTGCTCACCCTTTGCTCTTATCACACCATTCCTACTGCCTCCTTGGTTATGGATCAGTGTACTTTATGGATCCTAGACAAGGAACAGGCAGACGCTATCATGTATAAATTATCTGCCCCACCCCAGCAAACCTTGCAGCTACTGTAACGGTATAATCTTGGCATCTGGGACTCTTTCTCCAATACCTCCATCTCTCCCCACTCCCTTATAGTCTTTTTCAGCCACCCCTGTGTATCTTCATTTCTTCTTCAGGGGGTGACAGGAGCGGTGACCCTATCTCATATTTCACATGTCCCACCTCAGCTACAATCTGGATTCAAAGTGCCGTCATCCACACGAGCCATCTCACGGACTTCTTGGAGCACCACTCACATGCTTCAGTTTGCAAGAACGTAGACTTGTACCAAAGGACAGAAAAGAAATCAAAGCACCAGGGTGTTCATACTGATTAGGCTGGTGAAACTTTTACGTACCTGGAGTTGCCATGAATGATCTTGCAGACAGTACTGGGAAAATGTGGGTATCCATGCAGGACAAGCTAACCTCACTTTCTAAGAGATGTGTGGTGGAGCTCCTTCAGAGTGCCTTCAAAAAAACAAGGTAACTTTGCCCCTTTCTGGCCAGAACAGGGAAGGTTCAGATGCTCCCCATAGCAGCATTAATCCACAGGAAGTCATTAGGCCAAGAGGATCCCTTCAGAGTTACGGGGAGGAAGGACTTAAATGCTTCTGTCAATAAGGTTTGCACGCATTTTCCTCCTGTTTTCACCAGCCAGTGTGGGAAGTGAAGATGGATGTTTGGCTTTGCTGATCTACAGCATATGAGAAACATCTTTTAATTGAGAAGGGTGGGATTTTTAGTGTTGAAAAAAGGCTTTTTCATCCAGAGTAAAAATAAATAAACCCACATGCTCAGTTGTTGGTAATGTCAGGGGTTTTAGTGACTTTTAGAAATTGTTTTTATATGGTAAAATCAGTCACTTAAAATACTGTTTATCAAAAATCCAGGCCAGAAGATAGCTTAAGGACTCTTTCAACTAATGTTTGTGGTAAAATTTCTCTGAAAAACTGGAGGAAGAAAGAATTGAAAGCAAACCTGACTTTTTCAAAGAAACTGCCCCATCATTGAAGGGGAAATCAAAAGTCCTTTTTATTTGTTTTTTTTTGGCCAGCTCTACTTACACCTCCTTCTAGATGCTGGTTGTTGAGGCTGTACTGTGTTTTTCCTGTTCTTGGTACTGAAAGGGAGGGAGTGGTCACAGCTCTGTTTCATGTGTCCATAGAAATAAGAAGAGCAAGAGCTCATTGTGGTTTGAAGCTGGGATCCAGCAAACACTGGTCTGTGTCACTGAGCTTTGTGGTTGCTTGACCAGCACAGGTGAAAAACGGAGGATGAGGAGGCCAAATAAAAAAAGGTGGTTGTTCTTTATAAGGGCCTGGGTCTCTTGCTTCTCCTCTGCAACCTAGAGCTGGCCCACCCCATCATGAATTTTTTGCTTTACCCTCCCTTGTGATGGCAAGGGGTCCCTGTGGTTGTTATCCAGAGGGAAGTTCAAATGTTGAAAATCCTGTTTATGCCCATGGTAATTCCCTGTAGGCAATCACGTCAGTGCTGGCCACTTGTCCCAGCCTGATCCTGTGCTAGTAATGAGTATTCGCAGCATGCATTTCAATGTCTGATTAAATCTTTCTGAAAGGCCATCTGTTTGAGGAGGATGTGGCATAGGCTTTAATACTTTTTATACCTAGTACTCAATACTGCTGTTTCATGACCTTGGACATAAAGTTTGTCCCCTGGTTAGTTAGCATCTCTCCTGATACTCCGATCAGAGCAAATAATTGGATCAAGGCTGTTGCAACCTGCTAGGTCACTGTGTGTCTTTGGGGAAATGTTCCTGGGGGTTGGATCACAGAAGTTACACGTACCCAGTGAGACTTTGCTGTGTCCAGGGCTGAGAAGAAGGTATCTGTTTTCTGGGAAGGGAGTAAAGCATCTCCAGCTGCCTTTCTTTTATAGCACTTGGGGCAGAATCTGATGTAGTCATATATCTGTTGATACATGCCAAATCAGTAAGTAATCTGGCCTTTCTGCTGCATGTTCTCATCTGTGCAAAATACCCAGCCTAAGCAGTGTTACATCTGTCTTTCAGGGTCATTTTCCTATAGGCTTGGAAGTACAGTTTCCCTTTGCGATTCCCTCAGCATAAAGTAAATCTCCACCTTGTCTTTTCCTATCATTTGCTTTCCTTCATTATACAGTCTCAGTATTCACCCCTTTGGCTGAAAGGAAAAAATATCACCCTGAAGTTGCGCACACTCCCTTTCTTTTGTAACTTCTCTCTCTCACAGTTCCTCATCTCTTCTGTATGTTATCCTTGCGGTCTGTCCCTCCCAAGTTTCTCAGAAGATCCTACTTTAGGTCACTGAAAGGCTTTCCTTTTTTCTGCTTAATCTGTGATCTGGTCTTCATCCAGGGTGTGGGGTTTTCAAATCAGCAAATAAAGGGAGTCTTGCCATAAAATGAAATCATCTGGAGATTAATTTTCTGCATAATAGGGTGGTGGCCTTTAATTCCAAGGTGGGATATAAGCTCTAATCTTCATTTACATAGCCTTTTTCTTTTTTTTTTTTTACTTACTCGTGATCTAAATCTGCAAGGATCTGTTGAATGGGACTGGGAGTTTTATGTATTTATTTTACCTTGCTGCTCAGAGCAATAGCACGTTTCGGTACTTTGCCTGTACAAAGACTTTCTTCTGACATATGTAACTAGAGCGTAGCATCTAAATTCTTAATTTAGAAAAAACTCACGGATTTACTGACCTAATTGCAATAACAGAGCTTTCCCTTTCTCTGCCAGTTTTAACATTTTCAGTTTTGTCTTTCGTATTTCATCCTTTTTTTTTTTTCTTTCTTTTATCTGTTACTGGTTCATCATCCTTCCTCCCTGAGTTGCTCCCAGAACTGGGGGGGAGTTGCAGCACTTGTGGTATTAGTGGGTGATCTTTGAATTTGTGTCTGTTAGTCGCTGAGTGTCTCTATTTGCCTACAGTGACCTCTCTCAGCCCCATGCACTGCCTTCTTTTTGCAATACAGTATGACCTTTTCCGAAGCAGTTATGAAAAAGCCATTCCATGATATTTCATTCTGGTTCAACCGTCTTGTCCATTTGTTGGCATGTTTTGATCTCTGGAGGTTTTTCCCTTGATCTATCTCAACTGTTGGTATCTACTTTGCACTCCTTTGGTATTTCTCCCTTTTCTCTTGTGTCTACTTACCTTAGCAGATCCATTCTCCTACTTATAAGAGACACCGACAGCCCATCTTGCCAACAGGAGAATCATTTATGTGGCCAGCATTTGGAGGCCAAGTACACGAAGTTGCTTTTCTTTTGAACCTGCTGGCAAGTCAATCTGACCGTCTCAATGCACAAAGGCAACCAACTTTGTTTGCCGGGGCAATTCTCTTCCTGCCACCGTGCCCAGGCTGCCCCAGGGGCTGCCCCCCCCTCCCAGCCTGCTGGAGCCAGCAGAGCCAGAGGCCTTCGCTTGACCCCATCTGCTCATGACCGTATCTGTATTTTGAGGATAATTTAACATTAGAGTTACTTATTATGGAAAAAGACAGATTGTCTGTCACTGGAAACCTTGAGGAGAGGCTTTCTAAAACGTGCCCTCAATGTTAGCTGGCTGCGAGGCAGGAATCCCTGCGTGGCGTTCCTCCAACTGCTTTTTGCTAAAGAGCAGCCTGAAATATTGCGGCGATTCCTCTCCCTCCCTGAAAATCCACCTAAGAAATCCTGCATCCTCCTCCGTCAATGGCAGCTTTGCCCTGGCTTCATAGCCTGTGACTGCGCACGGCTTTCTCCACTTTCTTTGCAGTGACTACCCTTCATTTTTCCCTCCTGCTGGGATAAGCAAGCTATATCTAAGAGAGGCAGAGGCTGGAGGGGAGCTGAGCACCTCCTTTCTGTCTTCAACAGAAACGTACACTTTTTAATAATGTAATCTCAATTAAAAACATACCAATTAAAATGGGCTTTTTAGTAGGTCTCTGAGGAGAGGGAGCCATAATTCACATTAAAATGTAAAGCTTCAGAAGCAGGGAGAGCTAGGTGCATTGCAAGTGCCCAAGTATTCAGTGATTTTAATTACAATGGAAACTTGATAAATTGCTTTGTGCCACAATCCATTATTAACAGCTTAATGAATATCACTGCTGCCTGTTTTAAACTGCTCCGTGGTGAAAATTGTTGTCAGTATTTCAGTTGTGAATCTGATTTTTAGCACATTTGTAACTTGGTCCCTTGAAAAGGGGAGGAGGGTGGAAGTCTGCAGGCTTGGCTTTGGGTACGTTCTGCTGGCTGCAGCATCCTGAGAGAAGAGTCCTGAGAGGAGGAAAGATGGAGCTTTTGTGTCTCACCAGTATTGGGACTGGCCAGGAGTTAAATCTGCTCCTTGCACTGTTTAAGAACAATGTCACAGCTGTTCTTCGGGCATGTAAAGGGCCCTTATGTCAGTTGAGGGGTCACCAGAGCAGGGAGCTACCTTTACCTGTGCTGTTTCTCTGCACAATACCCAGTAGGCTGGAGAACTGTTTGGGGTGTCTGCTCGGGAGTAAAGGGAAGCAATAGTGTAACAGCCCATGATCAAGCATGCTGGTGAGCTTATTTCGGAGTGAGTAAAGTGTAATTTGGTTGAAATTTTCCAAGTTTTAGCTAGCAAAAAGCTGATTTGAGGTATGGAGTTAGGCGAGTCCTTTTAGAGCACCAAAATGTAAACAGTGATTGTGCTCAGCTTTAAAAAGGGACGAAACATTTTCTTCTTGACAGTTATTATGGCTGTAATTGTGCTAATGTTACAATGCTCTATATTTATATGTATATTTATAGTAAACCAGTACCTTTTACTCCCTTTTCAAAGCAGCTTAATATTTTAAGGATAAAGGTTATTATTAGTAATGTTATTATATTAGATGCTAACAGCAGGTATAGTGGGCTTATAGTTGTGCCCCATGGAAGTGTTAAGCCGTAGGGATTTAAGTAGCCACAGTCTGGCTTCTGTGAGACTTATTATTTATTGTGGGTGTTCTGTTTTTACTTTTCACTTGATCGTGTGGCCTGACCAGAGGGTCACAGTCCCCAAAGCGGGGTTACTGCCAGGTGTTTGACAAGATCTTGACAAGACCTGAGTGAGATGCAAGGTAGATCTCAGGACAGAAATGATTGGGAACTGCTGATTCGGAGAAGTCACAAGCGCCTATATGGGATAAACATGATTTGTCTGAATGTAATTAATGTCTTGGGTTTTGCTATTATTATTCTGATTATGTTTTTCTGGAAAACAACAAAAGCGTATTCACTTTCCCCATCTCAGAAATGTCAGCATTACTCATAATGATGTTAACTTGCACCCTGCCAATTACACAGCAGTCTCCTCGTTTATTGTATCAATAGTTACACATAGGATTTTTTTTTTTTCTTGTGAAAAATCTTTCATTGACAGAGGAGTAATGACGCCTGTAAGTTGCTTAAGTATTGCTCAGTCAGGGATATGTAAGATGTGGGAGATGTCCTCATATTTGGGGGGAGAAAGACAGCTGGTATTCTGGCTTGCTGTTAATATTCATGTGTTTCTAAAGTTGCATTTTTTTTAGTTTGACTTTAGGAAGCATTCCAGACCACAGGGCTGCCTGACTGTCATTTTTCATGCATCCCTGTACTGGCAGAGGACAAAGTAGCACAAAATATATAAAACGCCATCTAATTTTTCTTTTGTTCTTTAATTCACGCACACACGCTTCTTCTGTGTGTTTATCAGTGTGCACAAAATGCCTATATTTGCAAGATAATAGCTGTGTAAATATTAGAAAGTCGTACTGAAGCTCTGTAAAGGGGAGCAGGGGGAGAATCCTTCCTGCTACCAAGGAGCCATCTATTGGATAAAACCCATAACTGAACCAAGCATCCATGAAACTGTGGAGGATAACACAATTTGTTACTGGTCACTGGGTAGCTCAAAATAATCCTTTCCTTCCCAACACTGCTTTCACCCACTGTATTAGAAACCTGTACCCCTTCATGCACACAAGTGGAGAGTCAGGTATAGAACTGATTTATGTACTATAGGTAAAAGCCAGTTTAATATAGCCAAAGATCCAGGATAATCCTAATGTAGGGTGCAGGTGTGATCATGAATGGATAAGCCAGCAGTAGTATCGCCTGCCAGCAGTGGAGAGCCATTGCTCAAGGAAGTAATAGAAATGACAAGTGTTTTTTCCATGTCATTAATAAAGAACATAAATAACATTAACTGTACTTTCTTGTAACAGTACATGTCATTTATATCAATCTCACAGCCATAATTAGGTTAGTTTAAAAACAAAAACCAAAAAAGGTATTTTTTTAGTTACCCAGAATTACTTAAGGCAATCACAAAACCAAATAGTGAGGTGTTCCTTCCCTCAAAACGTATGCAGTCTATATGTAACATGATGCAAAAAGAGAGGACCTTGAACAAACAAACCGCAGGGAGACAGGAGGGAGGACAGGACAGGATGTGAACAGCAAATTCCCAGGATGGCCCCGAAATGTCCCGATGGTTCTTCAAACTGGGTGGTGGGGCTTTGCAAACATGTTAAAGACAGCATATGAGACAGGAAGAACAAAGGATGAAGAAGCAATAATGAGATTCCTGTGCGTTTTCTTGAATGTCAGGCAACTGCTAAAACCAGAACGTATTATTAATCAGGAATTAAAGTTAAGCAAATACAATTATAATCTGTGGCAAATAGAAAAGGAACAGAGGGCTGCCTGCAACAGCAGCCTTTAGTCAGCAATTTGAGTCGGCAGAGGGTCAAGCTCCTGGGTGCCAGACACTTAGCCGAAAACACTCCCTTCCTGCATCCTCCCTTCCTCCTGCAAATAGCGGAGGGGAGGAGTGTCGGATGCTTTGCTGGGAGGCCAGATAAGCGTTGGGAGAGGATGCGTGCATACAGCGTGTGGGAGGGTGGTCAGCTCGCTGCTGATTTGGGAGTGGGTGCCTGTTCCACACACTGGTGTGTGGGGATGGGGGCTGGCGCAAGCTGTTCTTCCTCCCTAGCGCCCAGTTATTTCTTCTTTTGCTGGACTTGCCCACTGTGTGTTCTGATAATCTCACTCCTCCACCTCCAAGCAGCGAAACGTGTGGGGCAGGAGAAGCTCAGCTACCGCACACACAAATCCAATATTTATTGTTTGTACTCTGATAACGCCAGGAGTCATTATCGGAGTGTTGTTATCCTAAATGTTTTGCAAATACAGAATAAGGAAGTGGCAGCCCACTGTTAGTTGCTACCAGAGTCTCTTGCTCACCCTGATGCAGGGGGTAGGAAAGCTGGATGAGCCGCTGCATTTTGGGCTGTTTTCTGAGCCTTCCCCACATGTGTGTGTGATGGAGGGAGCTGTGATGGTTACACTATTGTGCTGTGCTCTGGGCCGAGGCTGCCAGCCCAACACGGCAGAGATGCCAACCAGCTGCCACAAAGTGCATGACACTTGTTTGCCATTAGACTGAATTTCGTGGAGAAACTCAGTGCTTCTCTTAGACACCCAGCTCGTTCTGCTCAGCCTGGTATTGGAAGGAAACTCCCCAGAGTCAGAGACAGTGGTCAGTGCATTAGGGGTGTAAATGGACCAGGCTGCAGGCAACCCCTTGGTTTTACATGGAAGAACTACTGGAAGGGTTTCCAGCTCTCTAGGCCCACATAATTAATGAAACCATCAAATAGGTGTATGCCTTATTTTCTCTCTCCCGTAATTGTAGTAGTTCTTCATCCCACGTATCACTTCAGCCAAGTTAGACCTCCGGCTAGGATCTTTGCAGTTCACAGTCAACAGGTCCACACACTTAAGACTGAAGACAACATCCTTCTACAAGAGCCATAAAGAGCGATGTTAAGCTTGTCTCAACTGGAAACGGTTCTTTGCTCTTTCTCCATTCACTAACAATTAGATCTGAAATTCAAATTTATTTTCATCCCTGGACTGTGTGGGAACATCTCAAGAAGGAGCCTGTTGTCTTCCAAGATGTGAGCCCTCTAGTGCCACTTGCAGCAGTTGAAGCTGAAGGGAGATGGGTCCCTAACAAAATCTTGATTTTAAGAATTCCTCTCAGCTTTATTTTTCAGGTCGAATTAGGCTTGCCCATGCCTCTATAGATTACTAATGTTCTTACTTTAACTTTGCTTTTTGAAGGTCAGAAAAGTGCAAAATTTTTGAGGAAGAAACCAGCAGTACCTGAGCACTCTTCTCCCTCACGTCATGAATGGAGGCACTACCACGTGGAAACACTTTTGTATTTTTCAGCAGTTTGATCTTTCTGTTATCAGCATGCTTTGTTAAAGATCTACTGAAGTAATATAAATATATAGAGAGAGACATATAGAGATACAGGTTGTGGAGCCTCAGACATTATGGATGTAGCTGGGTGAAATCTGATGATTTGCAGTATCTGCAGTGACTCTCTGGAGGAGACAAAACTTCCCCAGTGGCAAAAATGGTTCAGTGCTGGGGTGGACCACCTGGCGAGGCTGTGGGAAGCTGGAGTTTGGCTGGGTTTTTAAGACCAGGTTAGACAAACAGCTGTCAGCGTTGGTTTGGCTGATGCTGCCTCGTGGCAAGGGGATGGAGTAGATAACTTGCGGAGTTCCTTCCAAGCCTCTTTCCCCCATGTGATGGTGCTTTTGCCTTAAACTCTTTGAGTCTGTGAAAATCTGTTTTCATCCTAGGTCTTAAAGGGGTTTCTGAGACCATCATTAGTTTTTCCTCATTGGTTTTTTTAAGATTTGATGCGTGTTGTACCAATTTTACAGATGGAGAAGCTGCACCAGTTCTAACTGTTTTAAAAACTAAAAAGGGAGTGCAGCTTTAAGCATGCCAGCTTCTGTGGAGGTCAGTGCTTTAACCAGTAATTCATTTCGGCCACTCTGCAGATTTAGCGGCAAACTCAGCCAATAAAATCCCTGTTATACTTGAATTTACACTTACTCTTTGGTTTTTATTTTTATTTTTTAAAAGAACATTGGTGGTATATAGAAGATGTGTTTTGTTACCGTGTTTAATACTTTCCATGCTCAGGTGCTTTCATCAATTTGCTGATGTACCTGCCCCTTTGGGGTTTGCTCAGCATTTCATGTAGCATTTTTGCAACATTATTGTAGGACACTTCTTTTTTCTTTCAAGTAGAAAGCAAAGTCATTACTGTGGCTTCTGACATCAAATGAAATGTCATTGAATACTCACAGTGCTCCCTCACTGCTGTGAGCTACTGCCAGAAACTTGCATGGGAGTTTAGTGACGATAATATATGAAATATCAGAACAAGTCCAAAGTTACACAAAATCTTCTCAGTCTGGAGTTTCACTACAACTGTCAAGGTCAGGCCAGGCTGGCAAAAGGCTGCTCCACTTTCCAAGTGGGCACTCAGCGAATATTTTTTGTTTGCTTTAAATTTACTCAGGTTTTAATGCAAGTTATATTGTATTTGTAAGACGTGCCTGCTGTCAGACATTCAGCCCATTTACAGTAAAAACATTACAGTGGTTTCACTAGCTGATGTTAACAAATGCAAACAAAAGAGTATTTTCTGCCAGACTGAAAGCCTCCCAGCCACTCGGACGGCCATACCCTGCAGTTCAACAGACTCCAGGTCCTTCCAGAGCTGAGCGACACCTGTGAGAGCACCATGCCCTCAACCTTCAAATGCACAAATTTGAGGGCTGTCAGCTCTGGCCTCCCAGTTAATTCCAGCTTCTGGGTTCAAGCACAAGGCAAAGGAACGATCTCTGAAATGTTTTGCAACTGGATGTGTTGGCAGAGAGACTGGCTTTTTTCTGATTTCACTGAGAAACCAAATGAAACTTGCAAGTGTTAAGGAGAGGTTGAATTTGATCCTTTCAAAGTAGTTTGGCAAAATGATAGTTTTAGTGGGACTGCAGCTTGTGCTTCTTCTTCCAAAGGATCTAGGTAGCTACCACGGTGCTTTACTGGTGACTTCAGGGTGACACTGCTTTGTCTCACCTAAAATGATGGTTGCTAAATCAAACTTACAGAAGTGACCTGGATATAAACTAATATAGCAGCATTTGTACAAGTTTGTAGGAAACTGAAATACTATGAGATGTGATCTTTCTACCTGTTAGGTAAGGATTCTGAGGCTTAGCTTCTGCTTTTTTGAGCTGTCATCACAGCAAGGAAGGTCTGCAGTTTATTGTGAATGGATTATATTAGCAGCATCACGTTTGTATGACTTCTGTACCACAGCAAGTGCTTTATGGAATACCAACCGATTATGTCATCTAGTTTGATTCCTTGATTCATCTTTCAGTTGGTTTTGTAGTTCTGGGCCCTTTTGAACTCAAAATGGGGAGCTGAACTATCAGAGTGGTGGAAAATTTGAGTATAGGTTGCAGAAAACACAACTGAAATCACAGCATTAAGAAGAAAAATTCCAACTGATACACCTTTGGTAGTTGTCCTTAAGTAATTTTTTACTTCACCTTGCAGAGAAGTTGAATGGCTCAGTCTCTCTGCCAAAAGCATAACACAAAGCATCCCCAAAGCAGTGGTGAATTTGCCAAAAGGTCAGCTGAGATGTCAGTCTTGGATATGAAAACACAGTTCCCTGTTTAGGATGGAGCTGGAGACATCCCCCAACCCCCCAGGACCCTTGCCTCCTGTGAGAAAAGTCATGATACATCACAAATGTGAGTGATACATCTTTCTTCTTCTGACAGTTGCAAAAAATAAAAGCAGTGATTTGAGGAGGGGTGTTACATACTGCCAAATTGGCCTTCCCCAGTACAGCGCACAGCTATTCTTCCCGTGTGTAGCACATAGCTTGTTACGGTTCTGTGCAGAGTGATTTCTCTGCATGGCCAGGTGATGTTTAAGGAGACTAATGAGAGAAATGATACGGCCCAGAACACTGGTGTCAGGAAATATATTGCAAGGTGTCTATCTTGGGGAAGCTGAAAGCGGGGCTTGTCTTATTACATATTTCAAAGGGGATGTCTGTGTCACCACCAAGTTAGACATGCACCCTGTCCCATACTGCATTCAAATTAGATTTTTTCAAATAGTAGCTTTCCATTCAGTTTTCATTGGCTTAATGATAGGCACAGTGTTGTACAGGGACAAAACAAGAGTCCGTTGCATTGGCACGCCGTTCTTTTGAAGCGGGAACTTGTTTCTGAGGCCATTGTAATATAACTATGCAAATGTCAGTGGACAGGATAGAGGTTATTACGGGCTTCTGCTTTTTGTGAGGAAAATCAAACAATTGTCCCCAATGGAAAAAGGAAGCCAGCAGCTGTATGTGATGACCAGCAAATGATTTTTGTGCAGTGACACTGTCAGTACCTGGTCTGTTGTCAAACTGAAAAAAATGCCTTTTTTTTTTTTTCCTGCTGTCAAATGAAGTGGAGAAAACCCCCGTGAGTTTTCATGAGATACCTTTTTCTCATTTCCAGCACTTAACAATCCAGTTATATTTGGTTTTATGCTAGTGTTTGTTTGCCTCTATTGCCATTGTTAGGGTTTTGAGTCAGAGTGATTTTTTTCATCCTGATGGTGCAGAAGAAAAATATGTTTCATTATGACTGTTACAACCCTGGAAATCTTTTCTCTCGCTTGGGTTGATGACGATTTTTTATGTTGCATCCTATACTGATGCCTAAAGTGAAGTAGAATGAACCATAAGGAAGAGAAGCTTTGCTAAAATATAGCTCCTTCCACTGCGTAGAATTATCTGGAAAAAAGCTTGCATCTTTCTAATTTTATGCTTTTTTTTCTCCCCACTATTATTCAAGTAGTTTTTACAAATGAATAGTGTTTTTATAAGGATTGTTTATGAAGCCATTGCACTTAGCAACCCCTGCTCACCTGTAAACAACTTATATGGCACAAATAAGGCATCTAGTTGTTTCTCGATAGGGTGACCTTATAAACAGATTCTGCAACAAGACAAGCTTTTAAATTCCTAACCAAATATATTATGTGAGTAATAAAAAGAGCTCCTCAAAATGGCCACAGAGGCATTTCAGAGCACATTCTTGGGAATAGTCACTTGTGCTAGCATTCAATAAGTTTGCTTTCAGCAAAAATTCTCATGAATGAAATTTTATTCACTAGTCATTATGATTATTACTTTACTATCATAGCAATAACCAGATGCTTTGTATAAGGCTGGGACCTGATTTTGTCTAAGGCTGGAGAAACATCTTACAGGGTCTCCAGGGAGTGTATTGTCTAAATATAAGACCAGACTAAGCTAACAGCTCGTGACTGGGAACTGCAAACTCTCAGAGAGCAATGGGTTTGTTTACAAGAAAATTCACAGCTAGAGAAGGATGAATGCAGAACCGTAGCAAATGTTACACCATTTGAACTGTAGTGTACAATACTGTAGTTACAATTTCACTGAATATGAAAGTAATTATATATTTTTATGTTATGAAGGTAGTTTAGGTGATGATGACTGGTCGTAACAGATAAAAGGGAGTATCTCTATGGATGCAGTTCATTACTGTACTGGACTAGTATATCCACACAGTAATAAGCACACTAGAACTGGACTGGTTTGGGTTTGGTTTTTTATTTAAAAAATGGCCTAACCCAAATATATGTGCCATAGCACAGGCTATGGCAAAGAGTTGGCCTCTGAGTTGTGCAATACATGGACTCCCCCAGTGTGAATAAAGCTTTTCCTGGAAAAGTTAAATGCAATTTTTAGCAATCCACAGCTGAATGATGTGTGAAGTCTTGTTTCCTCCAGACTAGAGGAACATAAAAGAGCAGAAGTATCCTATCATGCTGGAAGAGGATGACTGTAGCAGGGCAGTTACTACTTTTGGCTTGCTGTAGTAGAAATGAGAGAGCAAGGAAGCATGGCCAATTTGAATATGGAAGTTGTGCCTAAGTCTAGGCACTAGGGAGTATTTTCAGAGCTGGAGCTGATCCGCTGGGTGCAATTTCTGTAATGTTGCTTTGTATGCCTTCACTTACTGGGGCAAAAGCATGAATCCTGTGCCTTAGAGGTGATGTGGTCTGACTGGCCAATTTGTAGAGTCCATCAGCACGCAGTGACCAGCACTGGCTACTATCTGGAGCATTGATTCTTGGGTGTACCAGGGTGCAAGATGCACTATGGTCGTGGGTTCAAGGCGCGTAATGTACATGTGCAAAATGAGAAGGTTCTGTGGGGTAGAGGGAAAGAGCTGTTAAAGAGGCAGTGTGCCAATGCCTTGTATTACTCAAACCTCAAAATAACCATTCCTCTCTGCCTGTGGATCAGTCAGAACAGTTTGTTGGCAGCAGAGCTAAGCACAGGACACTTAAGTATTTCTCCTTTTTTGTTGTCTCACTGCTCTCTTCTCCCATGTTGTGTGAAAAAATAATCTGATTAAGTCCTTTGACATTTATAATTAATCAGTCCTTCCTTAATTTATCTTGTTTGCCTGTCCTTTTCTCTGGCTTTTCCTTTTTCTACTTTATCTCTCAATCATCAGATCCAAGGAATCATTCAAATGATTTCTTTTTAATGGATAAATGCAGCTTTACAGCATTTTTTTCTTTTGAAGAAAGACTTGGTCCTTTCTTTTGTCCATCCCACTGCACAAGTTTTCATGTTCTGGCACTGCAGTCACTTCTAAGTCCTTGAGCTATCATGTATTCTGTTGGTATTTGAGGAATTGAAAATCAATCACATAGCCTTATGGCTTAGGTTCAGCACAATTCTATTATGCCCACTCCCAAAAGTCAATTCAAACCTTTTGGGTTATATTTCAAAGCCTAATCAAGCTTGCTGTCCAGACTGGTTTGGAGTCAACTCACTCTTGTCCATAGGTCTGTTTATTAGGGTTTTTCTGTCAGAAACTAGTGTGAAAGAAAGCAGTTTTTGTAACAGTAGAATAATTCAGTAGGCATTTTGAAAAGACAAGCCACCCAAACAGGTTTTACGGTAGAAGAATGCTTACTGTTGGAATACATTTCTGCAAATATGCTTTAAAAATTTTTTTTAAAAAAGGTATGTTGGTACAAGTGTTCATAACTGTACTTTCTCGTAAAAAAATGCACTGATTTACTGCGATCGGTTTCTAGTCCTATCTTGTTAAGCTGGTACAGAAATTATTGTAGATGCAACCCTAAACTGAGATGGTGACTTTCATGCTTCGGACCATGTGAACAAATGAAGATGGTGCCTCTGAGCAGATGGGCCAACTCCTCCAAGCATGAGTTGTGCCACCTCCACTTGGCAGGTGCACATGGGACCGCACACTGACTGTGTCAATCCCCTTATTTCCAGCAAGTGCCGGGAACTCACCCTGAGAACAAAAGCAGCTCCGTATGGAGCTGGCCATTAGCAGTCCTCTGTGAAAATATGTACCTTTTGTGTATTGGGGGCAGATCAGTCTTATCCTACTGGGAAGAAAGCAGTGACAGGCTCTTAGTGACAGCATTTCCAGCTGATTGGTAGAAGTCTCCTCGTTCAGTGAAAGGCTGGTGGCCATTCTGTGGGAGCCAAGTGGGCAGTATAAATAGGAAACAGCTCTCTCGTTCCATCCCCCATGGGTAAAGGCATTGCTCTGTGACCCATTCTTCATGCTTCTTCTCATCCTGTATCCTGCAGAGGCGCAGAGATTTTCTTCAGTGGATGCTCGACTCCCGCGACTCGGCTGACTCCCAGGCAGCCGGGTGTTTGGATGTGATGAGTCCATCCGCTGCTTCCAGACAGAACGAGGTGCCTCTTGCTGGCAGGGCCCCATCTGAAAAGGTTCAGAAGACGTTAACAGAGGATGAGATAGCAGGCCAAGCTTTCCTGTTCCTGATCGCTGGGTACGAGACCACCACTAGCACGCTGTCCTTTGCCACGTACTTGCTAGCCACCAACCCAGAGTGCCAGGAGAAGGTACTTCAGGAGGTTGATGAGTTCTCAGCAAAACATGTGAGTACGATGTACTGGTGTGAAGCTTCATGCAGGGAGCAAGGCAATGTGAATGTCGTTGTGCCACTGTGGCACCTGCATCAACCCTATTTTTCTCAGTTACGTATGCATATATTAACATTTTATTAATATTTTCAGCCAAAAATCCAAAATTAATCTATATTGTTTAGGGTTTTTTTGGAAACTGTTAAATAATGTCACTTCACAGCAACTGAAGAGATGGCCCAGAAACTTTGTGTCACAATGAAAGCTTAACCTCTACATAATATTTTATATTACTGAAGTAAACCAGCTCTCACCGGACCCTAAAACTACACATTCTATTTTTTTCTACTTGTCCAGATACTTTTATTGGTTTTGTGGTCAATTTTATTTACTGTCCTTTGTAAGGACATAAACAGCATTCTTACAAACCATAAACTGCAAAGTTTTGCTTTTCATACTTCATTTTTTTCTTCAGCAGCAGAATATATGTGTATGCTTCAAAAAAAAATCACAATATCTAATTCTCTTATACTTTGCCCAAATTACTTCTCCTTCACTATCTGTATTTACCAAAGGCATTTATGTTTCCCAGATAACCGTTGACAATATTTTGTGTATCTAGCAGACCATGCAGCAGCCGTTCTTCCACCCTACACTCTCTGCATGAGTTGTTAGTTATGAGAATTCAGATTGAGGATTTTTTCTTTTCATGAATGCTTTTAGAATGGATCACGAGGCTAACAGGAATAAAATGACACTAGGCATGGCTGTATTGCAGGATTTTAGCTGCTGGACCTGCATGCTGAAATCCTTAGCTATACAGTTTTGGGAGTTTCATACTTTTTATGCATTCCATGCTCTGAATTGTACTTACAGAACAAGAAAAGAGTTATATAATTTTCTGCTTTGCTGGTAATAGAAAATTCTTGACTATGCAGAAGTGTGCCCATTGAAAAGCTACCCTTTCCCTCCTTTTGCTTGTGCCAGGATTTGAGTACAGAGGAAATGTCTTCTTTTGTCTTGCATGACAAGGTCCTGAGTGTGGTGGTTCTCTGTCTAAGATTGCTTTTGCTCTGAGGGTGCAGATGGACAACAGCAGTGAAGGGTTAGGACTACGCAATCTGAGCCACAGACCTTTTTCTCGGTGCATGCTTCATACCTCTGGTGTGAATTAACTCAATACAATGAATCCCTTGATGTGTTATGTTCTAACCTATAGGGCTTGGGTTATATTCTTAGGTTATTAGCTCTGCAACACTCCAGCTGGAGCCTATGTAATTTTTTCATTCAAATACAGCAGACCTAATTATGCCCTCGTGTCCAGTTACTTCAGCTGACTTCCTGAAGGCCTGCAAAGATAGGAAGGTGCAACTTGGCCTGGAGCATGTGCAGCTTACTGGTTAATACTGGTGGCAGAGTTGCACATAGAAACCCCTGTTACGCAGCCCCAAGGAAAATAAGGTTCATCTCCTCACCAGTTCTTGAAAACTGGCAGCCTAAGAAACCAAAGTGAAATTGCTGGGAGAAGTATCCAACATGATAGGTATGCAGTGTCATTCATATCTGTCTGTAGATGGGGATTTGAATTAGTAAACTTTTCCATGTAAGTGCATAGAAAGCTGACGGCAAGCAGTCATTAACTGGCCAATGGCTTACAGACATTTCACATAGGGAGACCATGTATATGGCTATGTCTACGTTAACAAGTAGTATGCTCCTGTAGACACAGATTCGTCATCTAGTACAGTTGGTAGTGAGGACTCTTGGGTGCATGCTGTACACACCTCAGGAGTTTATTTTGGGTTAGTTCCAGTCCGGCCCTGTGTACCAAATTCCCTTTAGCAGTTGGACTGATCTTCTGGTTTAGTTCAAGTTAAAGGAGCCCTTGCTGTGCACTTGGAGACTGCAGTGTGAACCAGTGCAAGAGACTTGCATGCGAGTGTGCCCCTGACCCAGGCTAGAGCCCTAAATGGGCCCTATGGTTGTATATGGTCTGTCTGAGCTGTTGCTCACTATTAGTAGTATTTCAGTAATAATCCAATTCAAACACGAAATACTTGACTCTCTTAGCTGTCTAACAGGAATGTTTTGCTAATAATTTCAGTTTTTGCAGTATCGAGGAGAGATTGTGGAGCTAGGGACACTTGTGGCAGAGAAGTTAAAACTTGGTGTAGAGAAATGGCACTCAGATTAAATGAATGGTTTTTGCAGGTCGGCACTGTACACAGTCTGTGTGGTGCCTCAACCCAAACTGGTGGCCTCATCCCAAACCGTACTGTCCCATGTCATATATTGATTGGAAGTACCTTTCAAATCACTTCCCCATACTTTACTAGTTTTCAGGTTTAGCTTTAGATGATATATGTATAGCTGTATGGCCAAGGAGGAGAGGGAGAGAAGGATAACAATTAATCTGCTGTTCTTGATACCAGGAAAATTTGTAGATCTAATCTGTGCAGCCCCATCCTTCAAAATATTTCTTATTACAAACAGTTCATGATTTGAGGGGGGGGCAATGCACTGCTCAAGGAGCCCACCCCAGAATAAGGAAAAGGGTGCAGCAGTTCAGTCCCCTTGGTGACTGTAATGAACTACTTTTAGCCTAGAAAATAAGATGTATGTGAATGGTTTGCAAATTACAGGAGCAGAAGCTATTTTAAAACTGGGAATATATAGACACTATGTCCAGTTGTCACACAAGGGAGAGGAAGGGAGGGGGCATAGCAGCTACAGGATCACAGTTATCAAGGCAGGTGCTAAGAGATTTGATTAGATTATTGGTTGTGCTCAGCACATCAACTTTGCTCATATTAAGGTGCTTTACAATTTTCAGAAAAGAAGGGCCAAAACATGGAGAATGGTACAGTCCGGTTGTTTTGACAGGTGGTGCAAGACAGCTTTGATTTGCAGATCTGCAAGTGTTAAACACAGTACCCTCTTCAGCCAAATTTATACTCAGGTAATTATAACTACAAAATGCTCTCCACCATGTACCACTTCCTTCCTCCAACCATTCAGTTGCCTCATGCAGCATGTTTTATTGCCCTAATCTGTGGTGTAGAGCTGCAGTCTGATTTTACAGCAGCTGCTGCGTATCATCCCAGAGATGGCTGTACTTGATGGTGGACAGAGTGATTTATACACTCATTTACTAAAGTTTATAAAGACATGTCAGAGTCATCTGAGAAAAGGTGCTATAAATGACAGGCACAGCTCCAGGTTTTTTGGCACACCAGTCAAAAACTCAAAGCACAGTGACTTTGTGATAGCCAGTAAGGAGATCAGGGTTGGTCCGTCTGGGCGTACGGCAGTTTTTTGGTGGCCCTGGGTGTTGTACTTGAGGATACCCCTGAGTTTGCTCTCATCTTCATCTGTCTTGCTTGCACAGTGGGTACCTTAGCAGAATGGGACAGCCTGAAGGGGAAGGCAAAAGCCAAGGCACTGCTGTGTTGGAGATCCCTGTGCTAGCTGGGGTGCGGGCTGTGGTGTGGTGTGGTGCAGAAATACAAGGTTAGGTGCTGGAAGTGGTCTAGCCCCAGTGCTGTGCTGGGAGTCGGGAGCCCAGAGGAGAGGCAGGTCTGACTGACTGTGTTGTACTGCTGCGTTGTATCCCACCGAGTTTGTCTCAGAGCTGTCTCGGGAGACGTCTCTGCCTCTCTCCACCACGCTGCCTGAATACACTGTAGAGATGGCACCTCAAGGCAAGTGTCCTCAGCAAACAGTGCCTGGAGTGAGTCATGGGTTGTCACCTCTTTTTTTACCTGCAGAACCTTCCTCACCTGTTCGCTAAAGGACTTTTTAGGTCTTCTCTTGGCTGATAGCTCAGTGTGGAGGCTTGACAATGTCTCTTTCCCTGAAAGTGGGAAAAGGCACCTGGCCCATTTCAGAGTCTGGCAGGGAGGAGAAACTTCTATCCTCAGTAATTATAGAGGGCAGGACACACAGGTTATTGCCCTCTTCACCTGTCTGGATCTTTGGGATGTAGGGAAAGAGAGTGCACAGCTTTTTCTCAGCTCTGGCGAAGCAGAGAGACGGGGTACTGAGTGGTGACTACTGTCACCACACACTGCATCTTCCCATTCTACCTGTGAATCCCTGTGACTGCTCCACCTGCACTGGGAAAGACAGGTTTGAGCACAATTCCTCTAACAGAGGAACTGAAATTAAAATTGTAGAGACTCTGACCTGCCCCTCTTCATGAATCCCTTGAGGGCATAGTATGTGTCCTGTGAAGGGACATCCACTGAAAATAAGATGCACCTTTTTGCTGCCAGCTTGTGCTGGGTGTGCAGCTTGCTTTGATACCATGAAGACAAAATAAACAAGATGAAAAGAGAGTTAAATATGAGCTAGTGGGGGCAGGGCACCTACATCTGTGTGTGTTTAAAAGGGTATTACTTTCAGCAGAGACCACAGATCTATTTCCAGGACAGCAGAGAGGGGTCAGATCTTCAGAAGGTTGTGAAATGGCACAACATGTTTGGTATTAGTAGAGGTATGATGATATGCATCAGTCGAGAAGCTAGCCTGGTATATGCCAGTAGAAGAGGATGGAGGGTGGGGGGGAAGAAAAGGTTGCTATTTCAAGACCAGTTTATTTTATAGGGTTTGTGGCTAGCCATCTCTAAACTATTAGAGGCTATACAGTTGTGAAAGAGATGTTTTTATCCACATTAACCAGGTGAGAAAGAATACACCCATGGTCTTCACCCTCTCCATTTCAGGCAAAAATGATCCTTGTGTGGAGTCGTTAAAGAGCCCTTCAGAAGTATTTATGAACAGGTTTTGCACATGTGACTGATTATTTTCTTGTAAAAGCAAGTTGATTTTTGTTTATTTTTGTGTGTGTGTGTGTGCGCGCTTAGCAAAAGCATAGCAAGCCCGCAGCATGCATTCGTTTTGAGCAGATGGACACTTGCTTCTGAGCCCCGCTGCACTCTGAGCTGCAATGTGTGTTTCGTCCTTAGCCACAGCGCTTAGGGCATGAAAAATTGCTGCATCTTCCATGCTGGGGATTCCCTTAATATGAGGTCTCTCTTTCTTACCTCTCTTCCCATTTTAGCATTTAAATATCTCTCTCCCTCCCTTCTCCCTCCTCTCAAGCCCAAGTCATTCACAATTATAAATTATATTTTTGTTGTTGTTGTTTTACTGGACTGCGCAATTTTAGACAGGAAGAGTAGTGGCACAAAACAGATTGCAAAAACATAGGTGATCAAGTTAACTTCTCATAAGAAGTTATTTGTTGCCCTTGGGTGAAATGTGGTAAGTGGCTATGTAGGTTCTCCTGATCTGTTGCAAAGAAAACAGATCAGGTTAAACCACTGAAATGAGGTCATTTTCTTGAGGGAGGGAAAGCAAGTATGCTTTGGGGTAGCTAAGGAGGGCAAAAGAGGTATAAGAATGAACTGCTCTCTCTCCATGTAATAAAGAAATGCATACTTGAAGGTGCCCAGTGTAGAGAAATCTGGAGCAAAGAGCACCCAAATTCTAATCTCAGCTTCAGGAATAATTTACTGCACGTTCTCAGTAAAAGACAACCGTGTCTTGCATTAACAAATTGGAGGACTTGGTACTTAGAAGTTTTGGTTTTTAGCTTGTATCTACATAAACCACTCATTATTTAAAGCACCACAAGTTGCATTAAGGCCTAGTGCAAGTTACAGAACCTGAAATGTGCTGTGCACTGATACACAAGGCTGCAGGGGCTCTGTGCTAGCCAGAGGTCTGGTGAAGGACAGAGTAGCAGCTCGCCCCTCCTTGCTGCTAATGCTTAGGAATACTTTCAGGATGCCTGACAAAAGTGAAGGAGAGCACAGGAGTCAGGAGTAGTAAATAAAAGTAAATAGATGAAAGGGTAGTTATTACTGTAAAACAGTATAACATTCATTGGAGACTGCAAGACCAACTGGGTTTTCCATTCTATTTTTAAAATGCCATATACAGGTCTTATTTATCACTGCTTGATATGATTCTTAGAAACATCAGTGTGGAGAGGAATGAAAAGCAGGGTAAGCCCCAGCATATCTCTACTGCATCCTATTTCCTATCCACAGAAAGCACTAGCGTTAACTATTCAGTGCTGGTGTCACTTAACAACATTTTTACCACTGACTAGAGCCCATAAAGTTTAAAGAAACTTCAAAGTCCTGCCATACTCTCTCACTATTTAAATGGAGATTTTTCTTTAATGGAAGGATATCTTCCTGTTCCCATAAATATTTGCTTTTCTATTACCCTAGGGCCCAGGAATATTTTCAGTATGTCTCATTGAAAATGTTGACCTGACTATGTTTCAACTGCATTCCTTCGTGTCAATAACATTGAATGATCCCAGCCCAAAGTCATTGCAATCCATAGTTTCATTTATGAAAAGGTACAGTTTAATTCCATTTTAACTGCTGTGTGTGGTCAGTTGTGAATGGGCTGGGTTGAACTGGACTGATACATAAGCTCCTCCTATATGAGTTAGGACTTTGGCGCTGTAGTCTATCAAACATACTGGGTGTGGCAGTTGCTCATCTGGAGTAACTTGGCATGTCGTCGTTGCCTTGAGTGGAGTCATACTATTTTGCAGTGGTTTATGATTCTGTTCTTTGCACTGAAGAGCTCCTTCAGTAATATCTCTGCAGTCTAATGGAGATACCTTCTTGTAAAAATGTTTTGCCATTTCAAAATTTTCCCTTCCCATAAAATTCCCAGAGAGCAGTGAGAGGTAGGGCCATTTTTGTGGTGTCTCTGTGCCTGATTGACTACTTTAGATTTTTTAAGCTGTTTATGCAGAGAATCTTCTTGGTAGTAGAGACTGCTTTCTCTGAGCATTAGTGAAAATGAGAGGTTAAAGTCAGAGAGATGGCACTGTCTGGGAATTACCACAACAATTTGCATGAGTTTGGTGCCTTTCATGCAGTATCTCAAGGCACTACGCTCTCAGAAGCTTGCAACTACAGAGACTAAGCTTCACTAAGCAAATATTGCTGACGGTGGAGGCTTGCATTTATCAAGGGAGACTGAATTGTAAATAGTTTGCAGAAAAGAGTCCACAGAAGAGAGTCGCTGTTACACATGCATACACATACACTCACAAGACATATAAAACCAGTAAGCACAAGCAATATTGTATGGTGTTGCTGTTTATTCTGTTGAAGGAAATGACCCTCTTTGATGTGTTTATTTAAGAAGATGTTGCAAAGCCTCACAACATTCATGAGTGTCAGCTGTCAGCAATCAGTTTTGTTGTTAACAAATAAAAAAATGCTTTTAAACACGTAGAGACTGAATGCTGTTAGGTTATATTTCTGCAGTTCTTCATACAACTGCTGACTGTCTGAAATCAGTATCTTTGTCTCATGGTGCTTCTGTACGTACAGGTTGAAGACTGCTAAGTTAGGAGATGACAATAAGCCCTTCCCTGCATTTCCCCCCTTCTCTTAGTATCTAGAATCTACTGATCTGAATGCAGGCGTTAGACTCAGGAGATCCAAAGTCACTTTTCTTGGGCAGAGGTTATTTTGGTTCCTAACTCTTCCTAACTTTCAACCACTTAAGGACCTCTGAGACTCAGGTCTTTGGTCTCTTTGCTGACTTGTGTCTCTGCTGTGTAAGGAGAGGTAGCCTGAGAAAGCTCTTGAGCCCGAGCCCGCCTTGTGTTGGCCCACTTGGTCACAAACCTGTGTCTAGACTCAAATGCTGAGGGGAAGCACCTGGGGAGGAAAGCTTAGCCTCAACTTTCTCACTGTGCAAGCCTTAGCAGGTATCTCTTTGCACAGGTTGCCTTCTGTCCCAGGTAGCCTCACAGCACCAGCCAGAGAAGTTGTCCTGGAGGCCTTTCTGGCAGATCCAAGTTCCTTGTTCCCGCCCTACAGAAGCTGTGGTTTGTAGGCAGCCATGGTGACCCTTTGGCAGAAGCATGGGCAAGCAGGAAGAGTGCGACCAGCCAGGAGCCATGTGAGGGCAATTCTTTCTGCTTACCATGTATTTGTAGTTCTTGCACTGTATCTACAGGTCTCTGCTCTCCACAGGTACCTCTTAAAAAGATAAGCGCTTCCTGGAGAGTCAGGTTATTTATAATATGGAAAGAGTTGGGTCTATCAGCTGATAAGTCCAAGGTATCTGTTAGGAATGATTTGGCTTTGCTTATTTGAAAAGTCTGCTGTTAGCTTATAGGAACAAAGTCAATGTTTTAAACCCCAGTGGTATCCTGGCATTGCCCCCCTTCCTTGTTTTTTCCAAGAACACTACCAAAAAGACAACCTGGGTATGAAAAAAACTTACTTCTTTCCTGGGAAAATCCTTTCGACAGCTGAGAACTGGCGATTCTACGTGGCCTGGAATGAGGTGTTGTTGATTAATGTGCCCATATTTCAAGGAACTTTTTGTTGTTGTTGTTGACATTGCAGGGTTCATTTACCCCTCTTCACCAAAGTAAAAAAAAAAAAAAAAAAAAGACTTTTATTTTTCCATTTGTCCAGTTCAGGCTTATCAGTCTCTTGCCTATGAAGACTAATTTATCTTTTGCTTGCAATGTCACATGTTGCTCAGTGATTCTGCCTTATTGCTATTCTTGAGCAAAACTGAGTCTCAGGTAATGTATGCTACGCAGATACTCATTTTCACCCCTGAATTTTCCTGGTATTTTGCCATCCTCATAATAATTGACCCACTATCACTGCTACAAGGTTCATGTTAAAGAATAAATTTTTCTAGCGACGTGGAACATTTAATGGTGACGATGTTAATAATACAGCACTTTAAATGTGATTAGACACATTTGTTTAAAGAGGAAGTAAAGGGAAGGATGCATCTTCCCCATCTTTCTATTCCTTCTCCCCACCTCCATCTGAGGCTTTTATGGAGGAAAGAGTGTATTTGCTTTTAATGGAAGGAAAAATATCACCGCTGAGTAAGAAATGGTTACATTTTTCTTCAGGATTTGTATCCCAGCTGCTCCTGTGTACTACTTGGGGCATTATATGGCAATCAACATGCTTTCCCCCAGGGACAGAGAAGACAAAATTCCTACCAATATCAATGCTTCATCAGTGCTAACTACCAGTATCAGTGTTAGCTTTTTAGCTACAGATAGTTAACATTATTTGCAGGGTGGAGCATAGTTCCAGGTAGAATTGGTAGATCAAATTTTTCACTGGGCAGTTGAGCCTTGCAGAAGTGAGTAAAGGGGTAAGTTCAAAGCACAGTAAATACCACCCCCCCCCGCAGCTTTGGGAGGGACATACTCGCAGTGGTCTTGCTAGAGGAGTTACGTATGGCAGGAAGAGAGGTGTGCACGGCATGGCTTCTCAGGAATGGGGATGCCCGTCATATGTATAAGTGCCTGATCTTTGGATGGCAGTCTGTCTAGCACTCAGGAGGTTTTTTTCTTTGTGAAGTAGGGGCCAAGTCCAGAAAGGTATTCTACTAATATACATATTGTTTTTTTTCATGGCAGGCAGGCACCAAAAGGTTTTCTGTAAGGTATGTGCTGCTAAATTCTGCATACCTAGTAATGAAAGGGAGGACAGCCAGCCATGGGCATGACCTTAGATGCAAGAAATCGGAGAAACCAAACCATCTGGCCCTGAAAGAACTTACAAATGAGAGAGGGTGGCTTTGGACATCTGTGTCAGGACCCCACACTGTGTTACAGTGTTAGCAGCTAGTCGCATTCATCAGGTAGGAACTTGTCTCCTGGGGAATATGAAACCCTAAACTAAACAAAGAAGCATTTTAAAGCTCTATGTTAGTTAGCATCCATTTGGATGAGATCCCTCCGCGTCCCCAGATTGAAAGGCAGATTCTTAGTGGATGAAGACATTGGTCCAGCCCTGGTATCCTCATCTCCTGCAAGGATCTCCACTGACCTGTCTACTTCTAAGATGCCTTTGAGACTCAGGGATAAAATCTTGCTTTAATAACACTTTTCCCTGGTCAGGACAATAGTGACTCTTGAGATTTGTGAAACCAAGTATCACTTTCTTGGTAAGGACTTTTCATGGGCGGAGGAAGAGAAGGAGAGTTATTGGGGAACAGCTCATAAAAAACAAAGTGCCTAGCAAGCCCTCTGTGCATGCACATGCCTGCATATGAGAAAGAGGAGGAGGGAGAGAATGAATCATGGCTGAAGAAAAGAAGGTCTTTCATCTGAAAGTTCAGCACAGATTCCTGAATTGCACATACTATATGCATAAGGTGCGAAAGCTGAGCTGAGGAGAACACATGCCTAATTTGTTAAGAAACAGCAAATCCCCAGCAGCAACCAAGAAGAAATTAAACTTGTATTCAACATATTCATAGCTTAAAAATGATCTTAGCTTGTATGCATGTGAGGTCAAAATGGAATTTTTCCTCCAGGTATGTACATAAATTAGGTAGCATTAATAGGAAGTAACCAGTCCATTTATTTGTCAATAAGCATTCAAAGTGAAGGCTGAATGAACCTGTGCCAGAAGGAATGGAAACTAGTTTGCATTTCATGATTATGTAAAGCAGTTCTTGGTAGAATGAACTTCTTGTGACCTTCCCCCCCACACTGTTTTTTTTTCCTTCCCTACCACCCTGGCAGCACATATGTATTTAAATAATTTCCATTTCTTACAATGTGTTTGTGTGTTACTTTTAATCAGCATGAGATGGCTTTTGTATTGTTTGTCCTGCTTCATGTTATGCTTCCCTTTTAATATGGAAAGAAGGAAAAAGTGGTAATTCTGGGTGTGCCCTTGCTCTAGAAACGTAGTGGTCTTCCAGTGATATGAGTGAACATTTCCTTACTTAACCAGATAGCAAGACCGGTGCAGAGGGAGTAGTCAGGAAAACACAAAGAAAAGTAGGAAATGCTTGCTATTTGAGGACTGTTCCATTTTACACCAATTAATAGATTTTACTGCCTCAGAGAACTGGATGATACCAATTTTTCACTAGTATTGCCAGCTGATTTGATGGTTGTGGCTCTTTTCCAAAATCAAATCCTTTAAAGCAACCAAAAAACCTTATACTTCAGTGTGACTAGTCATGTTTTGAATGTTTTGGTCAGTGCCCCAAAAGGCTTTCTATGGAAGTGGGCTGCTCAGAAGTGGAACTTCACCACTGTAGCAGCTGCTGAGACGGGCATTCAAGGCCCCGATCAGGGGAGACTGAGAACCTTTACACACTAGAAATGCCAATAGCTTGTATGGACTGGATGGTTGGTTTCCAGCCAACACTGAGTAGATAAATAAGTGCTTGAATGAAGACTCATTTAATAACTGGTACCAAATTCTGTAGTTTCCTTAGTCAGGTCTCAGATGTAATGAGACTGAAAACTCAGTTACTTTCTCAGTCCTAGGAATTATCCTTCCTGGCTGCCACTGACGCATAGTGCATTAGGGCATGTTGTGCAAGCAGAAGAATTTGTTCTTTAGTACTGTTCACTCAGTACTTTCCACCTGTATGAAATCTGCGCTTTCAGAATTCAACAAAATATTCATATTATTTTCTCTGTAAAACATTTTGGTTTTACATGCATCTTAAACAAAAATTGAATTTCAGAAAATTTTCTGTTCATAAGTGGGAGAAAAAAAAACATAATGCCTTTTTTTTTTTTTTAATGCTTAACTTACTCTCAGGTCCAAAGAAGCAATGCGTTAAAATGATTCTGACCTTCAGGTAGAATAGAAATTTTGAATAAACTTTAATATCTTTCTCAATACTCCTAGTTACACTTCAAATTTAAAGGAGAAAATTGAGAAGTGAAAAAGTTCTTAACATTGGGCAGCTATCCACAGCCCCTTGCTGCAGCTGTTGATCTGAATGAAGGAACAAGGAAGTAACAAGATGTCAGAAAGTCGTATTGTGAGCTGGAACAAAACACTTATAAGAGCTCTTGATTTTTGGAATTTGTTTTTAAGATGCATCAAGTTCATATGTACTTAGGATATGATATGAAGATTTTGTACAGTCAGGTATGAAGATTCAATAGCCTGATAAGTAGAGAACCTTACAGATAATTTCAAGGTGTTAATCTAACCTTGCTGTGCCTTGAGTCTTTTGGTGTTCTGGAGAACGTAAAAAAACAAAAGCTGACTCTTTTAATATCAGAGTAGTCATGGAGAAAAAAATCTCATCCAGCAGAGCAGCCTTTAAATAAATTATTACTTTTTTTTTTCCATGATGGAGAAAAATAACTGTAAGATGGATTTAAAGGGAAGTGAATTTACTAAATGTCCTGCATCTTTCTCTCTCTCTAATTAGTAACAGTCAAACGCTCTTGTTCTGCAGACAGTGACTACAAAGAAAAGGATAAAGAACTTGGGAAAGACTGTAGAGCCAAAATAATTAGGCAATTTATCATTTAGGGTAATTGGACTTGTGCAAAGCAGCATTATTTACCACAGGTTTCCATTTCTTCTAACCGAGTGTGAAAAATACGGCTACATTGATTGGGAAATGCTCTTAGTGCTTTTTCCAATATGCATTGTGCCAGGGACGTTCAGTTCAAAGTGTGGTGTTCCTCCCACTGATTTCTTTTCCCTCAGTGATCTTCAGAAGCAGCCTTCAGCTTCTAAAACCTCAAACCAAAATTAGATTAAAGTGCCCAATATGGGGTCAGAAATGGGAGGGAAAGAGAGAGGGGGTTCCACCGGGGAATTTTCACTTAACAAATGAAAGCCTTTGCTTTGTTTCAAAGGAAAAATTGCCAAGTGGAGGCACATCTTAATCACATCGGTAGCCAGCTGAGATGTTTATGCTAATTTCCAAAGGTATGTAAGTATAGGAATCAGGGGGTCCAAAACTCCTGCCTCTGTGATGTGAAAAACACAAGCATTTAAGCACCACCAGCAGATAGCTCTGATGTTGTTTTAGCGTAAGGGGAGAGGGGGAGAGTAGTCGCAAGGGGTTTACTTGAATTTCACGTCATAATTTGCTGCCAATATGAAAGCCCCTTCACCCAAAGGTGAGTTTTTCCATCGTTTCTCCAAGGAGGAGGGCCCAGCTACCCCTTTGTGGTTTGTTAAGTTATGGCGCTCTCCCGGCTTTGTGCTGTTGCCCTCCACCTTTGACGATTATGTCTTCACAAACAGCTTTGCTTGCAACGGACGCTCCAGAAACATTCAAACTCCTTGGATTTCACCACCAAAGTCTCTGGTATGTGGTGACCCTACGGCTGACGTTTTGTCCGACCCTGGGGATGGCCCCGGGTGTCACATCCCGCTCCAGCATACGCAACTTTGCGCTGCGGGTGCTTCGTGGTGCTGGCACCCCAGCGCTCAGATATGTTTCCCTGAGCTTTGGAGAGTGGAAATCAAGTAGTGGAAGAAATTGTTAATTAAAAGTGATCTCGCCCTACCTGCCTGGTAGAAACCAGCCAGCAGACCCCCTTGCTGGGAGGAGAAGTGGGGGGAAGAAGGTGATGTTTAAAAGCATTTTACTCCCTGCCTGTGAAAAATTCACAAATGTGCACGGCCAGGCTGTCATGGGTGGGTGCTGCAGAAGTGCTTCTAAGTGTCACAGCTTGACACCAGTCGCATGCATGTCTTCAGATAGTGTCACAGGTTGTGGGTTTTTCCCCCAGTGGCTTGTTATTTTAAAACATTTGTATGTGTTTGATACCTTCTTTAATAACAAAGTCTTGACTACCAGCAATTTCCTATGGAGATATGAGGAGCAGGAAGTAGTAGGTTGTTCCCTTAAAGTACTGCCTGTTGCCTGAGCAAGCTCAATGTGAGACAAAATGCACAATTTGAGTGCAAACTGGGAGTGCTTGATCTCTTGCCAAAGGAGTGTGTGAGCTCCAGTACTGAAAGGCATACCTCTGTGGATGTGGCCACATTGTCAACCAAGAAAGATTCCAACCTTTGTCAGCTTTTGTGCCGTATCATAATTTGTTGGCTGTTTACATTGATCACCTGTGTTGAGCAGAGCAGCCAGCCAAAATGTCAGGGCCTTTGAGTTTTTTGGCTTAAAGCTAGGATTCAAATATCTTTGAGGTGACCCTGCTTATTTACACGGAATGTGCAAACTCTTCTTTTTGCCCAGCTGAGCAGGAATTGAGCAGCAGGACATGGCTCCTGCACTCACAGCTCCATGGAGCGGCGTGGAGAGTGGCAGTCCCGCGCCAAGCCGGGTTTGCTGTACTTCTGAGACCGTGCCTGGTGCCCCCTCATCTCCTCCTTTGTTTTCCTTTTTTGATCCTTTTCCTTCTTTCCTGAAGACAGAGGTTTGTGCAGAGAACTACCGGGAGCAACCACTCTGCCCACAGATGCCTTGTGCATAACCTTGCTTGGCATTTTGCATTGTGACAGTCGCCTGTGCGACTCTGCGCAGGGGTTCTAATCCTCCTTACTTAATTCTGTAATGGAGCTTATCTGTTTCTTATTTATCCAGAGAGACAAGTGGTTGCTTTACCTGCAGGTTTCAACAATGTTTAACCCAACCAGTAACTGTCAGGCAAATGACTTTCTTTTCTTTAGGTTTGGTACTCTGCCACTTCAGCACGGTGGACTTCTGCCAGTGGCAGCAAGACATCATATTGTTCTAAATATTTTAGGTTATTTTAGCACTTAGCATATGATAACACTCAGATGATACATAAGTACTAACCACTAAACATACCTCCAAGGCTTGTAATATTAATGATCCTGTTTTTTCAGAGTGAGGCACAGAGAATTTAAAAGTTTGGGCATGGGAAATAAAGAACTCATCAAGCAATGTTTGCACGTTCTGGTTAACTTACATCCCACAAGGAATCTTTTGTAAAAGCATCTGGTGTTTCCCCCATGGGTTTAAGTGAAAATACAGTGATTTTCATCAGAGATCCAAATCACTGAAGTCAATAAGTCTACTGGTGTGCAGAAATTAAAGGACACGCATACATCACCCCGTGCAAGGACAGAAATGCAAACTGTGTTTTCGCCAGTGTTTTGAGCAGTCCCCACAAAGCATGCTCCTTTCCATTCTGCAGGGGGAGGAAAAAAGGTATTGTCTATGAAATTCATTAAACCATAGATTTTAAGTTTACGAGTTTGTTACTGTGCAGTCTAATCTTGTGTACATCCAAGGGCATAGGACTTCACTGAATTAATTCTGTTTAAATTAGTATATCTGTTTAAAAAGAACCCTCCCAGTTGTTTTAATTAGACAGCATAGAATGTCTTTCCTGACTTTGAAAATGAAGGATCCCAAAAAGAACAAGCAAAACAAAATGCTTTAGTAATCTTTTTAATTATCCTTGCTCCATTCTTGCAAGTTTAGCTGTTCTAGAAATGTTGGGCAGAACTGCCTTTAACGTGTTGTCTTTATAGGATTGTGGAACCTTCCACCTTTTGCATTAATTAAACATATAAATCCTACAAACAGTATCCAGGGTAACTGCAAACCAAGAGCCTGATTCTCGCTTCACATTTATGCCCTCTTTCACCGCTCCTGTAATGGGAATGGACTGTCAAGGTGTGTGTACATCATCCTCACACTTTATCTGCAGCAGTATTATCATCACCTCATTCCTGTGTGATACCATCTTGTTAACATACAAACAAGTGCTTGCAACTATGGTAAGGCCTGTTTATGCTGCTATAGTAGGACCTTAGTGCAACTGAGAATCAGGCTCCAAAGGCACATCTGTTGTTCTTACAATCCAGTTATTTAAAGGAAAGGAGCAATACTCATCGTGCTGGCAAGGAGCACAAACCAAACCCAGTAATTCAGAAAATGGTAAGAAAAAGAAAAGATAAAACATGACACGCTCCATTAAGTTTTCCTTCTTTATTAGTGGGAAGAACATGGATATTTTTGTCATGCTGTGTACTAACTTTGATATAAGAAATGTAGCCCATGCAAAATAATAGATTTTATTAAAAAAAGTTAAAGATGGAGTGGACACAATTTTTTTAATTCTTTTTTGTCCACACTGCCTTCTTTTATGCTCTCTGTTGGACTGAAGTAGGAACCTTGATATAGGAATGTAGATAATTTGATTAAATTTTGGATCTTACCAAAGATTAAGTTCATCTTGTAGAGAGCAGTGACATAGAGATGCCTGTCGTTTAGGAAATCTGCGAAGACTTGACCCAAAACCTTGAGAGGGGTGCTGATTTGCTTCAGATCCTAAATGAGATCAGTGCTGTGCTTTTATAATCGAGAGGCTGCTGTTGCTGGGCTCAGGGTTACAGTTGTACACTCAGCCCCAGAGGACCAGCTGCTCTGCTGTAAATTGGGGCTGGTACTGAGGGGGAGTGAGAGACACAGTAAACACACAGAGTAGCAGTAAATGACAAGAGGATATGATATGTAACATTAACCAGGCTCAGTGTTTGCTTAGGTTGTAGAATGGTCCTTTAAATCAATCTTTTATTATCAGTGGAGCCTTAGTAGTGCACTTAAATGGAGAACAATGCAAGGACACAGAGACTTGGTGCAAAGTGAACTTCCTCCTTTCTTTCCTAGCTCTGATTTTACAAGAAAAACCATAGATAGATCCAGGTCAAAGCATTCAGATGTGAACTTTTTCCATGTTTGGCAGCATTTGGAATTGGGCTCTGATTTCATCCCCATTCCTGCCGTAACGGTTCATCTCACCACCAGTCCTGACATCTTGCATAAATATAGCCGGGAATGTCATGCAAGGAGTCCTCCTGCTTCTACCCTAATCTTTCTGACAGCAGCGAATTTACCACAATTTTGTTCCATCTCTTCCCACGGTTAATTATCCTTCTCCTAAATAAAGATTAGGTTTGTTTCCATTTTCAATTTATTGCCCTCAGACTCCCCTGAACTTCCATCGTTCTTGGGCTGCTGTGCAAAAGACCCTTTGCATAGGAAAAGTATTCTCTCCTCATTGTGCAACTATAATTGTAAACTGCAGTGATATCACCTGTTAGTGTTTTCTTGTGTTAAAACTGTAAGTTTCTAAAATTATTTCTTTTTATTTCCTTTTTTTTTTTTTTTTAGAAGTTGGACAGTATGTGTGCCTGTTTTCTAAGGTTCACCTATGGGTTTTTAACATCCCTTGGAAAATGTGAATGTTAGAATTGGATAGAGTATTCTAAAAGCTATCTCCACCAGTGTGAAATCTCACCAAGCTTATGTCACAGACCTGGTTTTGCTCACTGCGCTCTTGTTTGAAGTGTTGTAGTTGTTGGAGTTAAGTGTTTCTAAATGTTGTTAGATCTTTTTGTCTGTGTATTAATTTTCCTGTTTCTCTAGTTCTATAAATACACAAAGAGAAATTAGACAGGAAGTGTTGTCGCAAGTTGAGGGTTAAGGTTTTGTTTTGTAGGAAAACAATGTTACCAGATCTCTTAACTCCCACCAAGTCAAAACTAGTTGCTGGAATGGTTGCTTGAAACTGAATTGAAATCTCAATATTGTCTTTTATATTTTTAGCATTTCAGATTGGGGAAGTTATAATTTTAATCCCAGTAACGCTCAGACTTTGCAGAGAAATGTGGTAGCCGCGAGACTCTTGCTGTGCATAGGCAGATATACAAATTCTAACCAGTGCATTGGCAAAAGCTACCAAGCCCTCGTGTGCATCTTTATGCATCTGAATATGTGTACACTTATATACCCTTCAGGACTGGACTGTGCTTTGGGATGGTAATTATACACCAGGTCATTCTTGGTAGTGGATTTTTTTGAAAAAGCTCTTGGGAGAACTTTCTTTTCCAAGCCAGCGGTGGGGAGAAATGGTTTAATCTCACTGTGTTATCCAAAGGGTACAACTCTTCAGTGGTGCAGTACACCTTGTCTCCTGGTCTGGCTCTGCATTTCTGTCAGCAATGCAGTAATCAAACCAAGCTATGGGATTTTTAACCTCTTCGTTTCTGGACTGCAAGAGGCAAACAGAGAGTCAAACGAGCCCACGTTACCAGCTGGAGCAAGGAGGTTTCTCCACTGTGCTAAGAGATGCTAGACTGAATGCTGGTCCATGCACTGAACACTAGAGGTGTTAACTGGAGCTGTTTGGGTCTGCTGCAGGAGGGAAAGCTGTAGGAAATGGATTTATATTGTTCTTCAGAGTGAGGTAGGAAACAGATCTCTAAGTTAAAAATCCAGCAGGGCTTGTGCATGTATTCTGTCTGGATTCGGAGCAGGGAGAACAGAGCAGCCAAGTGAACACTCGGAGATGTAATGTGCAGTTAAACCCGCAGCAGTGGTAGAACTGGACAATCACTAGTTAAAGCTAGTTAATTATTTAAGAAAAAAATTATGAAGTATAAAATATTCAAACTGCCTGTGCCTGATGCGTGCCATTGCCACAAAGGCATGCACACCTCGGGTTTAAATTCTTGCCTGCTTATTATGTTTTTTTAAAGTAAAAATATTTTAATGCTAATGATGGAATAATATTATTTGTGAAACATTAATAATAAACAAAATATGAGGGAGAAACTTTGCTATTTGTTTCTTCCAGCAGGGGATATCCGTGCTTTCTTTAAAATGAAAATCATTTACAACGTTTGTTAGCTCTCTTGGAAATGAATAACTTACTAAGTGTTGTGATAATTGTGCAGAGAGCCCGTTACGGTAACACAGTGTACCTACAAACTGACTGGGAAATTGGTGCCTTGGATCTGAAATTACATGTTGCAGTTACCAGGCGTCATTTCAGATTAGCTGTACCTGTCTCGTGGGCAGCTCATCAGGAGCCACGCTGGTGAGTCAGAGAGACCTACCATTTTCCTCTTGTAGAAGCTGGCCTGGCGTAGAGGGCTTAACTTAGAAACAAAGATGAAATAAAAATCAGGCCACGCGGAGCTGTTGAGCCTGGAGACAGGGTCTGCTAGAGAAGCAGTTTGTTGGAAACCTCAGCAAAAAAAACCCCCGCCTCCAGCAAAAGCTTGGAGATGGTGTTAGGCAGCTTACGTACCCAGTGACAACTCTCGAGTACCTGGCACTTGCCTGAACTCGCTGTCGACATCTGTACACCTGCTCTTAGCAAGCAGAAGGCAACAGTTCTCCGACTGTATCTAAAAATGGCATTTCTCACAAAAAAAAAAAAAAAAGAAAAAAGGCTGTTAGTTGCGGTATCTTTGCCAAACCCCATTTACATGTTGGCTGCTTAAAGACCCATCTGCAGCGTCGATCGCCTGACACCGGTTCACTTCCTGTCCTAAATTGCTGAAAAATCCCAGTGCATAAAATGCTGGCAGCGTGGCTTTTTATCAAATCCATGACCTTCTCCCTCCCCGTGTCCGCTGTGTGTACTCTCGGCTCACCTTCCCGTGGCCTGCCCTTCTGGATCTCCGTGATAAAGCTGGGTTGGGTGAGACCTCAGGACCTGGCCCTGCAGATGTCAAAGTGGGCACTTTGCTGCTTCTCTGCTTGCAATGCCATATATACTTGCATTTCTGCTGTCGTGATCTGAAATCCTCACCCCTAATCTGGGGGCCGTTGCTGGGTGTGCACGAGTGGTTTGGGTCACCTTGGGGAGCAGGACTATCTGGATGTGGAAGCACACATTTTGAAAGTGCCCAGAGATCCTTCAGGGTATAAGTTTTAAAAATGACAGAAATTATAAATCCTGACTGCCTGATGGCAGGCACTGGAGTGGAACATTTTGTCATCAGTGCTTATTATCTCAAGATTCTTAATTAGTTTCATTGATAATTTTGTTGCACTTGAATGTTTCAAATGATTAAATATTTCAGTGCTTGTTTGGTGGAAAGTCTCTCCGTTGTGTACAGCAGGACATAATACCAACTCTAGATAGTCAGTGGAGAAGTGGTGTTCACTGTCCCTTTTGCAGCCCCTCGTGGGAGCTGCTCCCTGAGCTGAGGTTGGGTCTCATCGCAGCTGGTTGCAGAACACTGAGGTGGCTGATTTAGGAGTACCAGAAGGGGGAATGGTAAAAAAGCCTACTTTTCCCTCTCAGCTTTCAATGCAGTATTTTTCCTCTGCTGCCTAGTCCACCGTTCAGGTGTCCCAGCTGAACGCACAGGAGTCATTTGCCTGATTCCTGCAGAGAAAGATATTTCAGCTAGATGGGTTTTCCAGATTTAAAGAATTATACCTGGAGGAGGCTGCCTGCAGTTTTCTTTCCATCTCCTTCACACTTGTGCTGAGGGCAGCGGGTTCCCATGTCACGGCTGCAGATCGGTGAGTCTCCCTTTTGCATTTACTGTGCACGTCTTCGACTCCTGCCCACCCTCCTGGCCGAGGTGAGATGTACCTCCAGCATCGGCGGGGGTGCAGGCGGCCGCTTGTACCGTGCATGTAGAGCCCCCTCCCCAGCCAGCAGAGCACAGGGCCCATTTTAATCCCTTGAAATGCTAACGATAATTCATGTCCAAGCTAAAACCTGTCCTGAATCACAAGGATTTTCACCGCAACATGTGACGTATCTATTTTATATAAAAAAAAACAAAACCAAAAACAAATCAAAGCACCAAAACCCTTTAAAATGCCACTTCTCATAGCTATTTACTTAAGCCATAGGCGTGAATGCTGAATGTCTGTTGTAAATTGATGGTATAAATTCCCTGTTTGCTTCAGCAGTGAATTTGGCTCTTTGCCTTAAGACTTGTAAGAAGAGAATGTTTTAAACCTATAGTTAGGAGATGTGGCACATTCATATCATTGCTTTAATCAGATTACTTTTTTCCTCTTCTTTTTTTTTTTAGACCAAGTTGTAGGGTTTTTTTCAGAGCCCTGTTCCTTGAATGTTCCCCATAGGTGGAATGTAATTAAACTCCATTGGCATCTCCCCCTGCTGGGATTTAGACTAGGGACAGATCTTTAGGAAGCATAAAACAAATACTGTGAAAAAAGAAACCTTGTTAGAAGAGTTGCCAGAGAATCGGCTCTGCTCCATTTACAAGCTGATAGTTTTGAAAATCTGCCCTTTCTCCTTTTGCGAATTGGTTTCTAGAAATTGTTAATTAATCAGTTAAACACTGGGGGCAGGGAGGAACCCATGAATCTTTCGCAGCTCTCGCTCTGCTCAACAGGCTGAGAGAGTTCACATGTCAAGAAGCACTTTCTGTCTCAAACCCTGGCTTTTGCTTAAAATAATTCAGCAGGGAAGGCACCGCCCTGACGGTGCTGAGGAGGGAAGGCTCTGACAGCAGTGGCAAGTGCGATGGATGCTCGAGCCCTCAGCGTGCCGGCGTGACGGTGACTTATCCCTTGGGAAGCCCCCATTGCCGAGGATGTGGGGCAGCTCCTTTCCCGGCAAGGTCAGAGCCGGTCCCTTCCATGTAGCCCTGTGAGCATGGATGGCCTCGTGCTCCTCCTGTTTCTGAGGGGTTGGTCCCTCACAGCTCCCCTGAGGCTATTCCCATGTTGTACCTCAGCTATCTCTGGCCACAAAAAAATAAAATATGAGACCTGCCTCTCAGTTCTGGGGGTATAAATACAGAATAACCTTATCAGCTTGGGGAGTTACTGTGCTGTAACCGGGAGGAGAATCTGTCCTCAGATACTGCTTGACTAATGGCTATCAAAGGCAAAAGTGAAATAATAATAGTTTGGGATCAGCTTCTAGTGAGCTAGTGTCTGTGTTGCAAAACAAACTACCATAACTGGGACTGTGTTTGATGGTCCTCCTGCCTCGGGATTTAAGATGTTCTCTTTGGAATCAGGCAAAGACCTAGTGCTGGGAATGATGTATTTCTCACCTGCCTGATAGGACACTGATTCCACTTTTCTACATACTCTTGCAACAATGAAACGAGAGTCCTTATTTCTTGGTCAGGGAAGCCTGTTGCTGTGGTTGGTGGAGCAGAGCTCTCAGCCCGGTAGAGGAGAAGGGTGTTGTGCTGCTCTCCTCGCAGGGCAGCGATTGCAGTTGCTGAGACCCAAGGTGGGTACAACCCCGGCTCAGTTGGAAAGTAAGTTGTATTGTAATAGTCCTTTGCTACGTCATGATAGGAGAAGCAGTATTAAGAGATATTTTAAAACCACTTGGGGAAAAGCATACCACATGCAATGCAATGGCTAGGAACATTGATGTCTTGTAGTCCAGTCAAAAAGCAGGTTTTAGTGGTTTATGTATTAACTTTACTGCTTTGTTTTTTTCCACCGTCTTTTAATCTATGTCAATTGCTTTAGCCATCTGGGCATTGGGCGTGCAGGTCTTGACCACACTGCTGTAGTGTAAAGGAAGTACAGGTCACTGCAAAGTTATTGCTCTTCTCTTCTCCCCTCCATTATCCGTCCCCTCTTCCATGCTCTGCGCTTCCTTTTTGCTCTCCTTTGTGTTGTTGGTCTCACCATGGCCCCTCGTGCATGAGGCTGCTTGGCTCTGAACAGCTCCCTGTTTGGTGAGGGACCTTTCTTTGTGTCAGTCACATGTGGCGTCAGAGTGACCATATAGAAATAGGATGTTCCCCTAAGTGTCGTGACCCAAACTCATGCTTGCTCCAGAGGGCATGCATAATTTACAAAAAATAAGTACCCAGGTTCACTATGGAAAAAACAATTCAGTCTGTGCATCTGTTTGCTGCTATTAGGAGTATTAGTTTTCAAGAGCAATCCATTATACTGTGAAGTACCTTACTTTGTTAGACAAACAAGAAAACCCACACTTTTAATCTCCTGAAGCTTTTAATGGCATCACGCAATGCAGGTACTTGAGACAGTGATACCTACAGCAGAGGGATGGAATGGCCTTAGCTTCTCCTTACTGCTGGCCTCAAACCAGCAGAAAACAGAGCTGTGCCATTTTAGGAGGATTTTGCCAGCAAGGACGTTTTTTGTAAGCACATCAGGTGCATGCACTTGGGCAATAAAGGCTATAGATGAGAGAGAGGTCTCTGCTTTGAGCGCTCTGAATTTTCTATAGCTGTATGTTAAATTCAAAATAGCAGTCTAAAAGCATACCTTCATTGGCAGAGGCTGTTGAAGCGGGGAATAACGGTGGGGAGGGAATTACTTGAGGCTCTGTCACCTCATAGGTGCAGTGTTTTTGGGGCCAAGGAGGCTTCAGCATCGGCTGCTAAAGTATGGCAGGAGAAAGAGCAGCAGCAAGCTGGGGAGCAGGCTGCTCGTCTCTCTGTGTAGCCAGAGATAAATTGCTGCAGCAAAATTGCGAGCAGTGTCTTGTAAAGAAAACGGAGGAACAGCTCTAAGGGTTGAGGGAGATGAGCTGCTTTTGGGGGGCTGTCTGGAGCAGAGTGAGTTCAGGGTGTTCTGACATGTTCTACCCAGAGCAAAAATATGAATGGGGATGAGGAGGCTCGCCCACAGCCAGGCATATTGTTATATTATAATTGTATTATAACTGGCTATACTTTATGAATTTTCTCTTCATGTTTGTGTACATACTGTTTGCGTGGCATGTGCATGGTGTGGGGATGTTTCTGTGCGCACAAAGTAGCGAAGCTACTGTTTGCTGCCATGCTTCTGTATCTTCTCTAATGATCGTTGTAAATTTGCCTCTTCCCTTTTTGAACTACACAGCCAGCACTGTAATAAAATGCGCTTTGTAAAGAGAATATTGAAGAGAAGAAATGGAAAAAAAGAGGGCATGGGTGTGCTTAATAAAGAAAGATTCTCTGCACTATCGCAGGTGCAGTTGATGCTGTTTAGAGCAGTCACTCATCTCGCTCCAAATAAATAGTAATGACTGTTTCCTGTGACTGTGCTGTGAATCATATTCAGTCCATGCAGGGGAGTAGAAAATAAAGCTGCATGCAATCCACACGAGATGATGGCTCTTGTAATATTCAGCAGTTGGGCCTGGTTAGAAGCGTTTCATTATCTCAGAATTAAGAGAGAGCTTCCTGCTGTCGCAAAAGCTTGTTTATTCTTCTGCTTTCCCTCCCCCTCTCTCCATTCTTTCTTTCTTTAACATATACCCCCTCTCCCTTTCTCCCGTCTCTGAAATATTGGCTTAATGTTTTTGAGCAGAACTGCAAGGTCAAATTAGGGACAGTGGCCCTGGAAATGCATTAGAAGTTTATTGCGTGGTTTTTGGCTTAATAGGAGGGCGCCTGAATTTTCTTTTATCTTTTGCCCTCTGCTTCTTTTCTTCTTAGCTTATACTCAGAATGTATCAGGAGGAAGCAGAAGAAGCTGACCTTCTTTCCCCTTTCACAGTGCACTTCATAGTTTTCCGTCTTATCCTTGGCTTGGTCCAAATTTAATCAGCAGGAGTCTTTTGGTGAACTCCTGTTGCTGTTGCCACCTGATGTCACGACACAGTCACCTCTAGAAAGAGCTGCTCTGTGGGTGCAGATCCATTTGTGCTGGATGTTGGAGGTCAGCTAGCAAACAGATAGTAAAACCAGTCAGATTCCCTCCTTGACTGGAGGGCTGAGCCAGAGCTTCTTGCCTAGACCCTTAAGGAGGAGGCCAAGACCCAGAGCCTGCTTTCCAGGCTCCACCATCTCTGCAGAGTGGCAGCATGGAGCAAGTAAACCCACGTGAGGCTCACATGAACCCACATCATGGGCTCCCTTTGTAGTTGGTGGGGAAGGACACATACAGAGCGAAATATGTCCTGTCCTAAGGTCGGGATGCTCCGCTGTGGGCTAGGGAAGAAGGGAGCCTAAGGTAGCTGCGTTTCTAACATAGGTGCCAAAATAAGATGTGGTGAAGCTGCGTGTGCCTTGCTACTACAGAGGCTGTGGAGGCTGAGACACACACAAGTTCCCAAACTCATTGTATGTCCTATTTAGAATAAGTGCGGATAACGCGTCCCTGTGTGCTGTGCCTTGCTACAGTCAACATTGCTGGGGTATCCCACTTGCGTATCAGACACAGTCAGCAGAAGCACGCAGCTGGAAAAACTCAACCCAGGTGTGATTCGGGAAGCATCTCATCTCAAGAACTCTGATTCAGGTCTCCACAACTGGATGATTGCTTTGATTCCTCGTGGATGAAGGAGGACAAGCTGGGCTGTGCATCCCTTGAACGTTGCCCCGCTGTCATTAGTGGCCAGCACATTTGACACTAAACCGGCGCAACCAGGGCCTTTATGGGGTATCTGATTTCAGCTCATGGCTGGAGTGATGGAGGGACCTGTGTGATCCTGCCTGGCTCCTCTCCAGCAAGTTCTGAAACTAGAGGAAGTGTACTGCCCTAAGGACACCGGCTTACATGGACAGTGCCCTCCTGGAGGGTGAATCCGTGAATAGTAATGAATTCATTAAACCTCCTAAAGCATTTCTGTTTCAGTAGTGTTTGCCTCAGCAGCAGTCAAGATGGTTAAAAGGCAATTGCAGCCACTGAAATACGTAGCAAAACTATTATCAGAAGATGTCATTTTTCGTAAATGTCAGTACGTAGATTTTTTATGGGGATATGGTGACAGGTAGTGAATAATTTAACATAAATTTACATAATATAGTGCAGCTGTTAATTTATGGCCATATTAGACTACAAGGTTATGTATCTAATGGCTTTTGGTCTCTTCTTTTTTTTTTTTTTTTAAAGTTAAAACTTTCCCTAAATTGTCCCACTTTACTCATAATTCATGAGACACCTGTCTTCCCTCCCTTGTGCCATACAGAAGCCTGTGCATGTCATACCCTTTTTGTAGCCATATGATTCACAGTGAACTCATTCCCATCTCCAGCCTCAATCATTTCATTTCAGTGTATCCCTGTTTTTATTCAGAGCAGGCCAGTGAGGGGCAAGAAGTGCTGTTACTACTGGTTGACTTGTATTCCTCAAGTCTGAGCTCTTGGACGTACCTAGAGACACGCATTGCTTCTCCCTTGTTTGAAAAGCCAGAGATGTGCAGCTGAAGCGAACTGCTCAGTAATACAAGGTCTCCACCTCCCTACACTTTCCAAAACAGTCAGTGGAGGTGGCTTCAGCTCAGTGTTTGGTATCTGCAATTGAGGATAGATTTTTTCCAAACATTTGTCTGGTGACTTTCCATGGTACAAATACTTGCCTAAATGTTAAGAGAGGTGTCCATGAATCTGTCCTTGCAGGAGACTAGTATAGAGATGAGGCTTGAATCTAGAGGGGCTTGTCAGGGCATAAGTGGTGGCAGGGACTCTCGGAGTACTGGATCTCTGGAGTAGCGATTATGGATCACGCTTGCTGCTTCCAGGCTGGCCTGAAGCTCTGTCCTGCTGCCATTCTACCCAGATGATGTCCAGCTTGTGGGGCAGAGCAAGAAAAGTACGTGCCTAACTGCACTTGATGGCTCTTTTTTAAAGTTTTCCCCATTTAGGCTCTTGAATAAGGCTCGGGCTTTTAGGATGGCTGTATGCATCTAGCACACAGTAATACCAGTATGATACCAGTGTGCCCAGCTGCTTGAAGCTCAGATGTTTGGCTGCCCCTTGCATGACATCTAGGAGGGAGGTGAGCTCTCCTTGGAAATCTACTGCAGAAATCAAACCCTCGGAATATTCAAGACTTGCTGTACAACATCCAGCTCGACAGTGAAGAATTATGATTAGAAGTCAGTGTTCCTAACTAGAGCAGAGGCCCTTCTTGTGAGGCAGGTAAGTTTCCATCCAATTTGTTGGGGATGTTACTTGAAATATGTTTAAAACGTCCAGCTGTAGCTTTCCTCCCTTCAGCATGCCTTCAGATGGATGTGAGAAAGCATGATTTGTGGCCAGTGGATAGGTTTGCACCAATGTGTATTTGAACAGGCTTAAACTCCGTGCAGTTTTACACATAAGCTTTGATAAAAGGTAGTTGGAGCAAAGGGTGAATATTTGTCCTTTTGTCCAGGGCAATGGAGTGAGATTTTTTTGTTCTCTGAAGAGAACAACAATCATTAGCAGTTTTTTTCAGATTATGTACAATGTGTACAGCTTCACAACCCCTCTAGTAGAGTGGCATATGCCCTTTCTTAATTACAGGCCTGTATAATCCTGGGGTGGGGAAAAAGAGTGGTTGTTCCATTTCACCCTTGTCCCTGCCTTCATCATTGTGTCCCTCTCGAGGCTTTTGGGAATAAGAAAATCCTGTGTGCCATTGATCTCGGGGACTATGTCTGTTCTGTGTGGAGTCACAAATGAAGTCATAACCTCTGCCAAGGCAGGTAAAGCCCTGAGAGCAGTGTGATCACTGTTTTTCTGTAGAGCACTGTGGAAAACGATGGGTGTTTTAAAGAGCAAGTAAGAGAATTGTAATCGTGCTTTACTGTCTCACACTGGAGGGGAGAGCAAAGGAAGCACTTGGTTACATACAACAGGGTAGTTCGTGTTCCCTAACATGAAATATCATGCCTTTAGTTCCAAAGTTTCCAGCAGACACTGACTTCTTGTCTCTTCTCTTCCAACCAAGAAGCAAGTTGCCTCATTTTCCTGAGATGCTCTGTATGCTTTGTTTCCTCATGAAACATGAAGCATCATGTGCTCTGTTACCCTTCTGAGACCGAAATATTACACCCGTGGCTGTACCCCAGGCTCAGTGCGGAGTTAAATCAGCACAATGGAGCCCTGAAGAGCTCCTCTTGGAGCTCACTGCAGTGTAATGATGCCAAGTGAATGCCTGTTTGCCTCTCTAGGGAAGAGTCTCTTAAATACTGTGTGTATTCCTAATTTTTCCATCTTGCTGTCCCACCTCCAGTTAAAGCTCCTCATCAGAGCCGGAGAGCTGTGGTTAAACAAGGTCTCCCTGCACACCTCCCTGCCATGCCTGTTGTGTTTCCAAAACTCCTGATTCAATAATGTATTACCTTGATTCATAGAAAAACTGTGGACCAAATGCCTACCTCTCTTCTTGTGTTTCTACAGGGCTTCCAGGAATGAAAAGAATTAGCACACAGACAGCCGATTTCTCTAGCACACCACAGAGCTGTATTTAGTGTGGCCTTAAACCTAGACTGCATTCCCACTGGACACCATACAAATGTTTAATAATTAATATCTCTTTTTAAAAAATCAAAGGGGCTGGAAAGAGGTTGATCTATCCCAGCAGTTCTTAACCAAGAGATGGTAATGGATTGAAGAAGCCTAAATTCTTCCTACCCTCTAATATTTCTCGTCAGGAACAGTAAACAAGCCCCACATTTTTGGGACAGTGGTGCTTAGCGTTCCTGGAGCACTAATGGGAATATTAAGTATAAGACGGCTATGAGTCACTGTGGTTCTTATTCAAGTCAAAAGCATAAATAGCACTTCTCATATATCCATGCTGTGTCAGTCAAAGATACTGCATTTCCTTTCCCCTCTGCCTCTAATAAACATCCGCCGACCTTAAGCTGCTATATACAGGAAACAGCCTGTTGGTTATTGTGTAAAACTGATAAGGTCCCCTGGGATGCTTTATCTGTCTCTGTTGTGCGTATAAATTTAGCTTCAGTCATTGTAGGTTTTGTTCTTTTACCCTTTTTCCTCTCCTCCTTTTTTAATGCCTGCTAAGAAAACATGGCATTATGGAAAAGGGGATAAAGTAATTTTTTTAGCATAATAAGATCAACACCCGGAGACTTCAGATTCTATCAATACACTTTGCTTTTCAATTCTTCCTCCTGCATCCTTCTTACAAATAATGGGTTTCTCTGTTTTGAAATCTATACCTGTTATTTGTTACTGTACCCTACCCACACCCCTATTTCATGCAATTGTAAACTGCAGCAGACCAGAGTGCCTGTCACTATGATTTTGCTCTGAGACATGATGGTATTTACAGCAATACTTTATTCCTGTCTGCGTTTATGGCAGGTTATGGAGCTTTCCTGCTCGGCGCAATGCTGTGACATGGCAGCTAGAATTATCTTTTAATGCAGTTCTCTCAGGAGGTTGAGTTCTTGAAGCTGTAGAGCAATTAACAATCCTAATACTTCCAGTATTGCTTAAGGATTTGGTGTTGGGACGGTGGAGCTAGGGTTTGGGTTTGTTGCTTTGTATTTAAGAGAGTCCTGTCTCGCATTCTTAATTATTGGTACATGGGCCAAAAATACAGCCAGCAGTGTCTCAAAGGTGGCTCCAGCTTCTGGGTGGGACGTTTGTGGTGCAGTACTCACTTTTGCTTGCCATGTGTTCCATACTGAAAGTGTGCAGGAGACCTGAAGGATGTGGCTAGATGTAGCAATCCTTCCTTACTCGGCAACCTCTCAGGGACCATTTGATTTGGGTTGTCCCGAAGTGACTAAATCTCTTTTTAAGGTTCACTTGCTGCCTTCTGTTATGACTCATCTTCCATGCGGGAGTTGGCGAGTCTGATGCTCTGCGGTCTGTCTTTCGTGTAACTCCTTCTTGTGCAGCTCTGAGGTAAGCGCCTCAAGGTGTGTTTTAGGCTGAGTTTGTAAAAATACGACTAATTTGGCAGGGTGCTGGGCAGAGAAGATTCAGGCCAGACATTTTACCAGCTACTTCTCAAAGGCTGAAGTTGTAGCTGGCCAAGCTAACTGCCACTTGTGCCTTGGAAAATCCCCTGCAATGTTGTAGCCTAACTCTCACTGTCCCTTGGTGGAAACTGGGCACCTGCATACTGGTGTTGGCTTTCAAAATGTCCTCTTTGGTCTCTCTCTCTCTGAAGAAGGCTGATGAGTGACTCCCTTTATTGCTGAACAAGCCAGCGGGATCTTGCTGCCACTCCTGTGAATACTGTTATGGCTGTGTATGGGGTGTGTTGAGGGCCAGCAATTTACATTACTCTTGGTTTCATGGCGGAAAATCTCTCTCTGCCATGAGAAGCCAACAGCCTACAGGAGAAACAAACAAGTGAGGAGCATTCAAAGGGGCATGCCTTTACCAACCCCAGACACAAAAAGAGATGTTGGATTGGGCCAGCTATGTATACACTCTGTGTTGGACTGCACGGCTGCTGCATAACCAAGATAACAGGTTTGCTTAGCTTTTGGCTAGCTAAGTAACCTTGGCCCAGATCACAGAACAAGTTAATTATCTGAGCATTAACCTGTTTTCTCAGGTGAATTTCAGCTCTCACTGACCTTTCTGCTTCTGGTGTGGTTTCCATTACTCTTAGCTAGCTCAAAGCTAGCTCAGCAGGTACATCCATATTAGTGGCCTTAACTGCGGTATAGACTTACTCTAAGAAGCTTGGTGCGGTTTTCAGGACAAAGAAGATGGGATCAAAAAGTCTTAAACAATTATAAGTTAAAAAAGCCAGAGAATGTCCTTCTGGCACCTTGTCCTTGTGTCAGCTTCCCTGGGGCAAGGGCTACACCTCCTTTAATATTGAGAGCCCTGGGAAATCTAAGTGAAAGCAGGACCTTCAGGAAAAGGCTTGCTAAAGCCTTCACAGCACTGGTGCTTCCCAGATTTCCCCAGCACAAGGTAGTCCTTGCATTTAGGCTTGCAAGGCAGTTGTTGGAGATCTTCCATAGTGGTTGGATGAGGAATTTGTCCCAGCCAGCCGGGGGTGAGGATCTCACCCTGCTTTCTTCAGAGATGATTTTGTCATGAGTGGTGCATAAAAATGCATTAGCACTTTTTGTCAGTAATGAACTTTGTTCATTAGGTTAACATTGGCTGCTGTCACTAGTTAAGTACATTTTAATGAGGAAGAGAGCATTTTGAAATTGTGGAAACCTGGCACTCTCGGGTCTAATTCACAGCTCATTGAAGTCGGTGAACAGATAGACTCCCACTGAATTCAGGTCCCATTCAGAGCTAAGGCAATTTACCCTGGTTGAGGACCTGCCCTTGGTTTCCCCATGTGGCTACTCAAGTGTAAATTGCAGCTGCCACTGGCAGGTTTTTTTCTTCCATTTAGAGTTCTGAATCCATCCGGCATTATTTTCAAGGCAACAACACAGCAATTGAAGTTTTGTTCTATCTCCCCAAATTAAACATAATTCTCTTACATCATTTACTTCCACTTGCTGGTTTGCTTTCATTTGACCTGCTAACCATGTCACACAGCATTAGCTTAGTAAATGCTGTCACGAACTTGGTTTGAAGGTTTGTGCCAGGTCAGTTGTAGTTCCCTGTTTTTCTCTTGCATGCCGGAACAAGCAGAGAAATGTATATCGTGTCTGTGACTGAGCCCAAGGTTGCAAAGCCTTGGTTGTAAGTAAAATGAACTTTTAAAATCTAAGAAGTTTTCTGTTAGTAAAATAATTGAACAGTTTCTCAGTTACTGTCATATTTTAAAGCTGCTGGTTTGCTTGTAAGTCCCTCAAACTTGCTTTGTATTCCTGTTTCTGGTGTTTCTGATTGAAAATACATATTTTTTAAAAGAAAAATGGACAATCCAGACTTTCACAGTAAGTAGTTCTGTGTACAAATTCCACTTGTTGCTTTGTGGAAAAATTACGGATGTGTTTTAAAAAGCTCCTTCTTCATTATTTCCTTCTCTTCTTAAATAACAATTGTACTTATTTTCATACAAGCCCTCTTTTCCTGCATGGTACATTTGAATAATTTAGACGTCCCTGCTGCATGGGAACCAGAGAGCAAAGCACACTTCCTGAGGGAATGTTGCTGCAATCCTTATTCCTGTGATTATTGCTAAAGTACCACTGAGAATTTCCACCCTAGATCTGGGTTTTATTGGAGCATACAATGTTCAAAAAACGTAATAGGGCATAGATTCTTAAAAGCTTGCAGTGTGTACTTAAACTGACAAAACAATGTGGATTTAAGGTTGTATATTGCTGTTGGGGATGTTGACTCCTTTTCTAATACAGGAACTGCAGATGGGTGGACCGTTGCTCTCCAGTGAAGCACCACTGAACTGATTAGGACCCTGAATAAATACTCAGGTTCCCAGTATCCCCTCTGTGGTACTAGGGCTTGGATGTTCCCTAAGGTCACCATCAAAGCTTCTGACTATAATCATATAGTCCTCTAGATACGCTCGAGCTGGATGCAGGACAGCAACAGTTGGCCAACCAGCCTTTTGCCTGCACCATAGCTTACATTCCCTTCAAATCTGCAAGCCTGAGTAGTTGCCCCCCACACCTGCCTCACGAAACGACCCTATTTATCATGAAGAAATTTGAATTTAGTGTGAGACTTCATCATAAAGTAGTAGGGATTTTGGACTGAATGAGTGGAGAGCAATTACCCGAGAAGATCTGCTGTCACTATCTGAGGAGTTGGTAGCTTGTAGCTGTGGGTGATGATGAGCAACGGGAGCAGTGCCCAGCTCGGATACACGCACAATGCATAGCATGCCTACGACACAGCCATATGCTGACCTGCCCAACTTACTACTACCAGGCAGCACTGTCTCACAGAGCTGCTTTCGGCAGCTTCTGTGGTGCACTCATGTCAGCGTGGGCTGCTGAAATGAGTCCACTGTCTGTTCTGAGTAAAATTCAGAAAGTTAAAGAAATAGCATAAAGGGAAAATGCACTCTTGGATTTTTGCACTCCTTTCTTGAGAACCCAGGGAGACCACACGGGTCATCGCAGCTTGTGCCTTCAGGTGGAAGCAGATGCTGGGAGTCTCATTTGAAAGGGCCCACGAAACTCCTTCTCCCCACACTACCAACACATCGTGGATCATGGAACACGTCCCAGGCCTTCATAGCCAACTTAAAACCTCTATTAAAACATCACTAGCTGCAATTATAATGTATCACAGGAAGAAAGAAAGAGAGATCGAGATCTTAAGTCCTGGCAGTAACAGGGCATTTGTTAAATAAAACTCATCTTTAATGATCAAAGCTGTTATTAGTACATTGGCGAGCACAGATATCTTTTTAATGGCTTTCATTTTCACATTAACCTTTTAATAGTGAGTGAAATCTTTCTAAACTATAGAAAGAAATTATATTTTCACAGCTTACCATGTCAGAGGAAGTCATAAAAAGGAGGCCTTTTCCAAGTGCTAATTTTTCCGAAAATTGAATTTCTCAGGACTCTCCCATTAGGCAATGGTTGAATCTGCCATCACACAACCCAGGGTCACTTCCCCAAAGCCATCAGTTTATGCAAGGTTTCCCTCAGATTCCCATAGACAGCTGCTGCAAAGGATTCTTGCTTAACTTCTCCAGGCTCATGTGTTGTTCGGTTGCTCTTTTAGTACAGTCTTGACCTCCAAGGTCTTCAGATAGGAACAGTGTACATCATAGTTGGGTTATGTTTTCCTTAAGGGTATTGTGTTGTGGCCCTTTCATATGAGTGGATTGAACTTGATTTAGGGGGAGCAGGAGTAGAATGAAAGGGATGTTTCAGTTTCCTAAGGGAAAATGAAGTGAGCTGTATAATCTTAACTGTTTGTTTTAACTCTTGCTGCAGTCTCTGGCTTTCTCTAAAGAAAGTCTTTTGTCTGCTGGCAGTGTCTGCAGAGTGGTTTATAGCTTCCCATGCTTCAGCTTTGCATCGTAAGAGAAGTGGTACGTATAGGCAGAGCTGTAGGCAAAGCCTTTTATGTTTTAGTGGGGAGTGTTTTCTCCTTTAAAAATGTCAAGCTTAATACTGTGATGCAAAGGAGCAGGGCCTCCATTAACCCTCCCCAACAAGGAATGATCCCAGGATCCTACTAGTTCTTTATTAGAGCAGTGGGGATTCCCCATAGGGCATAATTTGTTATATTACTTCCACCTTGTAAATTACATTTTCTTCTTTTTTTTTCTTTTTTTTTTCTCTTTTTTTTTAAATTATGCTCTGGGGAGGAGGGGAGGGAAAGGGCAAGGTACGCCTCTGAATTAGGGTTTAGGGGGTGGGGGGAAGAAAGAAGCATAGTGAAATCCTTTCCATCCAGATGTAGGGAATAGAGCAGGCTCCGTAAGGAGAAAGCGTCCTGCAGAGACATGCAGAAGAAAAGAATTTTAGGAGAGGTCTTGGATCAACTGCATTGGGATTATTTTTGTCAGCTGGGTTAAGTGCTTTTGAAAACCTGTAGTGTTTGCACCTTTATTTTCCATCTAGCTGATCCTTTCTTATATTCTTAGGAGGGATCCCATCACCCATTGCATTCCTGAATACAGCCAGAAAACCAGTGATGCTTTGTGCTAAAATGATTTGATCCCCTTCGGAACTGCTTTGCTGTCAGTGGTGAAATCTGTGTGGTGATGAATCTGTCATTCCTCCTCCCCTCTCATGAAAACACACTGAGGTCTTTGAGCTGGTCGAGGACTACTAAGACTGGGGATACTGATTATCAAGCCAAAATGAAGGAATGAATGCCTTAAGAAAAAAAAGTCCATGTAGCATCTGTAAGCCTGAAAACATTTCTTAACAGCTTCTTTAGCCAGTATCGGAGTCCCTTTATACTCCCTTTTGCAAGCAGAAATGAAAGCAATGGGCTAAAACCTAGTCAGTGCTTTAGCAATATCTGTCTTCATAAGATGTTTACTTGCATAAACATGGTCACTTCCTTATGCCCTTCCTGGATATTGTTAACATAGCTGTGATGCTGTGATGTGATGTCATATAAATCAGTCCTTATGCATCCATCGTTGATCAGTTACATGACAGCTGTTAAATATGTATCTGGCATTTTTCAATTGATCCCACAATTTCAGCATCCAGGTTCCTTACAAAGTGTAAATAATCTTGGTGACCTATACAAATACCCAATTAAATTCAATTTTTTACTATTTGTGTCACTGGTTTCAAAGGAGCTGTGCTGATTTGCACCACTTGACACCCCGGCCCAAAGCCTCAGGCTCAAATCCAGAGGGTTGACAATGGAGAGGGACATGTAGCCTAGAGGCAGAGGGCAACCATCTCTGCTGAAGCAGGTTTTGATATTAATGTGTTAGGAAGGTTTTTCAGATCTTTTAACTACTTTTAATAATCATAGTGTTGAAATCATGGCATTTAACAGTTGCGATTTCTCCTTATTTATTTCTTCATTGTCATTTAAAATACTGAATACTGGATCTTTAAAATCCTGCTTAGGCAGGTAAATTGTAATGAATCATGAGCCCTTCATCAATAACTAATTATTCAGTTACATTAAAGATAATCTTGTTTTCAGTGAATATCAATCATTAAATGAACTATTGTTTATTTCTAATTCCTAACATCAACACTATTAATTCTGTAATTGCAAGTGTCATGAAATGGCCAGAGCATAATAAAACATACATGCCCTATAACCTCCGTATTAAATCAGAATGTCATGCTGACAGATACTGTAGCGTTGCAGATAACTCACCGTCTTTGCAGCCACCTTTTTCCAATTGAAATAGCTGGGATTCAATGAGAAATAAATACCGTCTGTCTCAGAGTTAAGCCTGGTTGGAAAGGTCTAAAGAAGCAAACTAATAGTTAGAAGACTGATAATTAGAGAAGTTTAAAAATAGATATGTAGCTATTTATGCTGTTGCGAGTATTAATAACTTTATTTACAACTGGAATAAAGCTCAGCTGGGAGAGCCAACCCCTATGTGACGTTTCCTTATTCCACGTGGGAGCAGAGGTGGCTCTAATATTTTTAACTAGGGGAGTTTTCACCAGAAAAATTTGTAGCAGATGTTGTGTCCGTATGCGTGTACAAATAAAGCGATGGAGGTTTCAGAGAGCATTATTGTGCAAAACAAAAGCAGTACAGGTTACTCATTATCCAAACAGTGCAAACGATGAGAATATTTTGTTCTAATACACTGGCAAACAGGAGAAAAACAAGCCCATTGCCTTGTAAAGGACCTTATAATGTTTTGCAGTGTGCCATGTTCACACTCAGCCCATGTTCCCATATGTTTGTCTTTATGAGCTTGGAAACGACCAGGGAAATCCCTGCTGCAGGCTGCTGCGCAGGTCCTGCGTCCTTCCCGCTCCGGCGTGTTGTGGTGCTGGGCTGGGTGCTACCAGGGGCACCGTCCCCACTCAGCGCAAGGAGGAGACCGGGCTTTACAAATGTTTTACTGAAGGTTGTAAAGTTCTGGTGGGGCTGGACATCACCTTCCCCAAGGTAAGAGCCACTCCAGGGTGGGAGTAAGAAAAAGGATGCATTCATGCAGGATTATCAGCATTTAATAACCGGGGGCCTCAGGGGGTGACACAGGTGAGGTGGCCTTACAGGTCGAGCAGTGGTTGTCTGGGTCTGAGCCCCCAGAGCTCGGTGCCAGCTGCTTGGTGCCCACAGTACCGGCCCCAGCAGCACAGACAAGGAGGTGTTCATCTGTTCAAAGGCTGTTGCCAGTGATCTTTTAATTCCTCTGGGAAATGGAAGTAGACATACCCACCAACGCCCAGCTTTGCTGCTTCAGCAAGGCAAGCTGTTTGTATTATTGAAAGACGGGTATTTGAATTTGCAAAAGCAGTTTTTCCCTGTCTCATTCAATCTTTCTGCTACAGCAGTTTCGGTCACTGAGCAGGGTCTGTGTGTGTTGTTAATAGGCAGTCGTGGAGGAGGCTGGGGGAGCAGAAAGGAGGGGAGGGGAAAAGGAAGGGCTAACCATTTTCCCTCTGCAATCCCCATCACCCTAACCTGCCCCTCTTAAACGTGGGCAGCCAGGTGCCATGCAGAGGAGCCCTACGCTCGCCAAGAGCCATCCGGGGTCGGTGGGCAGCCCGCTCCCCATGCTGCTCGAGGGCACCTGCAGGGCTTGTGGAGTTCAGTCCCTCCATTTCTGTCACAGGCAGTGGGCCTGCTCAGCAGCAACGTAACTACTGGCAGAAACAGGGAGGTGAGGAAGTAACTTCTTGTGTTTACCATGCCATCGGTCTCCCAGATGAGATGGTATTCATCACTCTGTTAACGAGGGCTTAACACTTTCTCCAGCCTATGCTGCTGCAGTGGCAGGTGTTTGTGGCCCCGGGTGCAGAGGGTGCGTTGCCTCTGCGTCCGGCATCGGGTTTGTATCTGCTCAGATCCTCTGCCCGTGGACGGGCTGAATTAAACTCACAGGTCTGCTTTCTCACTCCCTGAGCTAGCCATGGCTAACGCTCCCGTAGGAGGAGCCCAGGTGGTCTGCGATGAAGAAAGGCTGCCTGGCGGGGCCGCAGCTATCCCCTGGCCGGCCTAGGAACAGTCCCGGGGACCTCAGGCAGGAGGCCCGTCACACCCGGCCCTTCCTCCTGGCAGGAGGAAGGTACCGGCAACGACCTTGAGCGGGAGCCGGCATGCAGCTTTGGCTGTTGGCTCCTGGCAATCAAACTCTTGTTGTATGGCTCCGAGGGGAAGAGGGTAAGATTTCAAGGAGTGGAAAGCCCTGCGTCTTGGGTTTCTGGAATATGTAAGAAGTCGTGTGGCTGTAAAAGTTAGTGGTTGCTGAGACATCCCTTAGCTCTCTATCTGATGTACGCCACTTTGGTACTGTTGGTGTATCAACAAACAAGAAGGGCTTTGTTTATTAGATTAATATAGCAGCACGTAGTGTAACTGTTTAATCAACAGTACTGCTCATGAAGATGTAGTAAGCTTGTCCTAATCGCTGCACCCTGCTAGAAGCTAAACGGTTAATCCTGAGGAAGAGACGTGGCTGCACAGCAGAGTGGCAAGTCAAAAATCAGAGCCACCATGTCACGGCTTAGTTGTAGGACATAAGAGCTGCAGTGGGTGACAGAGATAACGGCATCTTCAGAGTCAGAAGAAGATGTGGGCCAGCCTTTTTGTGCATGACTGCCCCTCTTACTCTGTGCCAGCTGGCACTTGGATCATCTGCAGAAGCATATGTTTGACCAGCCCTCCTGCCAGGGGAAGGTGGTAGCTCGGGCTGATTTAAGGAGAACAAATCAGTGAAGAGCACAGTGAGCAATGGAATTGTTTCCTTTATCGGTATAGGGTCTTTTTAGTAAACTCTAAGCTGAAGATATTGTTCCCTTTTGATTCAGCTTTGGCATGCACTCAGACCTGACTTACGGCGTCCATGATGGTAGAACCATTTAGGTTGGAAAAGACCTTTAAGATCACTGAGTCCAACCATAAACCTAACACTGCCAAGTCCACCACTAAACCATGTCTCTGAGCACTACATCTACATGTCTTTTAAATTCCTCCAGGGACTGTGACCCCACCACTTCCCTGGGCAGCCTGTTCCAATGCCTGTTCCAAACAGGCATGCTGTTTGTCCTCCTCTGAACAGAGAGGGGAAAGCTGATTTCTTGTTTGGGAGTAGATGCTGGCTAACGTTACTTGAACTCCTTGTTTCTGACATCTCTTAACTTCTAACTTGCTCTAAGACCACAGCCTGTTTATACGGTAAATGGAGCATGCTTATATTTCTCTTAATGGATGTTTGAGATTCTCAGCTGAAGGGCATTAAGGAAGAGAACATATTATTATAATTTTATTATATCTCCTACTTTTTCATGGCATTATGGAAAGTTCATAGTAGTATTTCAGCATCAGCCTTCACAAATAGTATTTAGCAGTGGTATTTTCAGTCACGAGTGCCTAAGGTTAGGCTCCTAACTCTATATTTCAGCACCTAAATAGGTGCCTAAGTTCTTCAGAGAGACTAACCACCAGCAAACTCCACCAACATCAGTGACAGCTTTAGGTGTTCAGTGCCCTTTAGCACCAAAACATTTATTTACAAGGGTTGTCCTAATCTGACATTTCATTTTAAGCATCAAAGTTTGAATATGGTACATCATCCTGATTTTGCAATCAGCATCTAACTGCAAAGAAGCAATAACTAAGTGTCAGTGCAGTTTATGTAGTTAACAAAGACAGTTGGTGTCTCTTTGGGGCTTCTGCTTAAATCATCCACTCCAGGAAACACGATTCGCGTGTTTAGCAGTGTTAATATAAAAATACTGTGTGTTTTTGAATTAAACCAGGCCCTGAAGTGGTTTTCTGGATCTAGCATCACTTATCTTCCCCATCAAGGTGCACAGCAGTGAGCGCAGCCAGGCTGTTATTGCTTTTACTGTATTCTAAACATGCACAGGCATACACACGCATCTGTATCATCAAAATCTGGCAAAAGTATTTGTTGTCGTCTCTAAGAAGGAGTAATACTCTCCCACAATGTGCAATTTATAGGCAGTAGTTTTTGCTACCTCTTATTATAAAAACAATTCATCTCATTGCAGAATGTGTGCTTAATTATAATTTGCTAATGCCCTTGCATTTCTTAAAGTCTAATTTATTGCTGGAGTGTACTGTAGCCAATATTATCTGGTGACAAAGCAAGGGAATTAGCTTAAGGAACTGATTTTTCTAGCACTGAATTTGTGATCTGTGACCTTAAGCAAAACATTTTACCTTTTTCATGAGTCAGCTTCCCCATCTATATTTCAAAAAATGGCTGGAGATTACTAGGTGAAAGGTGACATTTTTATTTTGTTAAGCATCAGAGCACTGGATACATTCAGCACATTATTTATAACGTACAGCTCTGCATTTGAAACTCCTCATCATATTTGTACTTTTAATTTGGCTTTACTTTTGCTATTGTTGCTAAACATAAACTACCCACAGATTAAGGACATTGTTCATAGTAGCCTAAGTCATATCAGTGATTCAACCTGAACGTAGTGGTATAACCAGTCGGTACTGCCAGGGTTCTTAGGGCTTGATCACCGCAAAGCGGCACCGCAAAGCGGCGTGAGGAGTGAAACCTGTTTTTCTCTTGGCATCTGGTTCAGACCAACCCGACATTAGCCTACTTGTGCAGTGGCCGAGGCACACGGGCTGCATCCACGTGGTGCGTGGATCTCGTCTGCGCTCTTCATCAGCTCCAGAGACCCTGTATCGGCTACGTGGAGGGAAAAGAAAAGACGAGGGTGTTGTGTGTGATGGGAAGGAAAGAGAGGTCAGCTTTTTTCTCCAAAGACGTGAGATTTGTCTAGTTTGTGGCAACTTCAAGTAGCCTGCTGACAAATCTGCGCTGCTGCTTCTGTTGCGGAAGGCTGTGGATGTCATGTCAGTGACTGCTTTCAGAGCAACCCCAGGGGCATTTGAGTGAACGTTTTCTCCAACTGTTGACATCTTGGTGGCCTCAGAAAGCTGGCCCCCTGTGGCTCATAATGGGATGTTGGCTGGATGAGATGAAACAGGGCGTTTAAACAAACCACTGTTGTTTTTCAGTTCTTGCTTGCATTCCTGCTTAGCTGTGTATATATCATGTCACATAATGCATCTACATCCTGTGAGGCATATCTACTTGATAGAAAAATATCTTTGATGGGAGTATGCAAAGAAATTCCACTGTTTTTTAAGGGAAACTGCCCCGAAAACTTTGCTCTGCTGCCGACAGCGCTGAGATGTTTTCTTTTACAGCTACAATGTGAGTACCACTGGGGGAACAATGTGTGCCCCGGAGGTACACATAAACTCCTGACCCTGCTTAAACTGCGTGGCACACAACACCGGGCACATGTCAGCAACATTTGTGTATTTGGCACCAACATACCAAACCATGCGTTATAACACATCATTCATATCCAGCCGACCACGGGTCCAGCAATAATGTTGCAATCACCGGTCCTGATCGCTTCCTGCCAAATAACAAACACAGCCTGTCCTCCCTAAAAATAGAGATCTTTCTTACTGTGCAGTAATCCCAGTGCCAGCACCAGAACCATACCTCTCCACAGTCTGCTTCAAGTCTTAAAATATTTTTCTCCTACTTTCTTTCTGGCATAAAGCACAGTTTGGGAAATCTATTAGAGTTATTCATTTTGTTTCGCGGAGTGCAGGGGTGCTAGTGTTTTATTAACACAGTAGCTCTGCTCAATGGCAACATCTGGTTTTCAGTGAGATTTCAGGGGGGGTTTTTTACTCCATTTTCCAGCTGTGTTGACTCAAGTTAGAAGGCAGTCAGCCACTTGTGAGAGTGAAGTCTCCAAACACTTAAAGAGCGGAGATATTCTTTGAAACTCCTGAATCTTGGAAAATTAGGGCAGAATCTGACAATACCAGTTTTTCCTCCGGAGCCTTCCAGCACTCACAGTTTTGGTTCCAGCCAGGACCAGGAAATTAAAAATCACATGGCAACTTTTGCAGCGCTTTCAGGATGGCTGTAGGTTAGATCTGCACGGAGGCAGAAAGTGCAGGAGGGAGACTTAGTTTTCCCAGGTCATTTGTGTGGTGTCGTTCATGTATCTTGAAGGATGATTTCCCCTGCTCGAGAAAACATGTAAGTCAAAAGAATAAAATCTAAGTTGTCTGGAGCAAAGAATGAAAATGCAGCTTTGGTGTCAAGGCATTTACAATTCATTAGGCTTACCTGTGTCCCAGCAGTGGGGCCAGCCAAGAGACAGATACTCTTATAGCTAACACCAGCTGCCTGTCTGATGTGTGTTATAAATCGCATCCCTTTGGGACTTTCCTTAGCCAGGTGTGGGTACGCGCCTGTGGCTTGAGCTCCAACAGAGCAGGGAATGAGTGGCCAGAAGGACGCATAAAACGTGCTCCTCCACGCTGCTCGCCGGCTCTCCTGCTCACCGCTCCCCAGGGAGCCCCCCAGCCTTCCCCTGGCCCCAGACCTGTGGCTCTCTGCTAAATCTTGGGGAAAGGTACCCGAAAGGCTGTGACCGCTGGCAGAGTAGCTCCCCTGCCCCTTTGTCCACCGTTGCTTCTGTCTGCTTCCTTCTCTCCAGCCCATGGCAGCCGCTTTTTATTCAGCTCTTCTGTTTTCACTTCTTTTGCATTATTGAGCTTTCCTTCTCTGGTGGTGTTTTTGCCTCCTCTTTCTCGCCTCTCAGCTCACCACGCTCCTCATACAGGACAAAACCAGCAAGCCACGCGATACAGCCTTGTAAGCTACGACTAATGGCAGAATGAAAGGCAGAGGAGGGAGGGCAGCTTTAACGCTCAGCATCCGAAAATTACATTTTTACTTTTTCTGTAGTCAGGTCTCTTAGAGGAGCTCTGGAGTTCTTGTTCCTGTCCTGGTTACCTGACTGAAGCAAGTGGCTGTGCCAGCTTGGACTTCGAGTCCAGACTCTACCTCTGTTTTCACTGACCAAGCCCAGAGGAACTTCACTGATGCTGCAGAAACTTGCCCAGAGTTAGGGTGGTGTAGGTGGCATCCACTGGCTGCGATGCTTCATGTCCTCAGTTTCAAGTATGTTGCCCCAACTTTTGCCCTATTCTCAACCCTCATTTTTTTTCTGAAAGAAAAAAAGAAAGCCTAGTTGAACCTAGGAAAATCAGTCTGCAGAAGAGGAACTGTTGAGTTGGTTTAGGGTTAAGTTATAACTGTGTTGTTTTTTTCCATGCATGGTTTTTCTTTTTTTTTTTTCCTTTCCCAGACTGCTTGAGTCCTAAATTCCCCCTGTAAAACGGCTTTCTGTACCATCAGTTCTCAGAACAATGAGCCACTTGATATACCTGATAAGAGTTAACATGAAAAATGAATAAATCATTTGCTACTCCCTTTTCTTTTTTGCTGTAACTGGGTGTTGGTCTATAAAATGAAGGAAGTTACATTGAGCAGGAAGTTTAAAAATGCTTAGACAGATGTCATTAAAAAAAAATCAAAATTGGCTTTCTGCCAAGTGACTGTAATTAAAATTATTCTTCTCAGTGAGAAAAAAGCAGATGCAAAAGGAGGTTTCCTGTCTCTCAAAGTAGGAAATATAAATAACTGTTAGTCTCTCCTTTGTGTGTGCATGTGTGCACGCATGTGTGTTTGTGTGAGTGTGTGTCTTAATGTAGGACTCTGTTGCTTATTTCTGAAGTGGTTTGTGATTGAAAACTTTAGTCAATACCATGTGGATGGGTGCTTTATTACTCTATCCTTTTTTTGGTCTTGTTTTTGAATTAGATCTTTGTTGAAAAATAATGTATATAAATTGCAGTGTGTAAATTGCCCTTTCTGTATTACAGATTACTGAAATGGCTGCTCTTACAGAAAAGAACAGTAAATTTCTGTGTATAGTGTTGAAGGGAGAACAGGATGTAGGTGGGTGTACACATGTGTATATAGCTATATACATCTATACACATCGTTTAGCTATAGCTGATAGCTATATTAATTTAGAAACCAATGCAGTTAATGCCATGCAACTTCCTAGCATACATGCAAGTATATAAGTATAAAACTGCTTCTATCAGCACAGCTTCTTTTTTTTCTGTACAAGCATCTTTAGTTTGATATAATGCCTTTACATTATACTTTAATTTTGTTTTAATTACAAAGGTTTCTCATCTGATATAATTATACAAATTCTAAAGCAGTCTATTAGCCAAATCAGGCAAGTCTACCATCAGGGGATGTGCTCTGTGGCTGTGTTTCCTGTCACCACTGTTGAAAAGGGGTCTGATTCTTTTTCTCTTCTGTGCATAGATAGGCTTATGACTTACGCAGGTTGAAGAAATTCTATCAGTCCTTTTCAAATGCTGCACTGAAGTTTGTAGTTTTGTTTCTTTTTGAGGAATTGTAGACAAGGCATGGGCATGTGTTTCAGTGTTGATCCATGGGAACCAGTAGATGCTGGTGGAGCAATACCCCTTGGCAGTTGCTAAGGCTCCTAACTAGCACATTAGTTTGCGTGGAGTGTGTTCCATATGCATATCTGGATGGGACATCATTTGCTGTTTTTAGCAGCCTCACATTTACATGGGTCAGACATACCTTGTGGTTCTTCCACCAATGCTCATTTAAGAGCTTTAGTTATTGCATATCTGCGTTGAGATGCATTAGAGCATACGGTTCCCTGGCAAAAGTGTCCTGGTAATAATGTTTCTTCTCCTCGCTGTATAGGGATAAATGGATCCAGTGAAAGGAGTCAGTAAAAGTGCTCTTGTACTGACAGGGGTTTTCCTGATTTATTATGCCATCTAACATTTTTAAGTAGACTATGCTTGAATTTACTTCCAGCTGTGAAAGCAAGGTTTAGCCCCAGCACCATTCTACCAATTAGTACGTACCGCTCTAACATATATCAAAATAGCATATCAATACAAATGTGCCATACAAGTAGCACAGAGTACAGGTGTGTGAGTGCAGGACCTCAGTTTGGTATTAAGCACATGAAATGAGGATTAGGAGACAGCAGATAAGCCCCTCAGTGTGTTTTGGGGGTGATGACCACAGGCAGGCAACTCTTTTCCATGAGTGCACTACTATTCAGCGGAATAGTTTAATTTTGCTGCTGTTTTCTTCAGGACTCCATAACCACTCAGCTTCTGTTTGTGGGCTGACTGGTCTCAATGTAGTAAGGTACCTGCAACACAAACCACCGCTTGCATTGATAAACCCTGACTGACCTGAATATCAGAAGCTGGATGGCATGCTGGTACAGTGTGTTCTGACCTATGTAAACAATTCCTCTGTGATTTTGGCATCTTTGAGTGGTCCTGGAAAAACTTTCCTTGGAACAGATAGCAGAACTCACTTCTGTATTTTGAGTTGCCAGATTATCTGGCAAGAGAGCTGCTAAAAAGAGGTTATGAGAACAGCTGAAAAAGAGCAAGTACATGCCTGCTGCAATCAATAGAGCAACTGGCACCCACTGAGCAGGAGCAGCAGTGATCTGAAAACACGCAAGAGGAATAGGGACATGTACATCCTATGGGTGTTGCAGTGCTTGTGAGACCCAAAGAGAGTTCTTAACTGCTCAGAGAAATACAGAGGGACTAGTCTGAATGGACAAGTAATGTAGGCTTTGGAGATGAGATCAGGTTACGTAAGCTATCCCCAAGAACGCTGTTGGAAACTTTAGCAACAGCTAAGCTTATACCTCTTTCAGAAAATGAAACAGAAACATTTTAAACTCAAACCCACTTAATGGCGCAGCCCAAGCCATAGGTAATCCATCTCTGCCAATCCTAGGATGTCCCCAGCAAGCATGTGTTTAAGAATGGCATTGCAACAAACTTCCTTGTGTCCTGAGAAGAGAATCCTGTCTCTTGAAATCTGGGGGCCCTATGAAAAAGTAGGGAAGGTCAAATGTAGAGCACAAACCATGAGAAATCCTTTGTTGTTCCTCCAGCCCTGACTCTCTGCTCTTCTGGAGGGCAGTATGCTGAAATCTAATTGAGTTGGGTTTGCAGTTATGTCTGCTACTGCTAGGAGAAGTCTGCCAAATGCGCCTTTCAGAGAGGTCCCAGGCAATCTGCTGGAGAGGTTTTAGTGCTGCTTCCCAAGGGACAAGGGGAGCCACAGTGGGATTAAATGGCCACTTCTGTGGCAGCACCCACAGCTCCCAAATTCTCATCTGATGCCCTAGGCTCTGAATCAGCAAATGCTTAAACTCTTGCCTTACTTCAAGCTGCTGAGCCATTACATGGAAAAAATCAGTCTCTGCTGTTGGCAGGAATGTCTTCCTCGCATGCTTCCCCTAGTAGTGGCGCGGTATATCTGCGCTCGGGGAGATGTGCTGTGAGGGGAAGGGAACGGGGCAATTTTCTTTGGGGCAGGTAGAGGGAAGACTGATCTTTCTTCTACTAAGAATGTCAGAAAATACATAGATGTTTTTCACTCTTGTGCTGTTCTGCTGCAGACATTTTGCGAGCAGAAAAGGAAGGCAATGGGTTTTTTTCTCGGCATTTTGGCAAAGCGTTTTCACGAGCACGGCTGCCCATTGAAGACATCTGTTTAAGTTCCCAACCCAGGATAACAAGCAGCTCTGGGGAAACGTTCAGGGCTGCGTTTTTCCAGCAGGTTCACTCACGTTTCATACACGTGAATCCAGGGGCGAGTAACAGATGCCCTAAGCAGGCCTGGCCAGTGCTTTCAGCTGAAACACGTGTTTCGTGTCCGGCGCATGGGAAGGAGATTGCATTCCCAAGGAGCTCTTTTGAGGAGTGCTAAGTAAACAATAAATCTCTCCACAGTGGAATTTATTCTGAGTGAATTATCAGGGTTAAGAAAATACTCTGTTGCTTTCAGCTCTTATCTTTGTTTACCATATCACCAAGGACAGTGACCTGCCTTTGTGCCCTAATACTGAACTGTCAGCAAGAGGGACAGGAAATGTTGCCTCCTCTATAGGCTGAGCATATAGGCTTAATGAGAAGGATAACATCTTAGTAGCAGTTGTTGGTTTTGCTCAGTTCAGTTTATTCTCTTTTGTTGTTTTACTTCAGCAAACCTAGATAATCTTAGAGAAGGGCCTTTGTGCCAAATTTCTGCGCTCTGTAATTTAGTGACCTTCAGATTATTAACATTATTAAGACCAAGTCGAGCTGACAAAAAAGCCTATATCCTTTTCATTTCCCACTGAGCCGAGCATGCTGCATCCTGTCTGGAGCCTGGTCGCGCGCAGCACTCTCTGAACACGAGCCATCTTTCAGCTCGAGCAAGGAGAGAAGGCGCCGACACCAAGCAGAGCACCAGCTCCATCCCTTACTGTGGTAATGCCGGGTTCACGGGAGGCTCTGCCGCTCCTGAGTCACCTGATTAATAACTCCCCTCAATGAAATAAGAAATGCGTGATGGAAAAAATAATCGAATAGGGAAGCACCATCCAGGCTGGAGCAGAGATGTGCTGGTAGTGCTGCATGCAGTGGAGCAGCGTTGCCTTGTCCCAACAGCCTCCCCTCTGCATTTTGGGGAGCACGGGACATGAGAGCAGCGTGAACCTGGATTCTGCACCCTAACGCTGGCTGTGGGAGCCTGTCCTGGTATCTGCTTGCGGAGCACTTTTGGTGCAGCTTCTCTTCCAGAGGTCCCACAGCAGCAGCAGTTTCCCTGCATGGTTCCCTCTTTGTAATTTTAGAGGGCAGAGGTGCAGGGAGCAAGGAGGATCTCCATGGATCCCAACCTCTGTTTGGGACCCAAGGGCATCATAGATACATAAACCCTGAAAGGAGATCCTTTAAACTTCAAATAACAGCTATTTTTTCCATGCAAGGGTAGGCAAACAGTGAGTTTCTTTGCCTGTTTGTTGCTGGTGTGTGGGTGAGTGTATAACACCCATTACAACTTTTTTCCTCCAGCGATTGCACGTCGTAAAGCAAAACTTTAATGGTGGGTTAAGTTCACTTCATTTACACAGAAGGAATGCATAAAATTTCTGTTCTAGTAGTCTGTCCACAATTTTGTTGTCTATTCAAGATTTACCTTTATTTTGTATATGAGTATTAACTGCCAAGACTTACCTTACCCATGACTTAAAAAAATTCAAAAAAACCAACCAGGAGAGTTGGTGTTTGTACCATGTAATGATCAGGCTTTGTACAGAAGCATCATATACTGCCTGCCTCTGAGCACACCAGCAGTGTCCACACAGTCTCATGATTAAGGTTTACTGGTGTTACTGAAAGCGCTGGAGGAGAGGAAGAGACTTTCCCAAATTTGCCTGGAAAGCTGTGTCAGGACTTGACCTCCTGACTGCGAGCCCTGTGGCTTCACCACACAGCAGCTACTCCCTGCGCTCCTCCTGCCCTCGCAATAATGTGCCTGGAATCTGACCCCGCATTTTCTGCTGTCACGTTGGTATCAGCTGGAGATAAATGAAGTCTTTTGTTAACTTGTTCCTTGCTTTGCAGGCTGCTATTCTTCTCTGCTTTAAAGAAGAGCCAGTGGTGATGTGGCACTGAGGCAGAGATACGTACACGCGCTGTCGGCATGGTATTTGTAGTACACTGGCCGAAGCATCTCTTGTGGTAGAGATGAGACAAGACTCCATTATAAGGAGCACAAAAGGGATTTTTCTATCAAGTACACTGGAAGCAGGGAGCAAGCTGTCATCTTCCCTGGCTCTTCAGCTCCCAGCTTCTGTAGTACCAAGGAGCAAAAGCAGTGACGTGCATATGCAGAGCGCAAAAAAAAGTCTTCCCACATCCTGACCTATATAAATAGGACTTAGGATGAATTTTCTGACTTCACAGCACTGACACTTTGAATATTCTGAGATTTAAAGATCGTAATTTTTCTTTAGTAATTTTTGTACCATTTCGGATTGATGGATGTGTAACAGAAAATACACATGCATACATGTGTGCATACATGAAGAAAGGCCAAAAGTACTAATCCCAATCTCTCTAACTGTGCCATAATGTGAAACGGGAAGGAAATGTGTTAGGAAAAGCAGTGGGCATGGACAGAAGTGAAAGATGCTCTGGCCCTTCTGAGCTGCATTGAAAATGCCTTGGGAGCTAATGCAGGGAAAACCATGAGGTTGCTCGAAGTTACGCTGACAGAAGGCAGGTCTAAGTATGCAAGAATTGCAAAAGGGAATCACATCCACTTGCAGTTTTTCCCAATGTGTTTCTTACAAGAAGTGTAACTCAGGCAGAATGTGATCCCAAGTAACCTGCTTTCCAAAATTCTTTTCCTTCATAATTGATCCAGACCCCATTTTTTTTTTAGCGCATCATAGGTATTATATGACGGGGACTACCAAGATGTTGCATGATGTCACTTAAACTAGAGCAGCAAAGTTGGAATAGGAGCAATGTGCCACTGGCTTTGTGATTATCCTGCTTGTTCACTAGAAAGAATTGTAGGTTTCTTTACACACATGGAAGTCAAAGAAATAATAAGCACCCTTCATCAGTCAGATAGTCTCTATTTATACATCAGGGTAGGTGTGGGAAGTATGAAGTCCTGTTTTTTCTCTGTTTTTTTCTTGCTGATTTTCATTTTTCACTTTTTAATTAAATTTCTTCATTTAGAGTCACACAGCTGTCTGGGCTTCAGCCATAGATAAGTGAATCTGCGTATGACAGCAGCAACCAAAATTTCTCTTTCTTTTCCCTCTCTCCCCCTCACTTCCTCCCTCCCCCCGCC
>JANZLQ010000025.1:21848468-21885893 GCA_026212715.1 Elanus axillaris
AGCAGAAACAAAATGCTATATATAGACTCAGCACAGTTTCCCCCCCAATTATGTTGTCTGCATGTTTCAATTTCGTTCTGTGTCAAGCTTTGCCAAGGTACCAAGTTTGGCATTTTCAAGAGGACGTTGGATGCTTAATCCCCGAGGCCCCTCTTGCAGTAAGACCCCCCCCCCCAAAAAAAAAAAAAGTGTGCTACAAAACCATGGCCACTCTGAGGGGCAGCTTATGCTTGTGTGATGTTTATTCACATGAAGTTCTCGGTCTTGTAGACTTTTTTCTTTTTTTAAAAGGTCTGTGTGATTCTAGCCCAGCGATAGCAGCAGATGGCCAAAGGGCAGGCAGGGATGGCCCATGGTGCTCTGTAAATGGAATATTACCAGCATCCTGCCATCGCACTGCAAGGCTCTGGTATTTGTTTTGTATTCTGTCAAGTCACTTGACACTGAAGTCAGGTGTATAACCAGAATCTCACCTTTCATTATTAAACCAAAAAAACAACCAATAAAAAAAAAGGGGAAAAGGGTTTCTAGTTGAAAGGGTAAGACTGAAAACATGAATCCCAGTTCAGAAGCCAGAAGGCAAATGAAGTTCAAAATATTGTTATTTGTCATAAATCTCATGTGTTTTCCAGCCAATTTCTAAGTATGCTGGGGCCTCACTCATAATGTTTGAGTGATTGGGATTGGTAGTATTCTGACTATGTCCAACAGCTCTTATGTGTGTGACAGGCCCTTTACAGGAGAAGCCTATAGCTGTCCTACATCTTTTTACTCTCAGAAAATCTCTCCCCACAAATTAGCCCATCTGTAGATATCTATAGATTGTTGTGCCACAACTCATGCTAAAAAGGGCGAAGGATACCATCTTTCATTAGGTATTTTATATGGGCAAAATTGCTAGTGAACCCCCTGCAGAACACTATAGTTTATGCACTTTTTCTGGCTTGAAAGAGCTCTTTTGTGCTGAACGATTCAGCAAATGTGTCACTTTGTGGGTGCCACCTTTGTGTCTCTGGCATCTGGATCAAGTGGCCTCTGTGTCAGGGCTGGCTCAAATCCAGGTAGGTACCATTGTGTTGGCCAGGTTCCCCTGTACCCCAGAGCTTTTGCGACTTGGTGCAGGATAGAGCTTTGAAAAAGAAGAAAGGATAAAATACTGGGTATTAAAGTAGTGTGGCCGTAAGTGAAATGACAGCACAGAGATGAGGTGTGGGGAACTGTAAAAATAAGGGTATCCTTGGAAATAGAGAGAGGTAGATGAGTGAGGTGGCCAGGCACTGAGGCAGGAAAGGGTCAGGTTCAAGAAGTAAAAATAGCCTTGAGAAGCAAGAGAGAAAGAATGGCAAATTGGTCTTCACACCAGGATCGTTGTGGGACTGTGAGGTAATAAATAAATAAAGGCCAAAGCAGCTTACTCATAAAGCAGAAGAAATCGTGAGCAATACTTTCCATTTGCCTTCCCCATAAAGTCTTATATCATCCTAAAACATGCTAGAAATGACCTTGTTCAGATTACAAATGAATTCCGTATTTTCTCACGGCTGACCCTGTGACTTCATCCTGCCGCTTTTTGAGTTGTGCTTTTTTTCCCCCTCACTCTGGTGTGCTCCCGAGGGCCAGTGATTCAGTTCGCGTGGAGGGGCTTCCTACCCGTGGCAGGACACAGAGCCCCCCAGACGGCTCCACTTCCCGGGCTCCATCCCTAGCTGGTGCAAATCTGTCCAGTTCCTCTGACTCTGTGATTCAGGTCTTTGCTAAAGGAGACCACGAAAGATGCGGTCTCCTGAATTGAATGCTGTTCTTTATAATCTCTTCTCCAATAGGCATCTTTAAACATCAGAAAGACCCAGGTCTCATTTTCTCTTCTTCTTTTCAGTTTTTGTGGATCACTTGGACACTGATAGTTGCAGAAGGATTCCAGATAAAAAATTAAATTTATGTTCATTCTTCCTGGGATTAAGGACAGGAAGGCTCTCCTGGGGGAGGTCCTGGGGGAGTTTTTCCACTGGCCTTTTTTTGATTGGAAATATTCCCACGATTTGAGTACAGTTTGAGTGTCATTACAGAGGTCCAGTTGGCCCTCAAATAACCTACTGTGCCTATCAGTGTAATCGGGACCAAGTCATTGTGTGAAGTAAATCATAAACAGATGGACAGCCATGCCATGCTGCTCTACAAAGGGTAGAGGAAAGCAAAGACACAAAACAGCGCCAGAACATGACACCATGATGGCTTCACTAAATCTAAGCGTGAACAGGCTTAGGGAAATTTCTGTGTTCCCAGATGGAGAAGAGAGAGAGTAAGGGAAGAAAAGGAAAGAAATCCTTGAATAGGAGTCTGCCAGGATTCGTCGCAGACAGCTTTATCTGAATATCTAGAGAGGTTTGTCATAGTATAGTGTCATGGTAGCAGACACCCCTGCTCACAGCCAGCTCCCCACTGAGTTTGGGATAGTGGGTGTTGGACTGACATGTAGGGTTTCTTTTAAAAGATCCTCTTCCTGCATTGGAGGGAGAAAACACAAAAGCTGTTTCAAGTGCTATCAAGTTTTTTCACATACCAGTTGTAAATTGCTTTGTTGTACCCAAGGCAGTCAGCACTTTCCAGAGGGAGCAGAAGAGGAAAAGGCATTGAATAGCTTTGGTCAGAATAGAAATTTTTCCCTGTTCTTTCTCCTTTTTTTCATATTTTCAGCTAAAAGGTGAGAAGTTTCAACAGGAACAAACTTTTCCCTCATGCCTTGTAGAATGGCCATATGCTAAAATTTAGAGCTAGGACTCGTTGTGGCTTTCACCTGTAGATTTTACCTGTATTAGGTACGAGGTGCAGAAGTCTACAGCAAGGAATTGGAGCTTTCACACCAGAAAAACTTCTTTACTTTCTGTACTTTTAGTACCATTGGTTTCTGAAGGACAGGCTGAGCCCTGCGTAACGGTCTTGGCAGCTGAAAACAAACAAAGCTCCTTTTTGTTTAAGACGTATTTAAATGCCATGCAACAGATTTCTTTCTTTTTTCATCATTTTAAGTCTATGCAATCGGAGCAGTATTTGCCTATTTACTCACAGGAGTCACGCTGAGGCTGAAAAAAATATCAGGCTACTTATGAAGGCTGCAGTTGGTGGGTGCCCGACTCTTAAGGTTGTAAATTGTTGGCCTCCGTCTTCGGCACCTCTGCTGGCCCCTTGTGTACAGGGAGGGAGTATTTACCAGCAGCACCTCACACATGCATTTGGAAGATGACCAACTAATTAATGTTTGCTAAACGCTTCGTGAGCCTCAGGGGAAAAACAACCATGGAAAGGCAAAGTTTTATTATTGTTGTACTGCACCTAATGTACATAAAATGTTTTCAAGGCATCAGGTACTACCTAAATGTTGTATGGTATTAAAACTGACCTGCCCTTGTCGGAGCAAATAATAATTACGCTGAGTGATGGGAGAATCTTGCCGTTTCTTTGCTGTGAATGTTTGCCTGTTTACTAATTCAGAAAAGGTCTCATCCAGCAACTGCTGAAGCCAATGACTTAAGCAGCCGCTGGCTCAAGCCCATATTTAAGTATCTGCAGAAGGGCGAATTACCAAAGTAATTTATTTTGTGTAAAGCTATGCTCTCCTCATAGGTTGGACTGTGCTCTCTAGGGCATATTTCCCCAAACTGCATACCTGGGACTGAGTCACCTCTCAGTCCGTAAGGCTGCCAAGCATACAAGGCCATAGAGGTGAAGAACAACCAAAGAGGATCTCACTACATAGCCCATATGATAGCCTCTATTTGCAGCATGAAAATTCATGCTGATGCCTTTTAATATAAACGTAACATGAGGAAAAGAACATTTGATTAAACTAAACACACGGGCCTTTTATATGCAGGGCCCTAATTTAAAGCACTGTCACCTCCATACAGAAAATACCAGCTGGAGCGGGAATGATTATATTAAATCATCTGGCTCTTATGTGATACCATGAATGTCTGCTGAGAGGGGAAAAAAATCCCTCCTCTTTATTCCTGTAGATCTGCAGCAACCACCAAGGGACACTTCTATAGCAGGAAGGATTAAGTCTTGCACGAACTTCAGTGCTTAATGTGCTTTGGACTGGTGACATGCCCTTTGGACAGACCTACCCCAGTTTTATAATTCTCTTTCTCAGCCATTTGGGCCTCTGGCAGTCCTTTCTCCTGTTTAATTTCCTCCTTGCCTCCCTCCCACTGGGATCCTTCACCATTCAGCATTTCTGCCACCCAAGTAGAAATTTTGATTGTGTCAGACAAGTGTAGAAAGAGACTTTCAAGCCTCTTCGGGCTGAGGAGAGAACTGGGGGAGATTTCCTGGGGGCTGAGTGGTTTTTAAAGAGGTGAGAAATGGGCAGTCTCTGTGCCTCTGATGGGCTTAGCCAGCTATAATGCACGGCCAGGGATTATATCACATCCACAGATAGCTGGAGCAAGGCACGCATTGCTTACAGGTAGGGAGCCACTTCTGGAGAGGAGCTACTCTTCCTCACCAAACCCAAGTGAAAAAAAACCCAACAGTATAGCGAGGGTACTTGTGTATTAAAAGCTGTCTGGCCGGGCTCTGTCCGCACACTGGGGACCTGCCCCTTCTCTTCCTTTGTGACACTGGAGCACCCCAGGAGCCCAGTCTCACCCCCAGTTATTTATTCTGGTTTTGTTTAAAGGCACCCACTTCTCTTGGCATGGGAACCTGGGACTAGGTGGAGTTGACAGATTTACAAAATTGAGATTGAAACAGATTTTCTTCTCCTTTCTTTTCATTTGTAGCTTGCCTCATAAAGGATTTCCGTAGTGATTTTCTTCTCTTTTCATGCCTTTTTCCCCCCCCAGATCTTCTACCTGATGGCAGTCATTCTGTTCTTGCTGATCACAATGTGTCAGCAGTAATGTAGGTGGAAGAGAATTTCTGACTGTTTTGGTTGCAGTTTCGTGTTTATCTGTTTGGTTTTGGGACACTGTTCAGTTGCAGGAAGTATTTTTATCTCACAGAAGTTTCCTTGTGAACAGTGATGCTACGAAGACCTTGTTTTAGCACCACAAAAGCTACTGGAGGTAGTGCAGGTCTGTCTTCTGTCAGGACCTGAAGTCTGATTTTAAAAGCAAAGTAACATTAAAGAGAGTCAACACTGGTGTAACCTTATACTTTCTGGCTCTTTCTCCCAGCACTATTGGGTTGATGCTTAGAACCGCTTTTGCCGCTCCCTTACACTGATACAACCCCAGGGAGCTGTGTGGATTTGCACCAAAGTAACGGAGGGAATTTGGCTGCAAGGTCTGCTTGTAGTGTGGTTATCAGTGCATAACTGGTGCACTGGCCTTTCCCACCAAACCGGCGCCTGCCTCTGCCTGTGCTCACGGGACTTGCATGGCGATGGACCTGTCGAGAGGGCAATGTGGAGGAAGGGTGGACTTAGAGGAGGTGTGAGGGTGACTGGCGAGTGATTTGAACAAAAAGCTGTAATACTGAATTTATTTGGCATGCATAGTCTTTGGGAGGAGCCGGGAGGAGTTTGTTTGAGATGTCTGAAGCTCTGAGTGCTGTTACAGCTTGGGAAGTGCCTCAATGAGCAAAGTAACGCTCCCAAACCCAGTGAGCATCCACCAAGGGTTGGGGTGAGAGGCTGCGTGCTGCATTTCTGTTTGAATGACAACCCAAGCAGATGAGAGAGGTGGTAGGTAACCCACATATAATGAAGAAATAAAGGGAAAGCTAGGGAGTACATGTTTTGAATAGCTTTTGCTTGTTTCTGGGGAAAGAGGTGTGAGGGGATGGAGCTGAGGACATGCTTTAATGTTCATTTCTGAGAGCATGTGAGAAGGCACAGTGCTGCTGGTGAGGCTTTAGTGCTACCAAGGTGTGCTGTAAGGATTCAAGAGGAGAGGTGCGAGGCAGCTCAGAAAGCCTCTTGCAGCTGCATCTTAATCTGGAAATCAGGCTTGCTGTTCTATTTTTTGTTCCTGAACCTCATTCTCAATTCTATAGTCAAGAATGAGTATTTTGCTGGAAGATACCCTTCTGTAGGCCTCTGTCACTGGAAATGGCCAACAGACACTTGGTGATTTTAGATAAGCTCTTTTCTATCTTGAAGCAGTGCACCTTAAAACACCACCTTCTGCCCTGTCTGGCCTCCTGGGAGGAGTGGGACTCTGGAGCTTCAGGGTCCCGTTTCCCCAGTGGCAAGGGCTGGTTCTGCCTGGTGCCATGTCTCAGAGAGACATCTCCCTCGGCAGGCGCAGGCTGCACCGCAGACAGCAGAGAGAAAGATTTCGCAGTAAGTATTGCAAGAGGACTGCCTTAAGCATTTTATTAGTATTTGGTCCAAGTTCCAACAATAAAGCCAAGAAATTTTACTTCATCAACTTTGTCCCTATTTCGCTGCCTGGCGTAGGGAGGTTTCAGTTTGGTGCTTTACAGGTGTTCCAGCATGTTGTTGTGGAAGCAATAAAACATGAAGCAAGCTTTCTTTAAGCAAGTTAAAGATAGGTGCCTGTTGAACCATCCCACCCCTTTTTTTCATTGATCTGCATTTTGAGTGCTGTCCTGTCTCTAACCTTTCCTTTGCTGATATGGTTGTTAGCAAGGTTGTCATGGGGCAACCCTAACTCGACACAGCATTCTTGCATTTCGTCCCCCTCTCCCAGGCTGAACGTGGCGCACAGGCTCTAATCCTTTTAGGGGACAAGCAGCTCCTAGAGGCAACCAAAGAGAGCTCAAAACCCCAGATCCATTTGATCAAGAAACATTATTGACCTGTTTGTGAATCCTAGCTATGGCTATGGTCTGAATAGCTGTTTTGGCAATTTGAAAGTGGGGTTGGGTGAGAGTTACTGGGGATGAGGGCTTGTTTTTGCCTACCGCCTCTTATCCTATCACTATCCAAAGTCTACATCTTGGGGGAGAGCCGCTGTGGGCTGTGTAGCTATGCATACACAGATAACTCACAGATCTGCATCCGCACTTAAGCAGATCTGCACATCGTCTCTCTGACGTGGACTTTGTCACAGTCACACCTGCCCATGAGGCATTTGATTTGGATTGCGATTTCTCAGAAACTGCAGCCAGTTCAGTCTCTGGGCATGACTCAGCAGCGCTAGTTATGAGAAATGTGGTCTCTCCAGCCTTTGCTGCTTCCAAATTGATTTCAGGTGCACGTCACACTCTGTCAGCTACACAAAATTTTCTCTGATTTTTTTCATTTCTGGCTGCTGAGCACCACCAGACCATGACCAATAGGGTAAGTGGAAATCTCTTATTCACTGATGTGTACTTGGACTTCCATTCCCAAAACAGAGGTGGCAGAGGAGGATCTGTGCCTCACTCGTCAGCTACTTTGGGGAAAAGTTAGTATCTCATCTTAAACTGTCGCTGAAGATGGGTTCATGCTGGACGTTGTATGGCAGCAACTGAGGTGCAGGCATATGTTCCCTTCTGCTGACTTGGCTGTGGTGACGCTAACCACAGCCAGCAAAGAGGAGCGAGCAACTGGGAACAGTAACATCTCAAACTGCAGCAGAAAGATTGGCCAGACCTCTCCTGTCAGCACTTGGATTCCCTTGGTGTTCATTGAGGAATTAAAAGTTAACTGAGGGTGGTGGCAAAAAATAGGTTTGCCTGCCTAGAAAATGCTAAAGCCAATACTGAAAAGCAGAGGTGGATCTGAAGGCAGTTATCTCTCTTGGAATTTATATGGGGATTAAAACAATCATCATCCTTGTAGCACACGGCAATTTTATAATCACTGCTGGTATTTTGCCTCAGAGTACTCTGTGGGGTGAGGAATTAATTTCCCACCTTTTTCTAAGGAATAGAGGCCTGGGTTTTACTGTTCAGTCATAAAGGAGAGTTTGTGGCTAAACTAGATGCTTTGCGGACCTCGGAAGTGATTAGGTGATGTCTGGGATGGGTGAGGGTGTACCGCCACACCTCTAGAAATCAAACCAGGGAGACACGCGTGCAGAGAAATGCCAAAAGGTGTTACATGGCCATTTCAATTCCATGTCAACAGGAAAAAATACTACAAGGCTGTGCAAAGCAGTGGCTGCAAAATTAAATACAGGATGTTTTATTACATGCTGTGTTTATTACATGCCTCCTTTCTCCCCACACACCTCTACTTGTTACAGAAAGGAATCTCTTCCTTAATGAAAAAACACCCCATCTTGAGCAAGACGCAATGTAGACATATTTTCTTTTGCAGGGGGTTAAAGTGGCATCTTTGCACAACACCACTCCCCAGCCCAGCAAACCTGCCAGCAGTTTAAAGATATAAATAGGGATATTTAGGGAGAAAAGCATATTTAAGTTCCTTTGAAATGTGCTTGGCTAAAGGAATATTTTGAAGAGAGGGAGTGGAAAAACAAATGGAAAATATTTTCTTTGAAAGGGAAAAAAAAGCAACAAACCATCCTTCCTAAATAGAGATACTTGGCTGGTGTGTACTTTACGCAGATGTAGGTCAGACCTTGCAAACAACTACTAAATTAAGTCCAGCTACTTTGATGCTAAAACCGTGGAAGTGCCAATAATTAAGTTGCATCAGATGTAGGAAATGACTGATGTGTCTGCCATGCTCACGATAGCAGAGTTCACTGTGCTGCCATTTGACCAACCCCTTTTTCTTTATGTAAACAAAAAGAATTTTCTTCTAAGGGAAATCAGCTGGTTTCGCACCTTTGCTTTGTTTTCTGAACTGCTAACCCCCTGAAGGTATAGAAGCTATCTGAGAGAGCAAATCAAAGCTCCCATAATTTCATGTTATATTATTTGTTGATGTATGGTTTGATTTAGTGGCTACTTATTATATCAGGTTACCATATAATTATCTTAATTATTGACTCCAGAAGTAAGTAGAGGGATTATGAGAGAGACAGGAAGGCCCAGTGGAAAGAGCATGGCTCAGAGAATCGAACACATCACAGTTTGCTCTTGGTTCCGCCACTCATTTACTCTCAGCCTGAACTCTTCCCTCAGCCAGCCTGGCCATGAAGTCAGGAGGGATTGCAGGGACAGGACTCAGATGCCGACCCAGGATTCAAAGAGATGCAGGAGAGCTGTATAAAAAGGACAGAGGAAAGTTCTGAAAGAGAGAGGTAAAATTAGCAGAAAAAACAATGAATACACAACAGAGCATGCATTTGCATCGAAGCGTGGAGCACCTCTGTGGTCATGGAGAAGGGCAGTTTTGCCGCGAAGGCCTGAAATTTGAGTCTGATCACAGTTCGCTTCCAGCCTCTGCTACTGATTTCCCATGCAAAATCAGGTAGCCCTTGGATCCCTTTCTGTAAAACAAGGATGATAAAACTCATCCTTCTGTGTTTGATTCTAGATATTCAAATTATTGGAGCACAGCTCCTCGCACAGCCTTCAGCCAGGATTCTCATGACATTGCGGCCATTTGTGGCTTTTAGTCTCCTAGTCCTTTGTCTGATAACCATCGACCTAAGCCAAAGGTTTGAGTTAGTAGGCACTACTGCAATATAAAAGCAACATTGAAAGGCTGTCAGTGCAGTCTGTACTTCCTGTATTGATAATATTTGACATATACTGACAAAATACTTCATCTTTTTTCAAGCTGAGTTGCATCTTTTTCCCTAGGAGAGGAGCAGACACGCTGGTTCTGCTCAGCCTGTGCAAATTACTTTCTCTGGTTTTGCTTGTCTTTCCTGAGCCAAAAAACGGGGATAATAGAATGTATCTATTTCCTTCCTAGAAAAGATCAGTTAATGTGAAATGGTGCATGGTGGCTTAGTGCTGAATAAGTGGGATACCCTAATCCAGCAAGGTATCCTCGTTCTATTGTACGCCTTTTCTGCATACCATCTGGAGTTGTTCTCTGCTTAGTATTTTCAGTATGTACCATATGTTTTTGCATGAAAATTCAATAAAATATGCATTATACATGAAAAGTGCTGTAGTAAATAAAGGAAGGATGGAATCCAGTCCCCTTTGTGAACGGCAGGGGCCCCAAATCTTCATAAAAGGTTTAGTCTAGTCTGACGTCTGTGCTTTTCTCCAATTTACTCTGTGTCAGTCTTTAGGAGATGCTCTAATTTAAAACAAAACTCTGCTTTCCTGACGAGGTTATTAGATGTACTTTGCCTGCCCTCTGCTGCGAGCACTGAGTAAGACAAGGAGAATGTCCTTTTTCCAAGGAAGATAACAACAGTGGGAGAAATTCTCTGTTCGTCCATGCGCTGAGTCCTGTCACTGCTGGTGGTGGTCGTCCGTGGTTCGGCGTGTCTCGCTGTCTGTCTGCTGCAAAGTCTTCTGACCTACAGCCCTCTTTGGGCTTTAATGCCCACCGCTCATCGTCAAGGGCCGGCTGGTTTTGTAGACTTCTGAAAATGTGGGCTCGGGCATTGCCCACCGTGCAAAATTAAGCAGCATCACACAAGGGGTGGCCACGAGGGGAAAGGGGCTTCTCTCCCCAGGCACTATTGCAGTCCTGCCGGGTGGGATTTGAGCTGTGCCTCAGCCCCCTCTACTCGGCAGAGCAATTTGCTGCTGCGTGCCGTTCCTCATCGGGTGCTGGCGTCTTCCAGTGCCATCTCCCACCCCTCCGCTGGCGTCACAGCACGAGCACTTTGCTTTATTTCCGAAACTGGGAAAGGGCAAAGGGTTTGCTCCAACATCAACAAGAATAACTGAAGGACTTGCTGTATCTTGTGAGCAAAGTGCTCCAGGTCTGCCGCACTCTTGTCTTTGGGAAGAAACAAGGGTCCTGTGCAATTTTAGTGCGTGTATAAAACAATAGCTGTGTTGTAGCTATTAATGCTCTCTGTAATGCCTTGTTTTTAATGCTTCCTAACAAGTTGATTTATTATTATATCTTCAGCTGGGCTGTGCACCAAAGCGTTTTGATGGTGAAAGGAATGTTATACACACATTTAATTACTGCCCACATTTTTGTATAATTTTATCATTTACTGTTTTAGATGAGACATCGAGTTCTCCTACAGGAAAAATGCCCAGTAAAAAATAGATGATTTAAAAGCTAATCTGAGATGAGTTTGGCACTTAAATGTGAGAAAATGTAATTGTTCCTTTCTTCCTGCCTTTTCAGATGGTCCCTGATTACCAAAATGTACAAGAACTCCCTTACCTGGACATGGTGATTGCAGAGACATTGCGCATGTACCCACCTGCATTCAGGTATCTTTTTTTCCCCCCCTTCTGATTCCCCAGGATAGATCCCTAGCTCTATAAAATGGAAATCCACTGTTGGAAGACCAATGAGCCCTCGGTCTCTGTGCCAGCATCAATACTGCTGGTGCATTTGAAAGATATAATGTGGCCTATATTGAAGGAAAACTGGATAACACTGGTATTTCTAAAGCAGTTTTTTACAATGGATTAGCCAAGATTGCTTCCTCACCATTCTTCACATCCCGCAAGGTTAGAGGATGGAGCCATTTTGCAGCAGGACTGGCCTTAGAAAGCCAGATGCTGCTGCTTCCGTATGCCTTGAGCTTTGGGGATATGGAGCAAAGACCTTCCCTAGCCTGTTGGTCATCAAGGCCCTGATGTGTGGAAGGGTTGCACATTCAGAAAGCTGTATTTTACATGTGTGTTTAACTTGCACCCCTACTGTTTTGCACTTAGTACTGTGTTATACTAATATAGCTAAGCTAATGGCTATACCCATTAAATTTTAAAAGTTTTGTCCCAATTCATACAAGACTAATTTTACCAAGTTATATTGATGAACTGAAAACAAGGGGAAAAGAAATTAGAAAGCTGTTTGATTGTCAAATTTACAAGTAATCACAAGTATAAATGCAAATGTTAAGGATGGAACTTTCCGAAGCGATCAGCCAGTTGCACTGCTTCTTTGTGAAGCCAGGGGGAAAATTCAGATGACTGGAAAGGAGCCAAAGCTGAGCTTGCTTTGAGAACCTTTGAAAAATGTACCCCACGATTGCAAGCACCTTAAAATAAAAAAAGCTTCAAATCATATTCTCTTTTATATGTTCATAAAGATTGGAAGTCCAGATTTTTTTATGGACATCTGCAGGATTGTTCAGAGAGTAAATGTCAAAGGTATTTGCTCCTGGATGAGATGACTGGGCTTTACTATGTTATACATGGTATACAAGTGGAAATTGTTTTGCCAGTTAAAGCATCAGGGATCTTTGAGTTTCAGCTGAAACACTGGGAAACAATCAATATTTGTCAGATGGGAAATAGAATAAGAATGGAGCAAAGTTGTTCCGAAGTTTCGGTTGGCGTTGTTGGTGGTGTTTATTGATCTGGCTTTTACTCTGATGGATGTGGAATGGATAGGACAGCCCAGTGCCTCAGAAAGATGCTAATTGCCTATGACAAGGATATTGCTGAGTTAGGGGAAAATTCAGTAGCAGTCAAGCCTGTTATAAAATGAGTTGTTTTTTTTTTTTTTAAAAATGAACTTACTAGCCAGAGAACTTTCTTCCCCAGAACTCATGTTTCCACTATTACCAAATTCATGTAAGGATGAGAAAGATGGCTTGTCAATGTGTTTTTTAGCATGCCAGTGTTTTGTTCCAGGTTTGGAACCTCTCTTATTTAGTTGTCTATGAGAGAGAGATGAGTGACAGCGAGGACAGAATGTGTTCCTGTAGTGCTACCGGACTGACAGCCCTGAGACTGAAATCTTTGTTCAACTTTCTGGTGCAGCGTGGGGAGCAGCAAAGGGAACTCCTGCACATTGTCTCACCCCTCTGCTCCCAGCTGGTGCCGGGGAGTAGCTCCTAGGCTGAGAGAGCAGGGTACATGCCTGGGTCTGCACTGGTCTGAGGTCTGTAGCAACCACCCAAGCACCAAAAGATCTAGATCAGGATCTGCCGCCAGCCATGCACACCCACATACCATTTTTTACAAGGTTTACAGGCCCAAGCTTGGCTTTGGCAGGCAGCTTTTCTCAGTCTGCTTGTCACAATGAGCTTCCTAAGGACAGTCCTACTCTGTCATCTGTCACCACAGGGTGGAAAGAAAGTGGAAAGTTTCATTGCTAACGTCATGCCTGTCTTTGATGATTGTATGTGAAATGCAGTTTTCCAAGGCTTGTGACTTGCTTGTATTTTTGTAGCAGCAGCAAAATACTTAGCCCTAATATTAAAACCATCCCTTGCTAAGTTTCAGGTGCTGTCCCAACATGGGGGAGCTTCTCAGATAAACAAACTCAACACTATATTTGATATAATAGTCTCCTAAAAGCAAACCAGCATACTCTTTCTGCCTGTTACTAGAGATGACCGACATATTTCATCTGCAGTTTTCATAAAAAATTAGTCTGAACCCAACATTAGCAGAAAAATTGCAGTTTAACAGTTAACATTTTTGAAAACCATAAGCAACCAGAAATGCTTTACTGTGAAAGGGGCAAAAATTAGCCAGCTGGGTTGGAGCTGTATGCTTCTAGGTGAAGATGATTGTAACCTGAGAAGACACTAGGATCAGTAACAGTTACTGTATTTATCTACTGGGGAAGTGTTGCTCCCAAAATTGCAGGATCAGTCCAGCTGAAGAGATTGACTTTTATGGTCCTCTCCTGCTGTGTTTTTACCTTTATTAATCATCTGGGATACATGACACTTACTGTTACAGGTTCACTCGGGAAACGGCTAAAGACTGCGTGGTGCTGGGGCAGCATATTCCAGCTGGGGCTGTCATTGAAACTGCCGTTGGACATCTCCACCACAACCCTGAGTTCTGGCCAGAGCCTGAGAAGTTCATTCCTGAGAGGTATGTGGCTTTCCATTCTTATCCTGAAGTCCTTATTTGAGCCTGTTTAGATCAAAGGCCTGCCTTAAATGCTGTTTCATGTGTTAGGGTGAGCACAGCACTCCAGCCTGTCCAGTGGAGACACCAGATCCTGCTGCTTCTTCACAGCCACAGACACCCACTATTCACCCAAAGCAGTATTTCCACCAAGAAGAGCGCAGCTCAATTTAGATTGTAAAAATATGTTATTTCTACGCAGTTAGACAGGTGGTGATAGTGGCGCATGCCACAGAGGGTGCAAAGTTTGGTCAAGGTTGAAATGTGGTGTAAGTTTTCAGATCTATTTCCAAACCAGATGCTGCAAATAGTGTCACCTCTGGATGCACAGATTCTGAAGTGAGATGGTATATTCACTGGTATGGATGTACCCAGGAAACTCATCCCGCTCCTGGCTGGTTTACAGCAGCAGCTTTTTAACCTGAGATCTTGTAACGGTGTGGGTACACTGTGAGTGGGGAACCTATCCCATCTCCCACTAGGAATTTGTTCTTTGTCCTTAAGTTGGGATCCTGGGTTCTTAGGTCTGCTTGGCAAGACATACTTTCATATGGAGCATTTATTCTCTTCAGCTGGGGAAGGGGGGGGGGGGCAGGGGAGGCACTGTCACATTGTGATTTTGTACCCTGCCCTACCTTACAGATGCTGAGTTGAGCTTACAAGGAGAGTTGCAGCTGATGTGGTGCTGTGTGGAAGCACAATTTAGTTTTGTAGGCAGCTGCATTTTAAGCTACCACTATGATGAAAAGTCTGCTAAGAAAAAAAGTGCATGCTCCACAAACAACTGGGTTTGAGGCTGGCAGCTCAGAACCGTGTTTGCCAGTAAAACAACACATGTATGGTGTAGGTGGGTTTGCCCAATGCTCCTTTTGGAGCAAATCTTGGCATATACTCTGTCAGGCACCTTAGACCATGAAGAAGAGCAATACCAGGGTTAGAGAAGCCCAGAGCTTTTGCTTGGGAGGAATCTTAGCAAAAACTGGAAGTCTGGAGGTTTTTTTAGCAACACTTATCTGGAAATGCTGTCTTAATTGTTTATTCACTACTTTAACAGTAGTATCAAAGAGCATTACAGGGTAGAATGGATAGTGGGGGCAGCAGTCCCCTTGATTCATACGGTGCTGTTTGTTATGAATCTGAGATGAGTTCCCTTTTGAAATTTCCCTGAGGAATGAAGAATAATTACTAACACTCTCCCCAGCTTGCATCAGTTGGTAATGTTAGCAAGAATTATAAAATAAGAGCTTAACAAAAAATAAATTAATTCAGCTACAGCCTTTTTCCCCCTAATATTTCATTTTGAAATCTGCCTCAGGAATAATACAAGGGAGACTTTAAATTTACCAGAATGATATATGGGGTTGAGCAAGGCAAGAATTGCATTAACCTGTTTGCATGGGATATGCAACAGTGCTCAGTACATGAGTTAACAGTCCTTCAATCTCAAATTATGGGCTTCTATAGTAATTTCTGCAGTTGCATCTCAGTCTTATTTAGGATATCTAAGCATGGGGATGGGGTCAGTGGAAATACACAATATAGTTTTTTTCCAAACCTCAAAATAGCCTGTATTACCTTTCAGATCTTTCTACCCTGCATGAGTTCTCTGGGCCTTAGCAGTCTAAAGTTCTTGCTAACTGTATCCAAACAGATGAGAGATTTTTAGGGATGACCCTATACATGAAGGACAGAACCTTTTTCCACATACAGAACTGGAAAAGTAGTTCTGTACTACCAGAACAGCTCCAAATACCTTATGGCAGGGGGGAACTGTATAGATTTCCAGGGCAATGCCATCGCTGCAAAGGTTTGCTTGTTTTAAGGAACCATTCTGATCAGTGACTCAGCACAGGCCAGGACGAGCCTCACCTTGTTGATTATGCATTGGCCCTAACAACTTCTACTGACTCAGACTCTGTACTCTTGGCTGTACATATTCTGTCCAGTATACATCCATCTTTGCAGATGTTGGCAAACATTTTACTTTTTTTTCCTTTGGACTGCTGTTCAAGTAGGAATTTTGTTTCCTTCCTTGTGGAAAAAAAAAAAAACCAAAAAAAAAAAGAAGAAAAAAAAGGCTCATTTCTAGTGTGTTGGTCAAGTATTTTAAAGCCAGCTAGTTGATGCAGATCTGCATACAGAGTGCCACACTAATCAGTCTTTCCAATTGGACTGAGGTACTTCAGCTCTAAGAACAGAACTGTCTGCAATTTCAATGTTTCCCAACTGGGAACCTGGTCTCTTTGGGCCAAGAGCAGAAAGAAGGGCTGTACTGAATTGTAATAACAGTCTTCCATGGCCTGTTCAATCCCGTGAGATTTCATCTCCCCTTGCAGGCTTCAGAGAGAACTTCCCGTTGATCTGCATCTGCGGTGCACAGCAGGGAGGCTGCCCTGGTTTCAACTGGGATAGGGTTAATTTTCTTCCTAGTAGCTGGTATAGTGCTGTGTTTTGGATTTAGAATGAGAATAATGTTGATAACACACAGATGTTTTAGTTGTTGCTAAGCAGTGTTCACACTAAATCAAGGACTTCTCAGCTTCTCATGCTGCCCTGCCAGCGAGGAGGCTGGGAGGGAGGAGAGGGGGGCACAAGGAGTTGGGAGGGGACACAGCCAGGATGGCTGACCCAAAGTGGCCGAAGGGGTATTCCATAGCATGGGATGTTATGCTCAGTATATAAACTAGGGGGAAAGCTGGCCAGGGACCGCTGCTGGGGAACTGGCTGGGCATCGGTCAGCAAGTGGTGAGTAATTGCATTGTGCATCACTTGGTTTGTATATTATTATCATTATTGTTGTTGTTGTTGTTATTTTCCCCTCCTTTTCTGTCCTATTAAACTGTCTTTATCTCAACTGACAAATTTTACTTTTTTTCGCAATTCTCTCCCCCATCCCACTGCAGGGGCGGGGAGTGAGCGAACGGCTATGCGGTACTTAGTTGCCTGCTGGGTTAAACCATGACAGAAGTACTGTTGCTAATTCTAGTAGGTTCACATTGCAGCCTGTTGGGTTTCCTCTTAGCTGTAATCACTCCCTCATACGTGCAAAGGTCTACACAGCTAGTATGTCTGCACCTGGAGTTATTCTTCTGAGCATGGTCATCAAATGAAGGCAATTCATTAAAGATAGATCAGAAGTAATACTAATGTCTGTTTGTCCTCTCCTGGAATCACCAGCTGACAAAGGCTGATAGCCATAAGTTAATTATCTGTTTACATAAGTGTGTCAACCCCATCAGGACATAATCTGTCACTAGTCCTTGACCTGTCCGTTAAGACCAATTGAAATAACCACCTTTTGAGATGTAAATTAAAAACATGGAATCAGGAGCAAAAAACATTTCTTAAACCGGTTTCCATCTCTGCAACTTCTAGGTTTACAGAGGAAGCCAAGAAGGAACGACATCCCTTTGCATACCTGCCCTTTGGGGCAGGACCTCGTGGCTGCATTGGCATGAAAATGGGTTTGCTGGAGATAAAAATTACTCTGTTGAGGATTTTGCAGAAGTTTCAATTCAAGACCTGCCCAGAGACTGAGGTTTGTACATACAGAGGCTCAAAGGCCATACTTGTCAACTTCAGGGAGTTGACAGTGTGTCCTGGACAGGACGACTGATTTGCCTTGTGACTTTCTCTTCATTTGAGAAAACTGCTAGAGCCACTTCCATAATAAGCAGGGACAGGAGGCCTGGACTGCACATTTTAATCAAACTGTGATTTAGCCTTTATGATTTTTCCAACAAAACAAAGAGTTACACAGCCCTGCCTTAGTGGAGAGCAGTGTAGCAGCACTGCAGTCAAAATACCTTGATTTACACAGGGTGAGAACGGGTGTATATCTTCCATGGGATCTTAGCACTTTAGTGTATGCCTATTGCTGTATACGTTGCACCTGGTGCTTACTCAGCAGCTCTAGAGTTTAGAGAGTTAATTTCTTTCTGTTCAGATCTACAGTATACCTGGACAACCACTGCCTCAGCCTCTGGCTGTAAATTCTATTTAATATTATACTACCACAGGTGACTATAAAACAAGTACTTTACAGCTTCCACAGTAATCCTGGTATGAATTGGTCCCCCAGCAAATATGTCTGTCTGTATGTGGAGGTGTTATACACACATAAACAAATAGATACAACCGTACATAAGATGCTCTTTTTTCTTTCAGATTCCTTTGCAGCTGAAATCAAAAGCCACACTTGGACCCAAAAATGGAATCTACATTATGCTAGAATCTCGCTAAAATGTACATCCTGAAGCCTCCTGGGATGGGACCCCTTGTTCAGTGACTCACTGGGTATAATTATTTTCCAAAATCCCAAAGCCAGGTAGGAGCATAAGTCCCACTGATGGTCAGTAGGTGCTGCCTCACTGCCCTCCTATGGGAGAGCCTCCAGTCACTTTTTGAAATGAAACATGGGTTCCAGTCTTTTTGGTGGTTTTCAAATTGCTGTGAATAGTACCTGTAAAGAAGAATCCCAATTCCACTTGCTTTTCTACATTACACTTCCTTTCACTCACCTTTGAGAATGCTTTTTTTGTGTTTAAGTTCAACAAATGGAGCAGGTGTTAAGCATACACGTGATTTACAATAGATTTGAATTACAATTCATTATCTCACACATCCTTCTCATGCACTTATAAGTCCCTACTGTAGAAAAAAACCCATGAGGCACCACAGTTACAGCAGAAGACCTGGCATCCAGTGCACTGGATTTTATCATGAACTCTGCTAAAAATCAAAGCTGAGTCTCCTGCACAATGCTTAATCTCTCCCTGTGTCTGTAAAGGAAAGGAGTTGCACCTTCTTCATGCTTTTGCAGGTATTTGAAATAATACGCTTAGATTAACAATTTGCACTTCGCACATTGCATCAACAGAAGAGGAATGAAGCATTCCCCTGCTTACTAGTTAAGTTTCAGTAGCTAAGACCAAAGAAATGAGGTGACAGCCATTTTTCTGGTTCCTGAACTGCTGTTGGGAAGGTGGAGAAAAAGAAGATACTAATTTAAAGAAAGCAAGAGGACTGGAGGAAATTTAAGGGTAATCAGGTGTTGGTACAACATCTGCTTCTCTTTGAGGCCTTTCCTTTCCAAGCATGGCAGTTGGCACCATCCTTGCCTAGCTCATTGGCTCAAGAAAATTAAGTGCTGCATGCACTAAAGCCAATGGCAAGGGAGATCATCAGTCCCAGCAGCTCTCTTGATTCCTTATGTGACCCCAGAGCAGGTCACATCCCAAGTGCCTCGCTCCGCTCAGAAAGGAACTTGTCTGGTTTCCAGCTGCGGCAGCACCATGGGGCCATTCAAGCTGTGTGACTGTGCACGTGCATCTTCACAGCCAAAGCAGCAGTACGCTTCCACTCTTCACATTCCCTCCATGCTTTCCTACTCCTCTGGAAAGCCCTTCAATCACCACACAGCTAGTGGGGAGCATCACACAACAGTGATCAATTGACCAGAAAAAAAAGCCCAAACATTGCCTTCAGTGGGCACCGCAAACTGGTTGGCTCTACAACAAAACCATGAGAGGAGATGGTCTCAGTCTCCGGGTCTTTTTTTTCTTTTAAGTTGTTTTTATAAATAGCAAAAATTCTTATGGCACCATAAAAATAAGGAAGCAGCTTTTGGTTCTTTGCAGGTGTCGACCTTCTGCCTGCTGACATACTCTGCTTGAGGTTTCCTTAGGTACAGCATCTCTCTTGGTGGTATGCACAGAGAAGTGTCATGGCAGCAGGAGGAAGAGACTGGCTGCTCAGCTTCGCTGCAAGAATTGCTGGAAGGAGCCATCTGCTCACTGGTGCCTAGCTAGTTCCATAGTTTCTCTCCAGCAAGCACCTTTTGCTGCCTTTTTCCCACATGCTGCCTTAACACTGATCAAATTACTGTATCCTGCTCCTGGAAGATTTTCTTTCTCTTTCATGGGATTTCTTTTTTTATTATTTTTTTTAAGCAGAACTGTGCAGATAGTGGTGGTAAATACTGACTTGGCAGTCCTGGAATTGTTCCTTTTTCCATCTCTGGCATGCTCAACAGAAGTGCCCTGTTACAGACACACTGATTATATGAATTACTGATGGAGTGATTGTTATTTATTTGAAAAGCAACACACTGTATATACCCTAGTTTCTACACATTATCCGTCATTTTTCCCTCTTGAAAACAGTGTGCTGGCAGCTGATTTCCTGTAGGGCTTATACATACAACTGGCAAAAAAGTTGGGTGGGCCTTGCCTAAAAGCTTGCTCACCTACCTGAATGAGCAGGAAGATCATTCCAGTCTGAGGTCAGCTGTCAAAGGCTTGTTTGTCCCTTCAACACTTTTTTTACTGTTTTTCTTCCTTACGTGAATTAGCAGGTTGTTGTGTGCTTCGTTTTTGACCAAATACTCCAAGACTAAATCAAGCTTGTGCTTTTCTTCCATATGCTTTTGTATGGACTGTTCTACAACTTGTCTGAATGCTGTTTATATCCGCAATATTTAACCAAGAAAGTGGCACTAACGTGTAGAGTAGTTGAACAGCTCATACTTCTGTGCCTGAGCAGAGCATTATCATCTTGAATACTGTGTTGACTTCACTGGAAAAAACCCAGTACTGCAGTGGCTGCAACTGTGCATCGCATTTCACAGGCTTGGCAACTGCACCAAGTCTTTCCCAGCCACTCCTAACTTGAACACAGACAGTATGTGTGCAAGTAAACTCACTTGAGTCTGTGCTAAGGTTTTTTCAACTGTCCTGCAAAGTTTTCTCATTAGGAAGTATTACCTGTTTTCACCTGTCAGTTTGTAGTGGTGTGGAATAGAGGAATTATTTTGGCAGCTGTGGGCCAAGTCATATGTCTGGAAGTGCATCATCCCTTGTTCTACATGCAGGCCTAGTAAGACAGCTACAGAAGTAAGATAGAGAAAAGGCTGCCAACTTTCCAGTAATATAGGAAGAGCCCCAAGCCATTTCTTCCTTGTAAACAACAGCTGCTGGCAGAGTCACCAGACACTGCACAGACACTTTACCTGGATACTTACTTAATGATGCTGGCCCTCACCCTGGCTGTGTGGGCTTAGCCACATACTTAAAGAGCGAACTGTGTTGAGGGATCAGTTCTGCTCTAGCCCCCTGGAAGCACACATCAGTAAAAAAACAAGACACAAGACCAACAGCAGCTCTCCAAACCAGAAACTGGTAATACCATGTTAATCACAGTGTGCTTGTGCACCCATATAACATGGTCCCAAACTGATCCTGAGCAGAACTGGCTTCAGGAGTCATAAAAAACCCCCCAACAAACTACCAGAAAAAAAAGCATTATGTTTATAGTCGCAACATCAAAACATAACTTCATATCCTTAAGTTATGGTGACTATTAGCATTTCTGGTACAGCATCTTTCAGTCAACAGCAGTTGAGTCTAGAGAGGAACAAGGAAGCTGATTTAAAATAATTTCTCTCCTCAGAAACAGTAAGTGAGTGTGTTGTCTTGCATTGCTGAGCTGTGGGTTTGTTTAAAATCGGGCATGTCTGTTTTACAAAAGGGTCTTAGTCATTCTCTGACAGCTGATACAAAGCAAAGGCTGCTTGGTAAAGGAAAGCTATTAAAAACATCTTCTGAGACTTTGCAATGATTACAGAAAGCTGTCAGTATAAAATGGTATTTTAATGAGACTGCTGATACAGAAAACCTTTACAGTTTTGTACTTTATAAATACTATTACTACAAAAACGCATCTGGGTGTTAGAAATAATTATGCTTCGTTGATTGCAAATTTGAACTATCTGTTCTTACCTGGCATTAATTTCCTCTCTGTGTGTGGTACTTTCTGAAATGGCCACCTTCTCATTTCCTTTTTTCAAATTATGTTTCCAGTTTGGACACAGCTTCACCTAAATATCAGACTCTTCTGTACATTTATAGTAGTAAACATGCTAAAAGAATTTACAGCTGACTTATAAACTGTTTATTTCATTGCTTGGTTCACACTGGCCCCGCTCTCTTTCTTCTGACTGTGAAAAGTCTGATCAGGTTTTAAGATGTTTGCTCCCTGCACTGCTGGGTGCTATGGCTATGTCATGGTTCAACCCCAGCCAGCAACTAAGCCCCACACATCTGCTTGCTCACGCCCCTGTGCCCAGTGGGATGGGGGAGACAATCAGAAGGAAAAAAAGTAAAACTTGTGGGTTGAGATAAGAACAGTTTAATAGAACAAAAAGGAAGAAACTAATCATGATGATAATAACAGTAATAAAATGACAGTACTAAGGATTAGAATATACAAAACAAGTGATACACAATGCAGTAGCTCACCACTCGCTGACTGATGTCCAGGTAGCTCCTGAGCAGTGATCTGCCTCTCCCAGTCAACTCCCCCCAGTTTATATACTGGCCATGACATCCCATGGTATGGAATACCCCTTTGGCCAGTCTGGGTCAGCTGTCCCGGCTGTGTTCCCTCCCAGCTCCTTGTGCCCCTCCAGCCTTCTCGCTGGCTGGGCATTGAGAAGCTGAAAAATCCTTGACTTAGTCTGAACACCACTTAGCAACCACTGAAAACATCAGTGTGTTATCAACATTCTTCTGGTACTGAGCCCAAAACATAACACTATACCAGCTACTAGAAGGGAAATTAACTCTATCCCAGCCAAAACCGGGACAGGCTACTTTCAAGGAGGGTGCAGGATTCCCTCAATTGCTAGGCTTTTTGCAAGTAGAGATGAATTTGTGACCAGGCCTGAAACAAGAAGTGCAAGGGAGCTATTTGGCCTTGTGAAGCTGATCTCCTGCTAAAACAGGTAAGCACCAGTAACCTTGGCCAGGTAACAGTCATCCCCCTCCCTGGATCTTTGTTCTGGAAGTACTCTAAGTAAAGCAGCATCTCTACAACTCCCACTTGCCATTTGGCCCCAGGGCAGCTCTGAGCAATAGTGTCTAAGAAGCAAAGTGCAAGCCTTCTCCAAGCCAAGCAGGACCAAGCACACTCCTATAGCTGGTATGCACTATCCACCTCAGTTCCTCTGACCCACCACCGCTACTGCACCAGGCTGCAAGTATCCAAGCTGGGTAACGTACCCCTGCTCCTTTGCTGCCGCCACTTACAGACGGGATTTTGACACCCGTATCTTACCAAATCTAGGCAGAATATCATGACAAACCTGATGACAGGCAAGACATGTTAAATGGTGTGGTGGGTTGACCTTGGTTGGCTGCCACACCCCTACCCAGCCCAGCAAATAGGGGGCCAGTTCATATACTACCCTGCTCTATACTGTACTACATAGCAAAGTTGGCTGCTGGCTTGCTATCTGTCTTGCCACGCTGGACCTGGTAGCAAACCCAGAAACAACCTTTACAGCTTATCTTTCTCCTCACATGGTGTAGGAGGGAGTGAGAGATTATTACACTGTTCCTGCTCAGTTTCTTAAGTAGCCAAGAGATATCCTCCTCACTCAGAGAAGAGGTTCAATATCAATTTTTGTCTGAAGTTAGATTTAATGCAAATGATTCTTTAATCTGTTAATTTCCAATGCAATCCAAACAGCTATAGAGGGACTCCACTGCTTAACAGCAGCATCTTTAAGAAAGTTACCACAAAAAGTTATCACTGCAGTTTCAAAAGTGGAAAACATGGGACTTTCTTTTTTTTGTGTGTGTTAATGGAGAAATAACAGTTGATAAAGTAACATAACCAGCCATTTTATTCCAGTTATTTTACTTACACACATGCACACACTCTTACACATCACGTCCAAGAATTAAGTTAAAGCCTTTAAAAATACTGATATTAATCAAAAATGTTAGTAAAAAAAAATCTCAGCTTTTTTTCATGAAAAAATGTTTGTTTCCATTCTCTGGCAAAATATTAACATGACATTAGCTATTCCAGTTCTTAGCTGAAATGCTGGTTATGTTCAGAGGAAGAAAAGCATACCACCAGTATTCACATTCACCATGAATGTGTAGATGAACATGGTTTTTGTTTGGGCAGAAAAATCTTATTCTGCACAGGTATGCATAGCTTTCGTACATAATGTTATCCTCCTCAGCGAATGTAGTATTTGCTGACAAGCTCATTTGCTGACATTAGATTTATCATTTGTGTTCTATTATAAATCTTTCAAAAGAAAGAATACAGTTGACTTGTTTCTCCACATCTTGTTTTACTGGTTTAAACAAGAATAGGAGTATTTTCCTTTAGGTATCATGTTCCAGTTTTGCAGTGCATATAAAAAGAAGTTCTGCACAGCCTTACTCCAGCTAATCATGGCTAAGCTCCTGGTTCACAGTGCTGAAGTAATAAAGAATTACCCAGTGTACATCTGTCAGTCATCATGCAGATGAATTAAAAAGAAGTGCTTCTAGAATACAGGTAGAGATGAGCTTTTTTTGGTCCTATACAAAGTATATCTTAAGACTTTTGTGGTACACTATAGCTAACAAGTACTCATTTAGGAGCATTACAGCTGTGATAAAGTATCTGTCTATGCATCACCAACTTTAATCTTAAGAAATACTTGACAGTTCATGCCTTATTATCTGCATACATCTATGCTGACTGCTCAACCCTAATAACATCTTTTGCTGGGAACAATAAAATATTCAACTTAATCTTCAGATTTTTATAGGTTTCAGCTCTGTGGCTGAAGACCACTCCCCGCGTAAGCACGTTTTTCTGCAAGGAAGTCCTAAGAGACCTTGATCACACAGGTAACCACCTTATCTCCTGCAACCAAAGGGGCAGTACACCTAATAAGAGACAGTCACTCACTGTCCTTCCCAACAGCTCTAAGAAATCCACAAAGTTGTTCCACAGAAACAGGGTATTGCTAATCAAGCAGTGAAAGCAGTGCATTTCATTCCTAAGGATGATATTCTTAAGTAACAGGTGAGTGCCTCCTCTTCCTCCCTCCCAGCACCTGCCACTGTTCTTATTCGTAGGCACAGTGAAAGTGAAAGTCATGAAAAACTTGTGTTCCCACAGACCTCAAATACATCATTTATTTGATAGAGCAAGTCAACTAAGCAGCACAGCACCAAGCAACCCTTGCTATGCTTCATGTCTTTGGTACTTGTTTAAAATGAGAAAATTATCAAGTGAAAATAAGTCTGGGTTCCTTTTCAACAAGCAAGTTTAATTTTTGAGGCTTTGTTGGTGAAAATTAAGTAGGGACAAAAACCAACACTGCAGAGTTTGTACAGTCTCATTTGCAAACACTTGAATGTCTACTGTTACAGGAGACGGATTATTAAAAAAGCAGGTTTTATCAAATTTTGAGTTAAAAGACAAACAGGTAGAAGACAGCCTCTGACCAACAAGCACATGTAAAGATCTATCCTGAAACAATTGTAACTAAGTATTGTTTAAACTTGGCAGTCATAGCCAATCCTCATATTACAAGCGTCAGTGAATTCGCCTAATAAATTTATAAAAGTCTCTAGTAATTCAGGGAAACATGATACCTGCTAAAGAACAGGAGACAGACACAGAATTTTAAGAATTCTAAGACATCCTTTGTGTCTTTTTACCCCTCATTTTCTATTGTACAGAAAGGATAGAGAATAAATGTATCTGAGCACTCACCTACCCAATTATGTAACTTCTAAAAATCACTTTTTCTCTCTTAAGCCAATACTAAAAAAATGTTCATGCCAGCTAAACATAATGATGACAGGTTTTGCTGCTATAGCATTTTTGCTGATGCCTGGTTAGTGTATTCTATGAGATACTCTGGATAAATCTGCTGCTTCTCAAAGATGACAAAAATAGAAGGGTTTGAAGAGTCATTCACACAACTGTCATAGAAATTTTGGTTGTCCTTCAAGGGAGGCCGAACATAAGAAGAACTACCAAGAGTGAACTCCCCCACCAGCACCCGTGCCAGAAACATGGTCTTGATGTATAAGTCTTCCTTGCAGTAGCAGTCAGAATAAGATGCATCCCGTGCAAAATAGCTTCCTGCAGAAGAGACACCAAGACAGAATTGATAAGACACCAAAATTGCAGGGAAGGAAGTGATACAGTGTGAAAGCAAGTTCATAAGCAAATCCATTAAGTGGTTCATGAACAGACTTTCCAAAGCCTTCGCTTGTCCTGTGTATTACCTATACTTTTATTTTTCACAGTACGCATATTAAAAAGCCCCTCAAGTAATGTTTTAAATGTTATCATACGCCTCAAAAAGATTCCCTCCTGACCCTAGAAGGCCACCTTACCCAATCTCACCCAACTTGCTCTCCTGACAGAGGCTACTAATATTCATTACAACATTTCTGAGAGTTACAACGTATTCAGTTGGATGGGTGAGTAATCGGTCAGCCTGTCTCTTGGCTATTCCACTTGGTATGTTGATCCTTTCCTGTACGCAGGACAATGTAAACGAATATAATTTGCTAACAAGGCAAAAACCCTGTAACCAGGGTGGCATTTACAGTCCTGGGAAAAAAAACCCAAATAACGTCAAGTTGCCTTCCTGTAGGAGCTTGGAGAAAGTGGAACAGAAGTAAGCCTGGACCCTAGAAGAAACCATCCCTAGAACTGGCCTCTCCTAAGCTTGTCCTTTCTTGCAAGGACAGAGTGGGACATAGAGAATGAGGCCTTTCAGTATGCATTAGCTACAAATGATCATTACCAAAGTCAGATATGTTGTCCACATCATCCCAGAGATAAATAAGTCCTATATCAGCTAAGTGCCCTCTTTCTAACTTTATGCCTCTCCAGTAACTACTGAGAGTTTTTTAGCAAGTCTAGCGTTAATGAAAGAGCTGAAAAACAACCTTTGCCATAGACTGTCCCATGAATGCCACAGATCCTCCAGTCAAAGTTTTGCTGACAGATGGCATCAACATATTTTTTACTGGTCCCATGAAATAAAAGTCGCTCATCCACAGCCTTTCCACCATTGCTCTTCTGCATTTGTTCCTTCTGCCTGCAAAAAGAAGCAGTATCTTTGCAGTTCCACAGTGGCTGTACCCAGACAGGTTCCAGCCATACTTGGACTCAGAAACAATATTAAAGAGTACATTCTGAAAATCCTTACGTTAAGGTCTAAGCTTTGGGCATACAGGGTATCTTGCTGTGTACAAACATGCTTTCATTATGCACAAATGACTCCAGATACGTAATAATAAAAATGCTTTGTATCATTCACTGCCTGTTGGGAGAGGGGAAGGAATCTTAGCTTTTTTTTTTTTTTTCCCCTAAACACAGAACTTCATGTTAAGGCTTTCCCTCAGTGAGTTTTGCATTTAATTTTGAAGGCTGTTTCAGTTTTGACCAGCTACAAACCAGTGTTTGCACCAAATGTGACTAATTATCGGCTTCAAGGCTTCAGCGGAAGGCAGCTGTCCTGGACACAGGCCTGGCAGAAGTCAGAACCACTTACCTGGGAGCAAGGATTCTTCCCACAGAGCTCATCTGAATACTCTAAGCTCTATGTCTTGACTGAGTTTTGGTTTTGTTGGTAGGTCTTTATCTACGTGTTGATCCTGGCTAGGTATTTCAGTAGGGGATGGAAGCAGATTCTTTAATGCAGCTGCATTTCAGGAATGCGCATGTCTATCTTTAGCATACAGCTAACTGCAGAAACAACAAACTTGATGTACACATACCAGAGCAATATTTTACACATACCATTGATAGAGTTCCCAGAGAGATGGGTTCTGAACTCTACGAATCCTTTTAATAACTGTTTTGGGCATTGTGCGTTGAAAGTCCACTTTGACTTTCTTGTATTCTTCAGAAGAACTGTCAAGCTCAATCAGCTGTAAGGAAAAGATTAAAAAGCTACTCTCATCTTTTACTAAATCATAACAAAGTCACCCTACCCTACCTAGTGCACTACTCAGACCTTTAAAGTCTTTTCTGTGAAGCAGAGGTACAGGAAGCAAAAGTACTCTTGGAAAAAATGCAGATTAGAGAACCCTGCTCTGTAAAAGTGAGCTCTTACCAAGGGAACATTAACTCCTGGGGTTTAAGACACCAAGGTTGCTTTCTCACAGGACCTTAAAGGAGCTGCATGCTTTTGTGCAGCCACCCAGCCCCCTTTCTAATATTTGGACCAAGATACATTTGCATGTATATATCAAACAGTACCTAAATACATAGAAGAAAAGAGCACATGAATAAAAGAAGGACATAGAATTTATGTTGCAGCAAATCAAAGAGTACCTCTACACTCATGCTTTATAAATCTTTATACTCCCTACAGCCAGTGAACAGAAACTGCACTGCCTGTTATGTTTTTAAATAAATTGAAAAGGCTTTATTCAATCAACCATTTTAGGGAAGAGTAGAGACACACCACCAAACGTCAGTCCTAAAAGCAAGCAAAGTTTTCTAATTGCATGTTTTCCCTAGGAACATCAAGAATGTTAATGTTAGCCTTCCCTACTTTTTATTAATAATTTTTTGAGGATTTGCATTTTGCAAGTTAGTAATTTTCAAGCTTTATATAAGAAGATCTTTCCCATAGGTATCATTACTAGAGTTGACAGAGGTGGTGGTGGAGGCAGGCAGGAAGTCAGCAAGGTAAACCATGCAGATACCAGCTGGGTGTGTTACAAAGGTAAACAAGTTCACTCCACTAGAGTTATGGTACATTTTAATAAATGATCCCAGCCTGAACCCTGCTCATTTCAGCAGTGCTCCATAGACATGCAACAGTGTACTCAAACACAGCTCAGGGAATGGCTACCCTGAAGTTCACAGGCATGATTTCTCTCTGATGCTTCAGCACATGTTGGTCTTCAAAGCTATGCATCTTGGGCACCAGTAACAGTGTTGCTAATACAGCCTAAGCTTCAGGCAAATTTGCCAAGCAAAGGGATAAACAGTAGCAGTGAAAGCCAATGTTGCCATGGTTATAATGGCACCATTTGTTAAGTTTAAATTTGGGTCTAGTTTCACCTCTAGGTCTGCCCAGTGTGATATCGGGCTCAAATTTACCAACACCTCTGCATTACATTACATAAGAAACAGTCATCTACAAGAGCACAAGAAACGCTGAACTTGTGATGTAACAAACGTGTATATGACAAAACTGATGGAGACAGGAAAAAAAAAAAAACCTCCAAACCTTGAATCCCAGTTCAGGCAGGGCAGATTTGTCCCAGTGAGCTGGAATGCCCTTAAACTCTTCTGTATGTTTAAAGCCCCTGTACATTACAAGACATATTACAAATAGGTAATCAAAACAAAACAAATCCCTACATGTTATATACATATGATACTAAACATTTTTGCCAAGTTTAGAGATAATATAACATTCTGAACATATTCAGAAATATTTCAAAATTGTCTTTTCAGTTCAGTACATGACAATATTTGTTCCAAATCATGTCAAGACTTACGGCAGGAAACAAGATGCCAAATGAGAAAACAAATTGGATAGATACATGCTGAACTAAACATGAAGCCAGTTCTCTTAGTTGCAAAGAGTTGAATGTATACATAAAAGCTCTGCCTCACTGGGGTAGATAAATAAAAATGCATCCAGTATTATCAATGTGACAGAAACAGGATAGATACAGCCCTCTACTTCCACCCCAATTTTAGTTGGGTGTGTTTAGCTGCTCTTTTCTATGTTAAGCAAGCACTGTGTGCTACAAGGGAACGCGTAAAAAGAAGTTGGCTGTTACATGCAATCATATAAAACTTCTCCCCTTGCAGACTCCCACCTTTTGCTCCACCTTTAACAACTACTATTTTTCCTCTCAGATTGTCTGGTTGTTCTCAAAAGAATTGTTTGTAAAGTTGTACTTAGCTTTGAAAATTACTGATCTTAGATGTCAGAAAGGGCTAGTATACATAAAAGTCACTGCTTCCATCTGTATCAGCTGCTCTAGTAAGATAGCTCCCTACCACGTTGCTACATGTTAAATTATTTTCTATGCTTCCACACTTTCTATAGCCAAGCCCAAACTTTCTTCACTCCCAAGACTCCTGAATTGCTTGAAAACTCTGCAGGCTGCAATACTGCCCTGGCTAGACATTGTTGTAGGAAAGGTATGTCCCTTCCGCTCTCAATTTCTTTTACAATTGCCTTAACAGCTACTCCTCTGCCTTATTTACACCCTTGAAAGACACTGCATTCAAAATGCACTAAAACCATCACCGCAGAATAAGCAGTTGCAGTTTACCTTGCTCTTGTCTTTTCTACCTCTGTCTGAGAGATAAATTTAGGTCTTCTGCAAATCTCTCTCTCTGTTGTGTAGCGAAGGTTTTTCTGAATCATGGCTGGGAAAATAAAAATAATACCCTGAACAATCAGATGTTTTTAGAAAGCCTTCACACTGCAGCAAAACTTGCCACTAAGTTGTTTTGTCAAAAATCTTGACAAAAAAGGGCATTGAGCTTTTTTTCTTGCAACACAAAGGGAAGTCAGATCAGGATGTGGAACCCACTGTTGATCTGTATAAACGACCAAGAAGGATTTCAGTTTCAGTTTTGCCCTTAACTTTAGAAGGAATGATAGACAACAGTAGCTATTTTCCTGTCATTATTCCATTAGCCACACTTAACTGAAAAGGATCATTGTAAAATAAGTATCTACTTTTGCTCCACGGATTGCATCCTCTCCTTCTCAATTTTCAAGCAAGATACTCCTTTCCTACATGTAGTTGTAGATTTCAAGCCCTAGAAAAACAATCTAGCAGCTATCACAGGCCATTAATTTTTATTGACCACCAACAGAAACAAGTCACAGCAACCTGAATTTTAGAGGCATTATTCCTGGATCTTGGAACCTCTCCAGTAGTTACTGCCACATCATACTAGCAACTAAGAGTCAGTAGCAGTGAGGAGAATGAGGCCTTATCCTCAGAGAGAGACACAGGAAGAAAACCAACCAACCAACCCACCCACCCCTTGGCACCACCAAGCCTAGAAACTAAGTTTTGGAAGACATCTACATTACGTATATTTGCCTAAGTTACTAAAAAAGCCCAAACCTTAGAAAAGGGATTGATTTACTATGCAATTTCCCTTCTAAGCCAGACAAGTTTCCCCAGCCTATAGAGAAGATTACAGCGTTACTTTCAACTGAAACACAAACAACGTATCACATGCCATTTCTGCCTGTTTGGTTTTTTTTCCATGTGGAATGAGATAGTAGCGGAGAGTTAGATCAAAGGCAACTACACCAAAATGACAGTCTAGGCAGGCTGATTCCCACCACCACTATTCCTCATGATTTTTGAAAAGGATACCTGGAAAGGCAACAGCTCAGAGAGGACAGTACCATCACAAGTGGCTTAAATTTCCTAAACTCTCGGGAAATACTTCTGCCTACTTTGACATAGTCAAGGTATTTCTTCAGCCTTTCCAGACAGGCAGAGCTATGAAAAGAAAATAGCTACCTAAACCTTCCAATGCTAAGGACTGTCTGGACCCTACACCTTGCCCAAGTATTTGTTTTTCTGCAAGCCAGTGATTAAAGCAGACCAGAAGCAGGCTTACCAAGTCTTCCAGAAGATTTTCACCATTTGTATTGGTGCTAGCATTAATGGCAATGTCACATTTGGACTTGCTGGCAGACATTTTGAAACCTAGCACAAGAACTTCTCAGAAATAAAAGGTATAGAGGAACAGAAATGCCACTTTGCTTATGTGGACAGGTCTTACCCTGAGAACTTTGACAGAGGCTCTGTCTCTGTAAGCATTGCAGTTCAAGGGTCAAATTTCTGTCTCCTATCTCCTGGAGTAATGTAGTTTAAAACCACAAAAGTCCTGGGAAGGAGGGAGGGAGGGAGAGACAAAACAAAACCACAAAGCAAATGGAACCTACCTCCAAAATTGAGTTCATATTCATGTCTTCCAGCTTTAAAGTTCAGCTTTGGGGAACATTTGGCTATATAAGCTTTCTCCAGGTCATCACTGGAGACAGTGGCAGCTCGATGATTACCATCCTGTCAGGCCAAAACCAGAGAAAAAAAAAAGATTCTCCTGCTCTGTTATATACAAGCAAGTTTAAAACCCAACAACTGTCATATGGTATGGTATGGTGGTTGCAGTACGTATCAGCTTTTGGGCATGATAGCAGCTATCATGGCAAAAGCCATGTATTAAGCAGTTGAAACTGCCCCTAAACCAAATCAAGTAGTGTTGTGAAGCCTAAACTTACACTGCAAAGCGCATGCTTTGAACGCTACTCCTGAGACTGCACATTCACCGACCAGACCTTAGCAAAGATGCACAGAGTACTACTAGAATCTCAGAAAAGGAAGTTTAGTCAGGAGCAATGAAAAGAATGTATTCGTATGACCCTATCTGACAAGACTCACTGAAGAATTCTCTGTCAGTAATATTTGTGACTCACCAGTGAGCACTCCCCTACCTGAACCAATCAAATTCACAGGCAAAAGATCCCATTAAGCCTCTAAAGTCCATCTGTACAGTGTAAGTAAGGAAGGGGTTACAAAAGACGGGGAGGTTATAAACACTGTGCACTTTTCAGTAATTCTGCACTTTTAACACAGAGTTGAGAGTCTCCCCATTTCTCCACACTTACTTTTTTTCCATACTCCTGCCACAGGCCATATTCGTCTTTCCAATACCAGATCCATTCTGTTGTAAGAACGAAGTGAGGGGGTTTGGTCACAGAGGAGGCTGTAGAAAGACGTCTAACCTTTGCAAACCCACAGCGCATATTCAGAAAACAGATACATGACGAGACAGAGCCACTTTCAGTAACACCATTATTAAATCTATTTAAAAAAAAAAAAGGGAAAAAAAATCAGAACTGTTTCTGAAGCTTTACATATAGATTCAGAAGCCCACCACAAATTTTCAAATTAAGTCAACATCATTCAAAAGCAGAACACAAACCTGCAGTTTCCACAACAATCCTAGCTCTGTCTTATGGCTGTACATATTTTGCATTGCAGTATTACATCTCACATTGGTTCCATGGGCAGTAATCACTATCAACTCATAAATTAGTGAGTTACATAAGGTGAATAGAAACAGTGGGAAATGTAGGCTGCCTTCTTCTTGCTAACCAACTATATTCTAAACAGAACACTGTCATAACTTAAGCACCGCTTCAGTGAGCCTCTAGCATAACATAAGAGGGCTAGGTAAATTCTCCAGCATGGGACACAGCACACTGCTATGAGCCCCTTCCAATACCCTCTTCATGCTACATAACCAGTTCCAAACTCTTAAAGGTATTTCCATTTTCTTAATGTTCTCTGCACCCAAGAATATCTATATCTCCAGGTACACAAAGTATTCTACCAGTTCCACGATATGGACTGGAGGAAAAGGGGGCAGGATGGGAAAATCTCATGCTCCTTTTCCATCCTCCAGCTCAAAAGATGAAAGATAAGGTTACTTCTAATCATGGGGTCAAGCTGTGTATTGACAAGCTCTAACCAAAGACAGATTCCCACAAGTACTTGTGATAAAATCACCATCCTCTGCAGTTTTCCAGCCATTCCAGGTGAGGATTAAGACCTGCTATAGTAGCAGCAGTAAGAAGCATTTATACATTTTTTCACAGCAAAGAATACTAGAGTCTATGGGTCAGTCACATAAAGTAACTGTGGTGGATTGACCCCGGCCAGCAACCAAGCACCCACACAGCTGCTCACTCACTCCCCCTCCCCTCCTCTCCCCTGCACAACAGAGGGTAGAAAATAGGAAGGGCAAATGCAGGAAAAGTTCTGGGTCAATATAAAGGCAGTTCAATAGGTGAAGAAGGGGGTGGGTGTAAATAAACGAACAAACAAATAAATAAAGCAAAGCTAATCGCTAACCATCTCCCCAGGCAGTCTAATGCCCAGCCAGCCTCGAAACAGTAGCCACCTTGGTAACCAAAAACTCAACCCTCTTCTTCCTCTGCCCCAGGTTTTGTTGCTGAACATGATGTTACATGGTATGGAAGATCCCTTTGGTCAGTTCAGGTCAGCTGTCCCAGATGATCCTCTCCCAACCCCTTGCCCGCCCCCCAGCCTACCCACTGCAGAGGAGAAGGGCAGAGTCGGAAAAAGATAAAGCCTTGACTCTAGGCAAGCATTGCACAGCAACACCTAAAACACTGGCACATTACCAGCACGGCTTTAGTCATAAATCCAGAACACAGCACTACACAGGATGTTATGAAGAAAGTCAACTCTATCCCAGCCAAACCCTGTATGGTAACCCAGAGAGTCCTATACAGACTCCAGGCATAAGTAAGTCACAATGGATCAGATCTCCAGCACCAGTAGATCAGCAAATGAAGGTCAGCAGAAGAATACCAAATGAAGCTACTTACGCGATTGACTGCAATAGAACTGTAGCAGTTTATAGCCACTAAGGGCCTCCTGATCCAATATAACAAACTCCAAACATTATTAAGTTTTGTAAGTTTATACCTGGCATTATTGGGGTCACAATATGCTTTTTCTATTTCTTCCATATTCTTCAAGTCCTTCCAGGTATTACCATCAGAGATCTGCCATCTATATGGCAAGTGAAAATGAGTTCTGATACACTTGTCTATAAAAGTTTAAAAAAAAAAAACAAAGTAGTAAGAGATGCATTATTTTTACAGGCTACGAGAAAAACTCCAACATTTCAGGGCTCTACGCCCAGCTGATGAAAGTATCAAATGCATAGCTATGGAAAGTGTTCACCTATGGAATCATTACAAGCAGTAATTTAGAATTTTTCAGTGTGAGCAAGCAAAACTTAATTTTTGAGCTTAGGCAGAAGTTCCATTTCTGTACCTACTAGATTCTCTTTGTGCATCACAATTGCTAGCAGGAGCTCAGTGGTGAAAGATCATTCTGTCTTCTCGGTTTCAGAGATATAAATTTACAATGAATCAAGATCACAAACTCATACAAGACTACTATTTCGTATACAGAATAACAGTGTAGACTCTAACATCTGTGCTTAACCACTTAGTCCCAAATTGGTATCACTGAGGAGGAAAAAAAAAAAAAAACCAAACAAAAACACAACAATGCTTAGTTTTATGATAGGAGATAGCTCATTTAGAGACTTCAAGAAGTCTCTAAGGGTTCAGGCCTCATCAGGAACAAAAGTAGCCGTAGCAGTGGCCCAGGTATCACAAGCGTCACTCAGAAATCATTCGAAGAGTCAGGATGCAGTCACTCCACAACAGGAGCGAAGATCACATCACCAGTACGTATATGCATAAGCTTGAGGCTAGCTTTCATAGTAGAACAACAGGCAACTTCACTACAGGGGAAAGTCAAGGAGACTGCACCACATGGTTCATATGAGAAAGTGTGCAGTACAGCAGGGAGCTACTACAGGTCCGAGAATATCAAGAAGGAAAAGAATGACAAAAGGACAAGAGGAAAGCTGGCACAGCAGCTTTTTTCCTGGACAAGTTGAAACATTTTGAAAGGGAGACAGCTTGGACAGATGGAACAGAAAAGTGCTAAAAGAAACAAGGAAGAATGTAGAATTCAGAGTATCTTTTGTAGCTATTTGAAATGGGACTCCTATCATTCAGCAATCCCTTAAGTGAACACAGGTGGAGTAGCCAATCTCCAACACAGGCAAATATTACACATTTCAGAGTAAAACAAAATAGGTCCTTTGTTTGGTATACCAGGTAGGTCAAATACTTTCCTAGCAGCACTCAAGGTTACAACAAGATTTAACTAAAGGTAAGCATAAGCTTTGAAGTTTCCCGTGTGAAAGATAACTCTCACTTTATAAGAAAAGGAAAATAGACTGGACTGGCTACAGTCACAACCTACCTTTAAAGCCACAACTTCTGTACAGATGATATAAACAGATCTGTTCCAATTCATCATCATTTGCAGTTGAGGGCTCTCGGCCAGAGCTGTGTTTTCTCTCTAGAAGGGGGGAATTATAAGCCTTATAAATAATCTTTGTTCCAACAAGCCCTCTTAAAAGTGTACCTATGGGTAGAGAAGATGCCCAAAAACTGTGTTTGTAACTATGTAACTGCATACAGCTCCAGAAAGACGCTGAAGTCTTTTATACCTTGTATACTCAACAGTCCTGTCCCTTTATCCATCCTTTCTGAACTTGACTTTCCTGTCTGTAACTGCTGAATTCCTCAGATAGTTTTTAGCTATCACTGCAAAATAAGAATAGAATCCAATGCCTTTATATTTCTAGATGGACTTGAGTTAACCTTGCATTCCACAGAGCTGTTCACATTGGCAGCTATAAAATCTGAATTCTCAAAATTTGATATTTCTGTAAACTAAAGCACACCTGGAAACAAAGAAGGGAAGAAGGAACTGCAGAGAGAATAGCAGAGATGAACACACACTCTTGGATTTCCCATTCTGTTATCCTTTTCTTTCCTGCTAAATTATACTTTACTTAGAATTCTAAGGAACTTCAAAAGAAAAGAACAAATAGAATATTACATCTCTGAGAAGTAACTAGGATAGTGCTGTCTGTGAATTCTTGTGCTAGACAATCACTACATTAAAAAAAAAAAAGGATGAAGTAGTTCATAATCACACAAGTAAACACCATCCCTATTCTCTACCCTTGTTTATATGGGTTTTTTACCAAGAAAAAAAATTTTAGATCTCCCTATTTCCAGCTGCTGTTATGCTTTTCTAAGCCCAAATTTAAGATTTTTATAAACACCAAGCACTTTATTTCTCAGGAACCCATAATGCCTTGAAATCCTCTTCACTTGTCAAGACACAAATCTCTCTCAATGAGATAGGTGCAAGGTCTCTCCTAAAAGACACATAAAGATGTAAATTCATTTTTATTTTTCTTAATGTCATCTGTGAGAATGTTACATCCACTATAGTGACTCTTCTTCAGATGTTTTCAAAAGATGGCATGACTTACCTTTGCATGGTGAAGACTTGGCATCTTCTACGTCATACATGTTCCTGTTGCCATTTTTTATGTCATACATATTCCTATAAATGGAGGGTAGTTTCTCAATAATGTTTGAGCTCATACCCTGTCTCTCCAGTTTGTCATAACATTCTGACTTTAAGAAGTCATGGGATCGCTTGCAGCTGCTGCCAAATCTGCACTGTCCCCGCAAAAAGTACTGGCAAACATGCAGTTTGGTGCAGATCTTTTTATAGGTACAAGATCCATAAAGTCCATCACCTTTGTTATAATGCAAGCAGACCTTGGGTAGAGGAAAAAAAAAAAAAAAGAATTCAAAGATTCAAGTATGATGTGCTCATATAGACTGTTTGAATTAACAGATTTTAAATTTTTACAGCTATGTGTTTACATTTGCATTTAAAAAGACTTATACAAGTTTCTTCTTCCTTCTCATTTTCCAAATGATTACTTGATAGTTTTTCCTTTTCCCTACTAATTTCTAGAAAGATATTTCAAGAGACAACAACCATCTTGCAGACATTCTCAAGAAGGTGGGTTTTCTTTCTAAGTCACATAAATGCAGGATAGTGGATTTTATTGGGTCACTACCCAAACTCTTTGGCTTTCTAGTTTTGGAATAGTGAGCTTTTTTGACCTAAATTTGATGGTAAGAGGCAGTGGATCTGGCTGCGAAGGAGTTAACTTTCTTCATAGCAGACCATACCACACACTGTTTTGGATTTGTGACCAAAAGTGTCAATAACACACCACAGTTTCAGCTACTAATAAGCAGTGCTTGCACAGTGTAAAGGCTTTCTCTTTTTCTCCACTCTGCCCCGCCCCCCCCCCCCGGGTAGGCTGGGAATG
>JANZLQ010000025.1:21885993-22028133 GCA_026212715.1 Elanus axillaris
CCCGGGTAGGCTGGGAATGGGCAAGAAGCTGAAAGAGAACACAGCTGGGGCAGCTAGCCCGAACTGGCCAAAGGGATATTCCATACCATATAATGTCATGCTCTAAAATAATTCTAAAAAGGGGAGGCGGGTCCTTTTTACAAGGTGGCCCTCGCTCAGAGACTTGCTGGGCGTCAGTCTGCTTGTGGGAGGTGGTGACTAACTTCTTTTGCAACACTTGTTTCCTCCCCAGTTTCCTCCACTTGCTAAACTGTCTTTATCTCCATCCACAAGTTTTGTCACTTTTGTTCTTCTTGGTTTCTGTCACCTGTCCTGCTGGGTGCAGGGGAAAGGGGAGTGAGTGAGGGGCTGTGTGAGTGCTTAGCTGCCAGCTAGAGTCAACCCACTACAGAGGAGAACAGAGGATGCAGATTAAAATTTTAGATTGGCATTATGCTAACTAAACTGACACCTAACATCGCTGCCTAGCATCAAGCCTCTTCCACTTTGTGATGCTCACTGAAACACAAGGCAAGCAAACCGTCGCAGTACTACTCACCTCAGGTAAGAGGGAAGGGTCATTTTGAAGCAGAAGCTGTCGAAGTTCATCACCATTTAAATTCTCAAGTCCATACTGCTTTAGAACACAGAGATTGTGGTCCGAGTGGAAGTTGTGAACAAACTTGCATTCCTTCCTACAAGTTAAGAAGGAACCCAAGTGCAAAATGAGTGCAACAGACAAGCGCTATTTGGCTACCCATCAGTATTATGCTCTACAGTTTAAAAAGCACCCCAAATTAGCTAGTTGCAGAAAAATCTGTAGCGCTCCTTTATAAAGTAATTATGTGATTTGCTAAGAAGATTACATAATTACTCTGAGGATAATTGCCACTCTGTTTCTGATTTACAGTCATTATAGCATTAGTGTAGTCTGACAATATTGGCATTTTTGACCTGCGAGCTCACAACCACGGCTGAGAGAACACCAGAGCGCCGGAGCAGCGCTCCCTCCCACTCAGATCCACGGGCACATTCCCCACCCAGCCTCGGGCAGCCCAAAGCGCTCGGGTTTGCCGTGTGCGGCAGGCTGTGCCGGGGGGGGGGGTGTCAGCTTTCCCCCTCGGCCGGGCCCTGTGGGGGGGCTGGAAGCCCCAGAAGCGGGGGGTGAGCTGGGGAGGAAGTGCTGATTTCCGACACAAAAAAGGGTTAGCAGGGCCTTTACTGAAGCCTCCTTGCACTGAAGGGGGCCCAGCGGGCCAGGGCCGAGCCCCGCCCGGGACAAGCCGGCCCCAGGCCCGAGCTCTCAGCCCGCAGCGAGAGAGGCGGAAGCGGTCGCTGCCCCCGTTAATGTGACAGACTTTTCTCTCCGAAAACACCTAATCTCTCCCACAAAGGCACTACCCAACGGCAACCGAGCAGCCCGCAGCAGGGCTAAGGCCCAGGCCGGAGCAGGCGGCGATGGAGGCGGCCATGGACGTGCCCCCCCCCCGCCGCCCCTCACCTCACCTCGCCTGCTGGTTGCGGCAGAGCCCCTTCAGGTGGTACTTGCAGATGTGCAGCCGCCCGCACTGCCCCTCGCAACCCGCTCCGTGCTCCTGGCACAGCCGCACCGGGCTGGTGGCCACCACCACCACCACCGCCGCCTCCTCCTGCTCCTCCTCGCCGGGCCGCCGCGCCAGCGTGAACCGCTGCGCGTCCCTCAGCACCAGCGCCAGCTGCTGCGTGCTGGGCCGGCCCGGCAGCCGCCGCTGGAGCTCGCCCTGCTCCAGGCAGCCACCGCTGGCGCACAGCACCCGCAGCGCCTGGGCGGCGAGCTCCATGGCCGCTGCGAAGCTGCCTTCCCCGGGCGGGCCCCTCCCGGCCAGCCCCGCCCCGGGACGCTTCCTCCGCCGGGGCGAGGAAAGGAAACCGAAAGAGAAACCGGCGACGCGGGGAGGGGGGGAGGATATTGGGCCGGTGGGGCCCGGGCCGCGGGGATGGCCGCCCCCGGGAGGGGCCGGGGGCGGAGCGGGGTGCGCTGCCCTCCCGCGCCGGCCCGGTGCCGCCGCTTCTCCCTGGGCCGGGCCGGGCCGGGGCTGCCCTTCGCGGCCCCGAGAGGAGGGCCCTGAGGGAACAGCCCTGAGGGAACAGCCCTGAGGGGAGAACCCTGAGGGGAGAACCCTGCGGGAGGCCCCGGGCACTTCTCACTGCCCGCAAGGCCCTCCGGAGTCTCCCTTCGGCTGCTGAGGTACTCCCAGAAGCCCAGGGTCACCCCAAAGGCTTTGGTTATCTCTTCAGTGGGGTGTGGTTCGTGTTGTTTTCCTTTAAGCTGACCGCAGGGAGTGAGACGAAGGCGGTGGCACGGCGTGAGGGCACTTCCGTCTCCCTCCTCCAGATGATTTTTGGGACGGATGGGCCATTTTTAACCCAATTCGACCAAAAAGGGGTGGCGGCTGCAAGGTTGCACGTCTCCTATAGGAATAAGCGGCCCAGGGGAGAAGAGGGACCGCAGCCAAGTCTCCTTCACTGTCTTCAGCTCCAGGAAGAAGGCTGGTGTGTGAATTCAGCCGTTGTTTGGCAGCAGAAAAACTCCTCAGTTAAGGTTTCCAACCTGTGTTGGTTTTCCGATCACACACCATGAAGGCCACTCTCACGCTTCTTTCAGTATCTAAATGAAAAGCTCAGTCACGCGCACGCATCTCTGGACGTGCAACGGCCCTGGCTGCGCTGCTCCCAGCACCACCGGCTACACAGTCTGGCTGCATCCTCTGGCACCGCAGCCTTGGCACCAGACTGTGGCCAAGCAATGTGCTCACCCTCTGGGCACTCACAGACTCCTTAGAAGGGGGACCAACTTTTCATTTTTTTAAGTAAGTGCCTTCCTCTGGGTCATTTCAGCACTCCTGGTCCTGCATCACATTCACTCAGAGGCATGCTTTAAATGATGGTAAAACGATGATGTAAAAAGTCAGACTGGCCGCAGTAGGCTTGGGGACTGTTAAAGTGGATGGTGTTTCTCACCGAACAAGAAGAATCCTGCCTGCTTCCTTCTTTTGCCAGTCAGGTTCTGTTGTGCCTTTCCCCTAGTCTCGTCTTATTTCCTGCTTGCCCTGTGAGATCAGGAAGGGAGTGACAAAATGAGAAGCTAGACGAGTACATTAAACAGAAGAACAGCTATACCAGGTTTCTTAGAGGTTCTAATAAATCCGTAGCCTGCCTCTGACAGGCCATCAACAGATGCCTCGGAGGCAACATGAGAGGCTGCAGCGTTACTGTCCTTCATCCCTCCCTTCCAGTGTCCACTGATTAGCTCTCCTGAAACACAGGAAAAGCGCTATTCACTTTCTTGGTTCAGTTTCTGATTTTATATCCATTGATCATACCCTCTTTTGTTGTCTCTTTTCCTAACTGAAAAGTTTTGGTTTACTTTAGTCTTTCGTTCTATGGAAGGAATTCCACAGCTTGGGCTGTCTTTGTCCTCCTTTGTTCCTTAAGACAGTCTTTCCTTAAGGGGCAGACCTGCAGATGGTCTGCAAGATGTGAGTGCGTCAAATGTGCACAATGGCTTTTCAGTGGATTTTTTGTCTTCTGTTGCTTTCCTAATAATCCCTACTGTTTGATTTTGTTGATTACTTTTGAGGTTGGTGTGTCACGGTTCATTTAGATATCTCAAATTTACAGGACAGTGTACTCTGTAAATTGAACTTCATGAACACATTAGGAAAGAAGACAAACAAGCATGTCAAACAAGGGATCAATCGTCTTTTGTACAGACTCATCTAAAATGTGAATTCACTAACTCATCACTTCATTAACTCATGAATTTTCAAACTCAGAGGTTCTCCAACTCATAACCTGTGCACCTATGAGCTAAATAGTTCCCTAGCAGAGGGTAAGAGGTCTCATACGGGTGTCCCCTGTATCACACAGCACAAAAGCCTCAGCAGTCTGACAGCTGTTGGATCAGCTTCAAAAACTTTTTTGGGTAAGGTGGTGGCATTTATGCCTTCTAGTTTGGTCTGTAGCTTTTCCATAAGTTAGTAGATTCTAAAGAAACTTCCAGAGGATTAATATGCAAGAATGTGGAAGACAATGGCTGCAGGAGACAGCAATCTGCAGGTGGTAACGGCTGCATAATGACCCTTGTCCTTTCCTGTCCCTCCTGCCCTGCCTATGTGTTGCTCTTGCTTTGACCTAGTGGAGCTGCTCCCAGCATATGAGTGAATGGACAAGTTGGAGCTGGTGTTTTCGTAGAATTACCCTGTTTTCCCTAGGTCTCATTCCTGACTGGTTAGAGTTCAGAAGCCATCACTATCCGTATGAAGATAGGGTAGTTTCTGCCTTCTTGTCTAAATCTATACTGAATCTCAGCTGCTGTTTCATCATCCAGTGTACTATAGGGTCTTTCAGCAATTCTTCATAGTTTGTTTTCCTGAATAATATAGTGTTCTCGGCAATTCTTACTGCCTTACCCTCTTTTCCTGATGATTTATGAGTATGTTGGCTAGTGCAGGGCTGAGCAGGGCTGCACTGGGGGACCGCCCTCCACTGGGAAAAGCTTTTGGAAGTCTAAGTCGCCTCACCTACAAACTCTTCTGACCCTTGCCTACATATTTGTTGATGACCTCAAATAGTTCCCATGTGTTTCTGAGGTATAAATTTAAAAAGGCCTTGTTGGCTTGTCCTTAGTATTTTCTATTTCAAACACCTTCTGTTCCAAATTTGTAGGTTTCAGTGATTTGGCTTCCTGCTCTGCAATTCTCTGGATCCCCACTGTGATCCAGGTGCCACACTTGCTGCTGAAAGTCCTCTGGTAGCTAGGCACTTCTAAGTAAGTGAGAGATCACACACCACAGATAGTAATTGACAGACTCACAGAACAGTTGAGGTTGGAAGGGGCTACAGGAGGTCATCTGGTCCAAACCCAAATTCAGCTATTTCATCCCTGAGTTGTTCAGAACGTGGGTGGAAGCCTCCTAATTTTGGTGGTTTGTCCATTGTTTTCAAATTGTTGGGTAACTTACCGTCACATCATCAGGAGACATCTTGACTGAATGAAAACTCAGGGAACCCTTTAGGGTAAAAAGCATTGAAGCCAGCATGGTACTAGACAACTCCCATTCTCCCCAGTAGGCCTCCATTTACTTTTTCTGTCCAGTGCCTTAAATCCATCCTACCTAAGTGGTTCCCAGCCTTTTACAGCTTAAGGACCTGTCCCAGCATCACTGTGCTGTCCAGGTAGCTGTCTCAACTGCACCTACCCTCCACAATTCCTTTCCTCACGCATCTGAAAAAAAACACTCATTTGGCAGAAATACAGCATTTTGTTCATCATAAAATTCATATGAATGACCATGTCAATACAGATGTCAACATTACAGGGAGACTGTAAGGTCAGGGCTGGAGGCGTGTTTGCAGGTAGCTTTACACCACTGGAATTCATTCCAATGTGTTGGTGTGTGCATCACAAGGAAGTTCACATTGCTGTTCCTGCTTTGCACCTAGAATGAGTTTTTCGAGGCTCTGGAATAGGGCTATCATTCTATCTCTTTTCATCAGTGTCATGGTTTAACCCCAGCTGGTAACAAACCCCACGTAGCCGCTCACTCACTCCCCACACCCGCCCCAGTGGGATGGGGGAGAGAAACGGAAGGAAAAAAGTAAAACTCGTAGGCTGAGATATAAGAACAGTTTAATAGAACAGAAAGGAAGAAACTAATCATGATAATAATAACAATAATAAAATGACAATAAAAATGATAAAAGGATTTGTATATTCATACAAAATAAGTGATGCACAATGCAATTGCTCAGCACCTGCCGACCGATGCCCAGGTTGTTCCCTAGCAGCAATCCCTCCCCAGGCCAACTCCCCCAAGTTTATATACTGGGTATGATGTCCCGTGGTATGGAATACCCCTTTAGCCAGTCTGGGTCAGCTGTCCCGGCTGTGTCCCCTCCCAGCTCCTTGTGCCCCTCCAGCCTTCTTGCTGGCTGGGCATTGAGAAGTTGAAAAATCCTTGACTTAGTCTAAACACCACTTAGCAACAACTGAGAACATCAGTGTGTTATCAACATTCTTCCGGTACTGAACCCAAAACATAACACTATACCAGCTACTAGAAAGAAAATTAACACTATCCCAGCTGAAACCAGGACAATGAGAACAAAAGTAATACTAGGAAAACAGGCAATGATTGGTGCAGACAGCAGATTTGCAGAGCTGCCTTTGAATTTAGAGTACCTTCCCGTCCCCAAATGCATATTCAAAGTAAATCATAGCTTATTCCTTCTCACTCAAGTTTCTTGTAGTTTGTTTTGTGGCATGTTCCTCAGGAAGAAAAAAAGTACCTCTTTGATTTCATAGAACTTCCCCACCTGTGAATTATATATAAGCAAAATTGTGCTTTCTCCTTCTTCAGAAGAATTTTCTGCTAATGGAAAAGTCAGTTTTCATTTGTAAATTTAAGTACCTCCAATGTAAGAAAGGGCTACGTTAGACCTTAAGGGCATATAAGGCAAGTGGCTCCTATTTACCTCTCAAATACTCTAACTAAAGGTAAGGCTGGAACTGTTTTCTTAAATGCCATTGTAGTATAATTGTGTATGAGCTATTCTACCTACAGTTTATGACTGCTCTGTACATTGGCCCTGTAATAAGCTCCCTTTAAGCCATTCCTATGGTTTCTGAACAGCTGCTGAACTCAGAGCACATGGATTTTTAATAATTTTGGGACTTCAGGTACTGCAGTTTCAGTGAGCCACCTTTCCTAACATCTGGTGCTATGAAAACTTTACTCTAGAAATTTTCAAGTGTCTGTCATTAGACTAATATCTTTATTTTTAGCAACAGTTGATGGACAATTGTATTAATTTGAATTGCGACATCATTTCATAATTTTGCATGCATCAATTTTCAAAATGTCGTAATATAATGATTTTCACACAAACTTTTGTATGCATCTTTAAAACATCCATTATCATAATAGTGCTTGGTGACCCCACTTCCCACCCCATCCACCTGTTTTAGCCCTTCTAGCTAGCATGGTGTACTTCCTAGCTTCATGTCATCTATTCTGGAAGATGACATAAGGAAAACTGGCAGAACAAGACAGATTTTAGACACAGCTGTGAGCTAGGATGTTCTCTGGTGAAACAACACCTTCTGGTTGATACAGCTGCATTGCTGACTCTCAGGGCTTCAGAAGCTTAGAAGCGTGATGTGTTTGCTTGTGAATGTTTTTGATTACCTCCCAGCCTACATTTAAACACATGTACAGAGGGCCAATCATTTTCCCAGTAATGGTATGGTAGCATGGTTATTTTTAAACACTTGTCTAAACTTTCAGTGATTTTGTCTGTAACTGGTCTGTTTGTAATGGCTTATATTTTCTATATATTATTTCTACGTACTACTCTAATTTCTTCACTTTGACTTATATCTCTGAAATCTCGACTAACTGACAACATATCAGACTTGCAGCTACAATCCCAAGAGTTTCCCAGTGGCACACTATCCTCAAAATCAACCAGCCAACAGATAACAACATATGCACACACAACTTGAAAGCAAGAAACTGGAAACTCAGTTCTGGTGCAGTACATGAGTAGCACCAGACTGTGGGGCTGTTGGCTGTCCCAGAGATCTTGCAGCCTCTGCAAAGAGCAGGGTAAAGCCTCATTTTCTACTGTTGCCTCAGGACTGGGTTTATTTTCAGACACTAACAGCGTAGTCTGGACAGGATATAGGGCAACCTGTCTATTTTATAAGAATAGGCCAGCCTAGGGGTACATGCAAGAATTTATAATCTGTACAGCTTGCTTTGTTGTATAAATATGTTTCAAGTGGCCTTGCTTCTGAAAATAAACATAATTTGGGGCTGAAAATTATAGTTAGTGATGCTGTTGTTTGTCACTGGCACAACTCTAGTTTTATTCTGGTTTAGTTACTTGTTGCAGGTGTAAATGTCTGTTTATTGTGTGAGCCATAGGCTTTCGTTCTTCTCAGTTTCATACCCTCAAAAAGGTATTGTACACACAGAGACCCATCACCTGCTACACTGTCTTCCTCTATCTTTCAGAAACCTCCTGAGAACATCTATTCTAGATTCTTCTTTCCTCTACAGACCGTGTGTTGCCCCTACTTTATTCTTATTAGGACTGGGTCATGCACTGTTCTCTGAGGTCTGACCCTAATCTCACAAGCATGAATGCGGGAGGGAATCTTTCCATTACTTTTGAGGCTGCAGGTCTCATTCCTGGTGGCTGTTTCCCTAATTCAGTATTGCTGGAACTAAGCCTCAGAAGCACATCTCTCTTCCAGGACTTCTTAACAAGGTTAATGACTCCTTTAATGCTACAATGCCATGACCATGTTAATACCTGTGAAAGTATCTTAGCCCACAGTGTCACTCCTTTGAAGGACAGGGAAGGTGTCATGATTATGACAGGGAAAAAAAACCCCAAATCCATTGATTTCAGCTAAGTTTTTGTGTTCCTGTTTCTCTTCATTTAGAATAGAAATTCAAGGTGAAACTTGTGCGAGGTGGAGAGGGAAAGCACAGGAACCAACCAAATTAGAAAAAGGTTTATTGAAACATGCAAATAGAGAAGGCCAAAGTCTAGAAGCCTTTTGCTGTCTCAAAACAGTTTTGCCTACGTTTGTGACCACATTATCCACTGTCTACATTATCTGCTTTCCTAATATACTGAATCTGAATATGCCTGTTAATTCCTTCTTCAAGCCTTCCACTTTCTGATGGGAGTGACCTCCCTGTTGACAGCAAGAGAATAGCAATTAAGTTTTCTTTAAGGTATGAGTTGCCACCAAACCATTTATCATTGTATCACAAAGATTTCCTTAACATGTATGCATGTAAATTAGCACTTCCATCAGTTCAAAAAGTTATTTTAAAAGCTCAGTACTTTTTCAGAGTTTCTTATGATTAAAAAATGTAATTTGTCAGGAACCAGAACAGTTATTGAAAACTATGTCACATTTCATTTTGCATTGCAATCAGCAACAATACAGAAGTTGGCCTTATCATACGGGTTTTCATCCTGTGTTAAACAAGGTAGGAAATCCCATTGATAAGGACCTATGTCTGCTCAGTCTCCACCAGCTGTATGAAGAGATAAGTTTATAACAACATGCAATACTTACGAATGAAAATTCTGTGTCTCCTCGTAGTGGTTCAAAAAACCCTTGCTATTTTATGTCTGGATTATTGGTATTTTTATAACATCAAACCAGTTTGGAACACAGGACAGAAGGGATCAAATAGACCATCAACTCTAGTCACTCACAATCATGAGCAACTAATATTTTAGATATCCAATTCAGAAAAGTCCACAGCTTGATCAACAGACACCCTGAGCCCCAGAAAACTCTTCAGCACTTTGCAACAATTTTAAGACCTGTAGCCTCTGAACACACCAAGGAAAAAGCAGGATCGTCATCACCATAGCAGAGGACAATAGATTTCAAAATAGGTTGGTATGTTCTCAGGCATTCTGCCCAAAGCCTGTGAAGACAGCAGTCAGCTGCATATGGGAAAGATCCCAAGCAAGTACAAAAAATCCCTAAAACTACCTTTGCAAGAAATCAGAAACTTCTAACTTTATTTTCCGGTTGCTAGAACCTATTTTCCACTGAAGCTTCCTAGTTTCAATGAAAAGTAGAAAAGTTCTCTTGTGACTTTTGCTTATGTGCATTCATTTAGTTCTCTGTGTGTTCATCAGCTAAATTCACAATTGTGCATGTGCTGTGTCACACATCACACCCCACACTGTCACAAATGATTTGGAGATCAGTAGCAGCTAGTTATGGTGATGGGATAAACAGAAGGAGCAAAGGATCTCATCAAAAGCAAGCAACAATCTGTGCTTTCAAAAGCTTCTTGCAGTGGTATACTAAGGTGTATAACTACGTATTCATAGTATCTTAAACAGCTGTCTAGAATCCCAACTGAAATAGATGCTTGGTAAAGGGAGACCTAAATTACACATAATACTTAAGCATGTATAGTTTAACTGGAAATGAAGCAGAGAAATGGGAGCGTATGCAGAGATATGCATCAGATAAAGATCATTCTGCATAAAAGTACTTCCAATATGACCAAAGACAATATGCTTTATAACACAGTTTACTGCTGGTGCAGAAAGAACCATCATTTCAGAGAAGTCTGCTGCATCTTTGGTTCTTTTGTCATATGACCCACAAGAAAGGTTTTTCACCCAGGTACCCACTCCAGCCAGCAAGATAGGCTGGCTAGTCTGGATTATCTGTAGTTGAGCTGTGCAAGGCAAATCTTCTACATTGACATAGAACAAGCACATTTATCAACTGAACTGCTGTTAGCCTTGTACTCCCTCTTGCCACACAAGGGCTATCTACCTACGTAGTACCTTATAATTTCTGTATAAAAATACTTTCCATGTATTTTTTTTTGTGTGTAATAATTACATTTACTTCTTCAAAAGAGTCTTAAAACAAAGCTAGTATGTCTGCTGAAATGTAGGATGTGGAAATATAGTGCTTTTGTTCTGCGAGAATGGTGCTACTATATGTTAGCAAGTTTCAAGTTCTATTAAAAAAAGAGGAACTTATTTGTAATAAACATTATGCTGAGTCATATAAATCTTCTAAAAGTGGATTTACAATTGTTTCCTAGCATTCTCATGGGAATTCCATACTTGCAACAGAGATTATTTTAACCAAAGCTGATGAGATTTTTTTCAGTTTATTTTCCTTTCATTTGGTACCTTTCCGTTCCCAAGTTATTACTTGACTATGTAATTTTCACAACCAAGTGTTTTTTTCATCAGTCTTTGTACTCTGAAGTATCAAAGAAAGAAGTCTAACAGGCCGTTTGTGCAATTTATTATCACTGATGCTTAATATGTAACTGTAGGCAAATAGTACTGAATAAGAGACAATATGATTACTTTGAACTGATGCACAGAGGAAAATATAGTCATGTTCTTTTTCTGCTTTTAATTTTGCCTGTTAGAAAAAAGACCTGATGTCTCTCTTTCCTCATCAGTATATGAATGGATTATTTTTGCATTGCACATATCAAGATCTTCATGTCATGTTTGTGTTAGAAGACCACGGACAGCTAGAAAATAAATGAAATCATGAAATGAGGAGAGCAAAGGTGCCAAAGCTCTGGCTTCTTAGCCACAGGCACATCTCAAGCTCTAACTGCATCTCATAACTATCTGGAGTCTGTATAAAGACAGAGGCCATTTAGTAATCCTAATTCCTCACATGGTGCTGCTGAGGCTGATGTTGCTTGGAAATTTATTTACAAACTCAGCCCAGACACTTTCCCAAAAGGAGCATGAGCAATATCTTTGTCACCTCTGACCTGTAAACACTCTCAGAGATTCCCCTTCCCAAAGCTTTCTGAAGTATGTTGTTCGTGCTTTGTGCCTGTAATCTATCTGAGATTTTGTTACTTTGGTCATTTTTAAAATAGAGATGAGCACTAAGAATGTGGGGATTGAGAGGAAGGAATTTTCAGCCCGTTACTTTTTGTTAATGTAGGAATACCTCTATCTGAGTAAAAAGTCTTCAAAACATGTTGGGAAAAAAAATTGTTATTGCTGTTAAAGCACCTTTTAGTAAGGATCAAGAAGTCCCTTAGGAAGTCCATAATTTTTTAAAAAAGGATTATAAGACTATATTCTAAAGTAAGAAACTAGTAAATACACAGCCCTCCTGCCTGTGCACACAGTGAAAACTCCTTTAAAAGGACATTAAAATTACAAATAAAGTAACGAAAAGTTAGTTACAAAATGGCAAAATTAAGTTGACTGGTACAACTTTAATTTGCCCTCACCGTGTAGGTGTGTTATGGTACTATTTTGACATGATCGCCAGCTGTTTCTGCTACAAGATCTTTCCTTCATTCAGTGCATGTATGGGATAGTGCTCTTTTAGTGACTAATTAGCCAGTGGGATTTCAATACTGATTGCATCCCCAAGCCTTATTTACTACACAGTCAGATGTTGCTTTCAAGAGAGAATTGCTAACCTCTTTATAGGCTTTTTTATGCTTCCCCCGTTACAGCATGTGAATGCTATATAAGCATTAAGACATTTATGTTCGTAAGAGCATTGTGATGTGAAGACAATTTTATTATCCCTGCTTTACAGATGAAGGCACAAAGAATTAAATTAGAGAATACCCACTAATTTTGTATTCAATATAAGATACCTACGAACTGATGTTTTAGAGAGTTCAGCATCTGTTGGCAGTTTGTGGGCTCAGACCAGTGCTTGGTGACGACACTTGCAGCTGGTACTGCTCAGCATTTCTGCAAATCTGATAGTGGGGTCTCAAGTCAGACATCTCAAAAATGAGGAACATACAGATAGTGACCACCTGTGAAAGTTTGTTCAGAGGGACTTGCCTGGCATCATTTGGGAACCCTGTGGTAGAGACAGGGTCAGAACCCACTTCTCCAGGGTAACATTCAGCTGCTTTAATTTTGAGAGCATCTTCTCTCTTCCTTGTTCACTAGACAATTTATAACTTCTGCAACAGATGCAGCAGAGTTTCTGCAAATGGCAGTCTTATTTACTAAACAGTCCCAGTTCACCATTGGAGCAAGATTTATTCCATGCACTGAAAAAAGTAGGGTCCTTCAGAGGAAAATATTAAACTGTACAGCCAAGGAGGAGGGAAGGGAGATGATTCTGTTTTGGTTTGGTATTTTCTGTCTTTGGAGCGCTTCCACATTCTCCTGGAAGAGACTCCCCATGCCCCACTTTCAGATTCCTCAGTTAACAAAAATAACATTTGGAAAAAGCCTGGCATAAAAAAATCCCTTCAGTCTGCCACCTGCATCTCCACCATTTGAGTTAACTGCTCAGCAGATGGCAATAGCAGGTTGCTATCTTCCTCCTTCACCAGAGAATTTCACAGATACTTGCTGCAGCAGGGAAGCATTAAGAGTCCAGGTGAAATCTTGGGCTCCACTCTCTACAGTTTGGGAGCGGGAAGAGGACATTGGTCCTTTCCACTCCATTCCTCAAGCTTGCCCCCTCCTTCCCTTATCTTTCAAAAGCCAGTCTTCCCTCTCCACTATCTTTGGCTTCCCTTCTTCTTGCCACCCTCAATCCAAGATGTGTTGGCCCGAGCTTCTCGTCTCCATCCTACTGTCTTCATCCAGGTCCCACAAAATTAGTCCAGATTGTCTTATGAATCTTAACCTTCCTTTTATCTTCTTGCCAAATGGGTTCCAATCCTCTCTTCTCAAATCCTGGTCAAATCTCTTTCTGGAACCTCTCCCCATCACTCCACTGAGCACACTGGAGTTCAGAGCCAGTGGCTGTGCAACTACCTTCCATCTCCAGTGACCTCCAGTTCTCAGTCTTACTTCCCAGCATCTTCTGCTCTTCTAATTACCAATTGCAGTTTCCTTCTTACACCTCACCCGGAGTCCTGCATAGCAGTCTCCAGTACTGCTTCCTCCCAGATTCAGCCCTTCTTGTGCCTGTATTCCAGTCAAGCAGCTACTTGTCCCATGAAGCTTCGGTGCTGTCCAGATGGTGGTAGAAGAAAAAGTTGATTTGAAAGAGCAGGGAAAAGACAGTTCTCTCGCTGCTAGTGCTCAACCGTATCCTGGTACAAAGCTTCAGTTACAGGGCAAGTCCTGATTTGCCCCTGCAGTACTTGAACACAGCATGTGCTGGTGGAAGAGTACGGGCACAGTCCTGTGCCTGGGAAGAAGCTGGGAAGGAGCACAGCACATCCCCTTGCCCAGGGTGCTCCAGCTCCAAATGCTGAAGTATAAAAAATTCATTGAGTGTGGGTGAAGAACTGCAGTGGCTTGCCATTTTAGCTAAATTCAGATGAGTTTTTATGGAACAGAAAAAAAACACGTCCCTAAAACAAACCATACAGCTCCTGTGAGATTTACTGTGTCCGATCAATAGCATAATTAAACAGTCCTAAAGAAGATGTTTTTTAAGGACAAAGCAGTTCTGCTTGCTGTGCATTTCAGCTGACACTGTTGAACAAATGTTCAACATGAGGCACACAGTGGCATAAAAACATAACAGCTACTTTGTTATTTCTGTCATGATTTGCATTTACAGACCTTTCTCAATATATATTTAGAATCAACCTTGAAAGCAGGCGAGAATTACAGGTCATCCCCCATGTTATTATAACTCCCTGGGATGGGATGGAGTAAAGTTTGATCTCTTAGGCTATGTGTATGAAATATGTAATGTTTCTGTTGTGCTTAATTTAACTGAGTAGGCTCTATATTCCCTGAATCTAAAAGTTGTTCAAGCCTCCAACGTATATTTTGCACAGGTAATGTTAAGAGCTTGGCTTAAAATGAGAAAAGTACGGCAGACACAGGTGAAAAATACTATTCAAGATTAATGTGGAATGTTTCTCATTTTCCTTTGAGGCATCATGTTAATGATACTAACTGGCAAGCTGCCTTCTCCGGAATCCTATTCATATTTGTTTCTGTAAGTTGTTTGACATCTTATTTGGGAGCTCTAATACAAGGCATTACCTCTTATCATGCAATAATCAGGAGCTCAACTTGTCCGGGCATGTTGAACACATAAGGTGAAAATGTGCTTCTGATTAGGCATGATTTTAAGATCACATGTGAATGTTTTCTGGAACTGGGTCTCTAGTTCTGAATATCTTCGAAGTGATCTTCAAAGAATTCACTTTAAAACTCTCTTATCTTTATTCTAGATTCTTATGTATGCTGAATTAAGTAGTTAGTTGGCCAACAGCTTAATAACAATTTCATAAAACAGGCAACCAGAAGCCTTAGCTTATAAACCCATGATTCCACTTCTGAATTAATTTCATGGTTTTTCATGTTTCTTTTGTATCTACCTTTATCAGATACATTCTAGAAAACTTGAGTGAGCTAGACTTGCTGAGATCATGTTGTAGGTGTGGGTTGGGGGAATTCCATGAAAGACATTTATAGGACATATGTAAGGCTAAGGTGTTGGGTCTCTTCCTTCTTTATTGAATTCAATGATAATTCAAAATGCAGGCATCTAGCTACCTTCTCCTGCAGGTCTCCCTTACAGGAATTAGAATTTAATGTGTTTATTTGCTTCTGTGGGCTTCCGTGGTTGATGAGTGGAAGTAGGAATGGCAACATGGTAAAAAAAAAATTCCTCATTTTTTATCTTAACTGATAACTTTTCCCCTTGTATTTCACTTTTCTAGCCATTTACCCAATGGAATGTAGGAAAAAACCCTCACAGACAAGTTAGTTGCTAGATTTTACCATTTCTTCTACCTCAAAAACAAATTGAAAAGAGTGTGGCCAAATAGAAGCCATTCCAAAAAGACAGATTCATTTGAAATTTAAAACAAAAAACCACTCAGCTTTAGAAAATTCTCTTTCAAAAAAGATTCCAAACCAAGAAACGATTTTACTGACTTGCCTCCCACCCTACCATCAAGATACAGGATTTCTTTTACACCAGTTTGTAAAAATCCCCAAAGCCTAAATGCTTCTTCAGCACTTCCCTGATAATATAGGAAGCGTTTATTTGCTAGTCATAGCACTTTATGCCCACATAACTTTTTGCCTCATCAAAGCATAAAACCCCATTATTTGGGACAGCTGTTTTTCAGTCACCTTCAGAGTATAGTAGTGAGAGGAATTCTATTTTTAATAATTTCCTTTACTGCCCTGCAGTTCCTTAAAATATGTTTCTTTTATCTAGAATTCTGGCAGAAATCTGACCTCATTCTACTCCTTCAATAAAGACAGAATGTGCTGGGTTTTTTTTTGTAATATGACAATTATAACACTAATAATGCCTTTAAATATTTTTATATAAATATCTACTTTTATTTAGAGCATTTGACTGTAAGGTCAGACATGTTTTCGTGTCTCCAAATGAGCTAGATCTACTGGTTACCTCTCACAACTATTACTATCTTCCTCCCAACCATACAGCTTCCTTCATTTCAGCTGACCTGTTTCCAAGTCTTCACTACTCTACTTTTTCCATCTCAGCCCTGTGTAGGAAATATCGGCCCAGCTCTCTGATGAGATTTAATGTAGATGTCTGTCCCTGAAAATGAATGTTTTGTCAGAGTCTTAAACCGCTGTGCTTTTGGTAGTTCCACACTTAAACATTTTCTTAACTCTGTGGTACCAGTCATGTAGCATGGTAATAACTTGCATGGGAATGATGTCAAAATGTGATCCCATTTTTTACCTTAACAGAAAAAATAGGAGCATATTCATTTTGCAGTGCGTCTGCCTGGGAAGGGCAGTTGGCCTTCCTGTTGTGCATCACAGAATCTGGGCCAGCCTGTCAGGGTACCTTATTCGTAATTATTTAAGACAAAAGTACCTGCAGAAGTAATAGCTGGAGGAAAATTCCTATGGAACATGCAATTTTTTGGTTGAAAGCCGAAACTGATTTCTCTTTTCAGTTTTTAGGAGGTTAATGCCAACATACAGTTTGCTTTTCTAGTTCTTGGTCTTCTGATGAACTTGCACATCTTCCATGAAAGGTGGTGCTGAACATTCATATTTGTCTTAAAAATGTTTTCCTCCCATTTTAGGTGGAAATGTATTTCTTTTATAGTGTCTCATAGTATTTCTGCCTTTTTTTAAGTTATAAGTGAAATACATACACTTCATAGGCCTTATACTAATATCCTGTAGAGTGTTGAATTTAATTTAAGGTAAAGGTCAGCTTGTATTCTTATAATGAAAAAAGCACTTTGTATTCTTATAATGTATATTGGCATTTTCATTAATAGTGCACTCATTTCTGTTCTCTAGCTCAACAGAATTAGGAATCCTAGGCTGGCCCCATGATTTACTTCCACGGCTTTTTGTTCTAGGCATATTTTTCCGTTGCTGGTAATTTACAGAGGATTTAAAGATCATTTAGGACCTGCTTAATAATAGATGTTGATTTTTCTTCTTGTTCAACAACTACAGATGTGGTCCTTCAACAGACACTTACATGGCCTGTCTGCCTGAACCTTGTATGTATCTTGTCTTAAAAATGTTAGGATTACATTATATTTATACTGTTTGCTTCTATATGAGTCTGCTACAGGCCTTTTAACTGTTTTTTTTTTCATCTGCTACAGAGCTTCTAAGACCTTTTTTTCTTTTTTCTTTAAATCTCTGTCCCTCTTTTTTTCCAATTACATCTGTTTTGTGATAACTATCATCACTGTGGCCAAAACCTTGGTGTGGGTCCTTTAAAGTCAACCTATTCTGAGACTTGATAATAGCTATCAGTGATTATTCTGCTTTTTTCATGTGAATGTTAGAATAAGAAAGTCATGGAAGCAAATATGTTAGCCACAAGGAGGTCTGTGTGCATTTGATCACTGGAAACTTGGTCTCCATGCTTCTCCTGTCTGTCCCTATGTGCTTCCTTAGGCATCCAGCGTGAGCAACGGAGACAAGATACTGAGCTGGATGGACTTTTGGTCAGAGTCATTTCAGCTATTCTTGTCATCTTAAGCCTTGTTCTTAGATGCTGCCCCCCCATCTCACAGCTAAAGTGGAACACGTTTTTCATTCCCTACATACTCTGTTTTCTGAACTACAAAATAAGTCCCACCAACAATTCCAAATTCTTGCACTGCAGCCAGCAACCATGCTATTACATGCTTTTATTGGTTTTCTTAGAAGGCATGTATATATTCTGAGAATATTTCCTTTTCTTAAATAGTCACCCCCCTCAGATCTAGAGTCTACCTAGAAGTATTATCATCAGGAAATGGTTCTGCACTCTTACACAAATTGAGCTGGAAAGCACTGTTCTGCAGTTGCCTAACTCTGTAAGCATTTAATTTCATCAAGTCTTCTAGATGATCTGAATGTAACACAAAAACACCTTAAGGGTCACCATGTGCAGACATCCTGGCATTCCCCAGAGATTTGTAGCTTAAGGAATTTGATAACATCTCCGTATTTAATAGTCCTGAGTAGATTTCCCCCAATTTCTTTTTGAAAAAGTGTTATTTCTTAGTTTCTGAAACATCCAGTAGTTAACTGCTATCATCTGTATATCAACAATTTGTTGTGTGAAGTATGGTAACCTTTGCTGGTTTTGTACTTACCTCCTATGGTGTCTTTCAGTCCCTTCTAATACAAGGACTGTACAATATATAACTATAATATATCTTTATTCATATTCTCTGAGTTAATACTGATTTAATAGATTTCTGCCATCCCCTCTCTATTTTTTCCAGGTTGAGGAAGCAATGCTGCTTTTATGCATATCTAGAAATGACCCTGTTTGACTAGATCAGTGCCTTCCTTCTTCCTAATGCTGCCCAGGATCCAGATACTGCACATTTTTCTGTCTGAGGTCGCCTGCATTGTCCAAGCTGTCAGCTGTTTCTAGATCATTTCTAATGCTAATGAACAGGCCTTTCACCTAATGTGATTTCAGACCCTTTGTTTTAAAATATGGGTAAGAACTGCCTCTTTTTAGTGTTGCGGTTCAGTGGTGTGAATGCTTGCTATGGAAATAAGAGGCTAGGAAACAGGCTTTCAATGCTTAATGGAGATTAACATTTCGATGTCCCACTGAGACACAGCTTCAAGGTGAAGAAGTGCCATAGCATGGATTTAACAAACATCTACTGTTCAAGGCCTTCCCCTGAATGGTGGAGAATGCGAGGTTAAACTCCTGAAACTGAGGGGGCAACTGAACCCACAGCACTACAGTCCGGGGCAGTGCTGCCATCATTCAGCTAGCATGCACACCACTGCCTATTCCCCAGTGCACCTCTGAAAGAAAAGAAGGGGCTGGGATTTAAGACACCTCGCTTCTTACTAGCTAGATGAAGTGCTTTTACTTCCTGCATGGTGCTGCTGCTACTGATTTGATGTTGAGATGCAAAACTGCCTCCAAGAGCTTCAGAAGAGAATAACGTATTGCATTCTGGATTCACCTAAAGCATATATATTTCAGTACCTAAATTGTAAATTCTGCTTTTTATTGACCTGGCCATAAGTCTATGCAGTGGAAAGGCAGGGTTTCTAAGTTGTAATATGGTTGTCTTTTCAGCTTTTCCAAAATAGACACAATTGCTTCCTTCTGTTCCTTGGAGTTCAAAAGGCTCTGTCACCCAGTCTTAACGTTTGTGAAATCTCAGCTTTATAATTTAGGGGGAATGAGATTGAAATGGGGTATTGAATTAATCTCAAATGATCTAAATGCCCCTCGAATGTGAAGGCGTGTTTGTTTCTTCCACAAAATAGCTTAGTTACTTGGAAAATGATTAGTTCTTATTTGGCTTCCTCAGTTTCACCATTAAGGGTTGTTAAAATACTGTGTTCTTCTTTCTATATGCTTTTTCTTTAAGTAAAAGACTTCAATTTTTACCCTTTATCAGGCTCACCTCCTAATGACAGTCTTTCCTTTATCCATTGCTATTTTTATGGAATACTCTCATGTTATTATTCCTGTCTTGCTCTGATAGTTTTCCACTGAAGTATTATTGACTTGTGGGTGGTTTAGCTATCCTAGTATTTAAGGGAGTACTCATTATACCTGTACATTAATCAAAGTAATTATTTCATATTTCACTTTAAAATCTTCTTTTAGTTAGGGTTGGGTTTTAGTTTTTTTTTTCTCCAATGCACTTTTTTATTATTAGTTCCTTGTGCTTCTGTTGTGGTTTCTGGTTTTCTATCTTCACGGGGCTTCCCAGCAGAAAGTCACTTCCTTTGGTTATATGGAGCCAAAGAAGAAGCTTCCTGAGAAGCCCTGCTGACACGGACAACTGGACCAATACATTGGGTCTAGTTGTAAAGTGGGGGCTTTAGATGTGGGCTTTCCATTGAAAAGCTGCTCTGCCCACTCATGCAACTTCAGCCTTCATGCTGCAGTTCTCTTTTTAGGCCCCAGAAGGGGTAATTCCATGTTCAGACCTAACCTCTGCAATGATTTATCCAAATACCTAATTTTATGACTGTAATTACTCAATGGTTCTAAGTGGAATATGTTACAGATTTAAAATTAGCCAAGCAAATATATCTTTTAAAGGTTGGATCATAAGTTCTTAAAGCAGAAAAATGTTAAGATTCAAACATATTAGTGGTTCCATTTATATCCTTTACATTAAGATAATCACACATAATTCTGAAATAGCTTAAAAGTAGAGAGTATCTTGTTAAGAAATAACAAGACATTTTTTCTTTGGACTGTTAAAGTCCAGAAAATTATTAACTCTAAAAGGATTAAAGCATTGTAAAAGCAAAATATATTAAAGGAATATTAAAATTAAAACCATGATTCTGAGATGGGAATCCCAATGTGATATGCAAAGGTTTCATATTCAAAGGTAAGGAAATGAGTCTGAGATAATCTCTCATTTTAGGCTTAAAATTCAATTTGTAAAACATTTTCAATATCTTTTTTCTTCCTTAAGAAGAGAAAAAGCTTCACACATAAGATGTACTTGGAGATAATGGTTGGACAAAGCTCTTTCAAAAAAAAAAAAAAGAGCTGTTGCCCTGTAAGTAACTATAAAGAGCTCTTACAAGGATTAAAATGCAAAAATGCCACTCTTTCTGTTTGACCAACTGTCATGCATTATAAGGTAGCCAAAGAATTAAAACAAATCAGGAAGTCAGGGAAGAATGTGCAACATTTGTGCTGGCACAGCAAGTTTCCCCATACTGTACTGAAAATAATACTAGTGTCAACTATGAGCCAGAACCTCTGTACAAAATCATCGGTGATCCTTTGCTTTGGTGCCTCTATACCAATTTCCACCAGCTAAGGAACCAATGCTATAACTCCACCAATTATAATAAAAGTCTATATTTTGTATTGCAGAGAGTTTGCCATTTGTAGAATGATTTGTAAGGCAAGTGAAGAGTTTGAACTTATGATGCATCCTCATCTTCTGATATTTGAATAAATGATTGTGTTTGTAGAAATGCAGACACTAAAGTCTCCCAACACAAATGGAATTATTAGACCCAGATTCATCATCTGATTTGCTTATGTGGTATGATGCCATAATTGTGGTTTTTTTTTTATGTTCCCTTTCAGGTTTTTTTCTGTATGTATTCTACACTAAATTATCTGACCAAAATCATGGTAAGCAATAGTACATAGGCTGGTACTAAGCAACATAAATTTCCTTTTTGTGTTTGTTTGGTGTTTTGGTTTTTTTAAAGAGAGTTTTCAATGTATTCAGGGTCTAGGAATGTGAATTCAGGCATTTTCTGAGCCCACTAATTTGAAGTTCAGATTGCAGACTGATTCACTGCAAAACACACCTGGATTATCACTGCACTCTATATGTAAAAGAAGAGAGCTCTCCATGTGTTGATCCCTGTTTTTGCTGTGTAGGGAAAAGGCTGCATCCCTGCTGCAAGAAACTTCCCAGTTTCCTTTGAACCTTGAATGGAGAGGACCAGAAGCAGCATGACGGCAGAGACGTGAAAGTTCGCTGGTCAGCATGGTTAGACTCAGGAGGTGAGCACAGGCATGTAATCTCTCAACCCTTCCACTTTGAGGAAGACAGCACCTGTGGTTGTGTAATTGTTGTGAACCCTGATGTGCCCATGAGGATTCATGACAAATATTATTACAGAGCTGCATGGCCAGAAGGGTGGCAAAGAAGTCTGCCAAGGGCCAGAACAAGTATGTAAGCACAGGAGCTCTCTGTGACTGTAACATTCACCAGTTTCTGATTTCTGGAGATTGTTGAGCTGGTAGGCAGCCTGTTATGCATGGGCAAATGACTCCCTGTGACAGAATCATTTCTACAACCAATTGGTTTTTTTTATATGAAGTGTCTTCTGTCATGACTGGTCTATCTGTGCTATTTGGGGAGTTACAAGTTGCCTGACATTCAAAAAAATCTGAGAAATCTACAATGCCTGGTGAGAAAACTTTCCATTTCAAGTTTTACATTCCGTTAGGAAGGGAGAGACTGTTTTTTTTTATTCTACATTTGAACGATGCCTCATGCGAGAGCCTTTATGCTTTCTCAAGCCTTTCAGCAAGTGCTGTAGTACATTATTTAGTTCTGATTTTTATTCAGATGGGTGAAAATGCTTCTTCTGTACCATTACTATGAAGTAGCTTTCAGTGCCAAGCAAGGATGAAAGAAAGTTCTGAAACTTAAACAATCATTCTGTTGTTGAAAGTTTATTTTTAAAAGATGGAGGAAGGAGAAGAACTCGATGTTGTGGTTTCTAACTGATATTCAAATTTTGATATCAGGCACATCAATTGTTTTGAGACATTAAAATGTGAATAGTAAGTTCTCTTTCTCAGGCTTGTTATCTGGAATCCATCTTCCCATCCAATGCAAAAATCAAAGCAGGCTTTCTTCTGTAACAACATTTCTCAGCAGAGGCCAACATGCTGCCTGCCTTGGCTGTACTGTGATTTATTGAGGCATGAGCAGCCAGTGTTAGCTGACAGCCCTGAGCTGTACCTTACTCTGGCTCTTCCAAACCCTTCCAGGCTTCCCAGGGAGGTAGCTGGAGCCCTTGCTCTGAGCTTGTGACGGGCCAAAGATGTGATGTATAAATGGGTTACGGAGTTTAAATCTACCCTGTGAGACAGCATTTGCTCTTGGTTTTATGCTGTGCATTTGTGCTGCATATGGCACCTTCCCGTTTCCTCAGAAAACAAACCTTTTGCTGACCTGCCTTATGGTGTAGTCTTTTATTTGAAATGAGAACATTCTGATCGACCAATTTGATTTAGGAAGATTGATTGTTTTAATGGTATTAAAACCATTAGCTTTAATCTCTCAACCTTCACCCTCTTTTACTACTGGGGTGTGTTGGTCCCGGCCAGCAGCCACACACCCACGCAGCTGCTCACACACTTTGGGAATATAACTTAATTTATTGCCTTAATATATTTAGTTTCTGATTTGTGTATTGGGAAGCGAAGAAGACAAACATTCAAACATCTTTCCTTCCCCTTTCCCAGGCTCAGCTGCACTCCAGACACATCTCCTCCCCTCTTGTTATCTCCACAGATTACACTCGGTATCTTCAGTGAGGCGATGAGTGGCACAGGGGGTTGGGGTCAGGACGTAGTGGTTTCCCTCTGCCTCTCCTTCTTTCTCACCCTTTTCTTCCGCTTCTGCTTCCTTCTTACTCATTTCATTACTCCGCTCCAGCGTGGTCCCTCTGTAGGCCACAGTCTCCTTGGGGGTGTGCCTGCTTGGTCATGAAGCATCTCCGACTCCTCTGGCCTTACTCTCCCCTCATTCCCCTGTTTCTAGCCTTGTCACCTCCTTCCCTCCTTGTCCCCACTGGTGTTCCCTCCCGGGTTCATCTCCTCCCCTTTGGCATTTTTTGCCCTTTCCTCAGTATGTTTTTGCAGAGGCACCGCACACGCGTCTGACGGGCTCCGCTTTGGCAGGTGGTGGGTCCGTTGCGGAGCCAGCCGGAATTGGCTGCGACCAGCACAGGACAGTCCTGACCTCCTCCGCAGGGGCCACCCCTCCGGTTTCATTACCGGGCTGAGTGGGAGGCACAGGAGGCCAGAAGAGTAACTGCCCAGCTTCAGGTAGAGACGGAAGAGTAGGCAGGTCAGACTGCATCATCCGGGGCCTACGGGGACATCACTTACCGGGAGGGAACTCAGGAGGGATCTTGAAGCTCATTTGTCATTTTAAATACAATACATACTTCTACTTCAGGGAAGAACTGACCCATGAAATCTATGCTTTTTCATGTTGCAAAGCAAAGTTAGCTGCATGTAGAAAGGAAGTTAATTGTGTAACCATATTTTGGCCTGGAATCCAGTGCTGAGTCACAATGTGATGTTTTAAGAGCACAGTTGCCGGTTAATTTTCCTTTATAAGCCCAAGTAACGCCAGAGAAGTGCTACAAAATGGAACTTGTAGTTCAAAAAACCACTAAAAAAAGATATTCTTTTTGCGCTTTGTGGTCAAATTTTGAAAAGGCAGCTTGCAGCTGAAACCAGCAGAAATGGCTGATGCTAATGTTGGCTTCAAATTTCTTCCACTCAGCCAGCATGCGTAACCAGGCTAGTTCTTGACTATGGCTCTTGGTTGAGGGAGTATAGATAAATACTGTAAGAGGTGATTACTATTTTACAGCAGTCTCATGACAAATTTTGAGGAAATTTTGTAAAATGTGCCTCTGAAAGACTTGGCTGCAAAGAGCCACAGCACAAGGTAGATTATGTCAGCAAGAAGAGTTTTTGTACTGAAAAACATAGAGTTCTCATCTCGTAGGATGCAACATCATGGCTTGTAGCTGCTCAGAAAGTCTGTGGCAAATTAGCAACTACAGTTTGTCTGAATCTTTACTGAATACTTCAGTAAATGCTTTAGGGCTGGGCCTGGGCTACAAACATGAGCTTTGAAGCAGAGTTCTGAAATACCTTCAGACTCTTATTTTGAGGTCTAGCTTGGTCTGCTTCTTACACTGAGCTAGGCAGGAGGATCAGATAAAACCTCAAAGTCCACTGCAGTCTGTATAGGACAGATGAGGGATGTAGGTTTTTGCCCTAGACATACCATACTGGTGACAGTTTTGTTAGGACGTGCCATAGCCAAAAGGAATCTCTCCCAGTGCTTAGAATCTGCATGTTTTGAGCAATAGTTAGAACATTTCATTGTATTTTGTATCAGTAAAAATCACCCTTCTTTTGTGCAGAATGAAGGGCCATGCTAGCCGTTTACTATACCTTTACTCTCAAAAAAATCCCTAGCCAAAACACTTCCCTAAAATCAGCTATTTAATGCAGCCCCTTTGCCAGCCCACTGCTGTTGGAACCCAGTCTTTCATTTATTTATGAAACCAGAGAGAATCTCGTCTTGTGTGTGGAACTGAAATTCTAGGTAAGTGTCCAGACTTATTTTTAAGCTTACTTAAGGTGTGACTTTTTCTTTTTTGGCATGAATTCAGCTGTGTAAATGGTATCACAATTCAGCAGTACCTTGTTGATACTTGTACATTTTAGGCTTTGAAGGTCATCAACAGTAGATGTTCCGTCAAGGTTACCAAGTATCAGTTTGGAGTTTGACTTAGACCAAAGCAATTTAAAGAAAGTGAATTACTTACTATTAGGGGAACACAATGCAAGGATCCTTACAAAGGAGATTCATGTCTTCAATTTCTACAGCTCTATACCCTGAGAATCTGTGGCCACCATTGCAGCTAAAGGATTAATGTGGCCCATTCTAGCTTTAAAATAAAATCAGATCAGTTTATTGAAATGCTTGCTGCACTGAAGTCAAAGAGAAAAATCCCATTGACTTTAGTGAGGTCAATTTACCGAATCACCAGGATTTCACCATATATGCCTGGTCACCAAAATTTTAAAAAAACTTTTACAGATTTCGACAGTACTTTTAAACATACTTATCTGTGGCATAATTACCAGGTTAGAACATTCATGGTTAGTCTTGGATAAAATTCTTCCTTATTTACATTTATGTATCTTGTCTCTCCTTTGCATTTTAAAGCATCACACAGAGACCAATCTTCCATCTGCTGAAATCACTGCTAAAATGCCCAGTATTTTAAAGAGATTACAATCAAACACTTAATATATAAAAATACTGATATATTGATTATTATATTTACAATTTTGAAATAATAATGTAAATGAGAACAGGAAAAACATCTGCAAGGCAATAAAACCTGATTCTTGTTGTCTATAACAAACATAAATAAAAAAGAGGTACTGAGGAATTGTTTCTAAGTAATGTTGTATATAAAGTATAATCCATGTTAAACTGGCTGCAAATATGTCTATTCTTTCTGTTTATTAAACAATCAAATTTGCTTCTGGAACTCACAATTAAGCTGAGAGTTTATGTATATTTATATACAGTCATAAGCTGATCTGCATTATGAAAAAACCCTAAGCTTGTTTCAACTGTGTCTACAAACCAAAAGGACTTAAACACTTGTGTTTAATTCAGGTCAGTATTTTCTTTGGGAAATCAGTAGTTGTGCTAACTGAGACTGGATGTCAGCAATATCACATTTTCACTTTATAATGCCTTTAAAAAAATGTGTTTACAGTGATGTGGATAATAATCTAAAAGTTACAGTATTAATGAAACTGGAAACTAGTAGGGAAAAATAGCATGAATTAAAAAAACAAAATACAATGTTGCAAGTATATAATGTCATTAAAATATCACTAATCCTAAATTACTTTTATCTGTCTTATTAATATATTTTATTTCATCACTGGAAATACAGAGTTATTTCATTTAGTTAGTTTTATTTATACTGAGAGAATTATTGCTTATTCTGAAATATACCATTTTAAAAATATTGTTTATTTTAAACAGGATTCAAGTTTTGATATCCAAATAATGGTAAGTCTACAATGCCTTTATTCTCTTTCATTATTGAGTCCTTCAGATATGCTATGGAAAACTCTTCAGCAAACTCAGATTTGGGGGATTTTTTTTGCTTTTTAGAACAAGGTGTACTAAAATGATAATAAACAGTTTTCTGAAAATCCACACTTGGTTTCCTATACTGGCATAGTATAACATTTTCTCTGCATAACCACTCCATAACTTGTGTGTAATAATTTTTGTCATGTCAGTGTTATTGAATGATAACTTTGGCTTCATAAATCATGTTACACAAGTGACAGATACCTCTGTATTACATACTATAAAACACTCCAATAGCAGCAACACCCTTTATGTAAACTTGTGCTGCAAATTAAGGAAATGAACCTTGAAACATTTGCACGAGTGAGTAATGTTACCTGTGTGAGTTGTCCCACTGACCTCAGAGAGACTTCTCAAAGGAGTGAGAACTTTCTTATAGTAGTAAACAATTACGGTAATGCCTCAGTGCCTGCAAAATACATATTCCAGGAGGATGTATATTCTCTATAATCACTGTATTTATGTGGGATTTTCCGACTGACGATGTTGAAAGAACCAGCCTGGTCTTTTCTGGCTCCTGACAGAAAAATGTTCTTGCAGAGTTTTCCTGACCAAGACGTACTGGGCCAGGCTTTCGAAGATGCGCTAGAAGTACTGCAGCAGCACTCTGACAGAGAAATGCACTATTCACCAGGTAAAAAAGACCCTTGTTCCATTTCATTTACCACTTTGTCTTTTTACAGGAAAGTACATCTTGAAGCACATAGGTGGGAGAGTAATTTCCCAGAGGTGGATTAATGGGCAGCAGAGTGGTATGTTGGGAGGATGGAAATGGGGAAGGATATTTGGAGGCTTTCTGCCCCTCCATAGTACTGCCCAGTGTGGTGCGCATCTTCTGCGTCCCAGCACAGGGAAGCTCTTGGACAGTCCCCTCTTCTACCTTCTCCCCAGTACTAGCCGAGGTGTCCTGAGCTCACATTTCCTGTAATCAGAAGATATATGATGACAGTGCAACAGCCGTTTTCCAGTTTTAATGTTTTGACTGAAAAAATGCCCTTCTGTTATGCTCTGAATAAACTCATAATAACAATGAATTCCAGTGGGAAAAAAAAAAAAGAGAAAAGAAAAAAAGGACCAAGAAGCCAACAGGTGAAATTAATTTCCACAATTAATTTTTTTACATTAAAATATAAATTTAAAATATTTTAATGCAGAAATGATAGTTTGAGTCTGGATAATTAATAGAAGAGTGTTTGTCTTGGCTTCAAGCTTTTTATACTTTAAAAAACTTAAAATACAGGAAAGCTGTAAAATGTTCCAGTTCAGACAAGGTTTTGGCAGTTAAATTATTATAAAATTTAAGATCTGTGTTTGCTGTTTTTACATTGTAAATAGATATGGAAGGAAAGGAAAATAGGAGGCTACATCACAAACTCTCTAAGTCCAGAACAAAATTTTTACTGTCTTCTGTGTGGAATGTATTTCATAGAAGGAAGTTTATTTACATATTATCTATTATATACTGAAATGTAAATAAGACCTACTGGGCCATATCTTTGGCTGTTAATAAAATTTTGGCTCCACTGCACTGGTAATTTACACACGCTGAAGGACCCACTATATATAATTGCTTGCAATGTTCTTGCCTTTATCTGTTGTTAGGGATGATGGAGAAAGGTATAAAACACTTGCAACTCAGTGGGTAGTATGTCCCACAGCTGCACCCACATTTCTACTTGGAATAGATGTACCCTCCAAAATCTTCTTCTGATCACCTGCAGTGCATAATTTATTCCAAGTGCCTCAGTCTGGTCTTCTCCTTTGCTTCTTTTAAACATCCTAAGGTCTTGGGTTCCTTCGCTGTCATTCTTTCAGGCACTGCAGATGCTCTGATGCTCCTTCACTTCACTCACAATTGGAGACTCTGGCTTGCATTGTACTAATGGCCTGCAGAACTGTGTGACATTCTTTTTCCCTTTCTAATACATGTAGTATAGTAGTCTATAACTATCCCTTTCATTATGTTTGATGATCTGTTTGGCCCTCCTTTTTCTATTAACCAAAGTACTTCATGATACTATGAAATATCTGACATTTTATCTTAACAAATATTGCTTTTCATCGTGAAGGCAAACAAAACCAGCCCAAGGGAGCAATTAGCAGCAACAATACAGATTATGTTGGATAACCTGCTGATATGAAACATCTTGGCTCTGGAGACTTCATTATTTAGAAGGCAGCCATAGGATAAATGCTTTTTGACAGACTCAGCAGCACGTTAGACTGTTTGCTGCTGGTTTTTTTTTTTTCCTTCTCTCCCTTTTACTCACTCAGGTTTTGCTCCATGCTCCTAATTCTCAGGTTATAAAAATTGCCTGACTGCCATCAACCATCACCACCACCTCCGAGCAAGTCCCAGCTACTCTGCAGCACCATCTACAGAGGACCAAGGGTATACCTGGAGAAATGCGGTTGTAAGTGAACTGATTACTAATAACAGAGTCAGGCATAAATGGAAAATTGGCTGCCCATTTGTGATTTCTAGTACAAATCATTTTGCTAACTCTAACACAAATTTGGTCTGGCCAGGCGTGATTCAGGTTCAGCCACCTTTGGAAATATTTGCAAAACTTGTTCAATAGTCTCTATTTAGGAGTCATCTTAGCTGTTTGCCTCTGGTGCTCTTCTGTGGCTCATCATGTAACATGACAACTAACAAACCAACCTAGTACAATAGGGAAAGGGGCTTCTCTCTATTACCTGGGAACAGGCAGAGAAGAACAACTTCCAACCTCCGCATAGCTTCTGCTGCTGTGAGAAACTACCGCCCCTTTGATTTCTTCAACAGCATTTTCCTTTAAGAGTGCTGGGAAGACCAGCACTGTCTGGACTCTGAGCTTAGCTTCAGCCTGCAGAGTCCATATTCATTCTTAAAAACACTGTGAGTGTGGCTTCCAGGAGTAATGTAAAATGAATATTGCAGGGGAGATAATTTCAGGTAAATGGATTCCACAAAAGCCCATTTTCAACGAGCAGATCAGTGATGTGACACAGGAACTACAGAGTCTATAGCGGCCACTGTCCAGGTGGCCTTTGGCTTTTTTACTGACTCTGGAAACAGTCCGCTGTTCCTCCTCTGCTTCCAGCAGAAGGGTTGAAGGTCCAGAGTGAGGCAATTACTCTGTTTTCCCTCTCAATGCCTCCCCTCGTGGGCAGCCCTTCCCAGTGGACACAAATCAGTGCTGCTTATTACTGGTACAGCACACTGCATGCCTCCCTGGCTGTGAGAAAAGTCTTCCATGGGAGAGGTGATGAAAGGCCGCATTTTGAAGGCTTCAGGCAATTAATTACTACAAGTTTCTTTTCCCTCAGAGAAGGTACTCTATTAGTAACTCTTCTTTGTCTTATTCTTGAAGAACAGTGCAGCGGATCTTTATGCGGATGAGACTGTCTACCATACGCTGCAGAATACTCCAGAAAGCCAAGTGTTGCATGCTGCTGCTGGCCAGCCAAAAGCAGGGAAAGGTGTGTAGAAAGAGCATATCTTATTATGTATGTTATGTTACTTCAGAAAATCTGGCAAATTATGCTTTCTCTTTTTCCTAATTTTTTTTACTTTTAACAGGAAAAAATAAGTTAACATTTAGTAGTAAGTAGAATACAACTGCTAGTGTTCAATTCCTATCTGCTAAATTTCATAAGGTAAGATACATCTGTTATCAGATTATTCTGTCCTCTTGTTTAGTACGTGGAAAAACAAACCAGAGACGTGTCACTCCAAACCATCTGGGATGAAGTCTGATGCAAAGAACTAAATCTAGCTATCAATAATATCTTTATCCACTTTAATAGCTTGTTTTATTTGATGTGGTCCAACAAGGAGTGGTTTTCTTGAAGGTTTTTCACATACATGAATATTATTGCACCTGATTTTATGCCTTTGTTTACTTTTCAAATTACCTCTTAGCTTTTGTCACTTCCAGCATGCATTTTTATAGCTATTTTTGTGCTCCTTTTGGTTGACTTTACCTGAGTCGACATCTATTTTGCAAAGAATAGCTTGGGTGACATTGTTCATTACAGTACTACTTTTGTTACTGCGTTCATTCTTTGGGTTTTGTTTGGGACTCAGCATCCTTTCTATGACTCTGCTAGATGAGATTTCCACAGCTTCCACTCTGAGCTGTTGTACCTACTTTTGACCGTGGGGTCTTTTTGAGTAGCTTCCTGGTTTTGCTGCTTTTTGAAATCCCCTGCTCTCAACTTTAACCACATGGTGTCAGTTTTTGTGATCATCTCTTCCCATTGATGCTGAACACTATGGTTTATGTTGCTTAATAGCAACTACTACTACTACTACAAATTCCTTGGGACGATGGGAGGAGAGTAGCCTCTCCTTTTAAGTTCTGTAATTCTAATACTTGAAATTCAGCATTGCAAATAAAAACCTTTCAATCCATAAATGTTGCTTTTCTAAGTCTTACCATGTTGCACTGGGGAATTTTACAAGTCAGTATCTGAATTCACCTTCAGTTGTTACTGCTCTCTTAAACTTTATTTCCTGTTTCATATTTATTTTACATTATTATCAACATTCTTTTCCAGAAGACACAAATTTTCAGATACCGCATAATTTTTCAGAATGACTGACTATATTCTTATGGGGGTTTTCGGTGTCCTTTTATGGGTTCTTTGTGTCCATAGCAATATTCTTGCCAGAAACTGTGCTTTGTGGGACTATTTCCACTATACCTAAATAAATTTAGTGCTCCTGGCTTCTTACTGAGACATGAGAGGTTTTCTGTACACTAGCAAGTAGCGTGGCCCTTTAGGAATAGATCCATAGATGAAACAGTCAGTACTGAGGACCCAAAGTCTCTGTTTAAAGTGTCTCACAAGGATTTATTTAGGGGCATCTCTAGGCTGGCCACAAGTTCTGAAAGCTGCAGTGACTTAGATATGCTTCTGGAAAGCATCCTTGAGTTAGGTTTCTTCTGAATGGAGTCCAGTTCATGCACGTCAAGACATTCCATGATCTGAACTAAAGCTCAGTGACTGGAGACAATCAAGAGAGGTACTTCAGAAATGCATGCAAATTAGACACACCCAGAGAGAATTAGGCTGCTTCAGGACAATTCAGCACAGAAATCTAACGCAGACAGTCTGAAACACCTTCTGGAGGAACCTTCCACTCTCCAGTGACCACGTAAGAAACCTGCAGACACGAGCCTGCTAGCTTAGACTGATGTTTAGGGCCTGAAAATGAACTTGGGCACTAGCTTATCCAATGAGGTGCAGTACAAAGATCTGTGAACTAACCCCAGCGCAAACTGGTGCATCCACATTGTGTAGCACTTTGGCGAGAACAGCTGGGCTCTAGTAATGTAGCTGCATTAACACATAAGAGCAAATAAGCCCTCTCAAAGCAAAACATCAGCTAGATGTGTCTAGAAAGTGTCTAGAAATAAAAGCTTGGGCAGAAATGACAGCTGAAAAAAAGAGGACAGACAGCATGAAATCAGATGCTGTTCCAGACATGGCTACACTGTTGTTTTCCTGCAGAGACTCAGTCTGTAACAGTGTGTGGATTTTCACCTGATCTTATTTTTAGTACCAGAGGTTCATAGGTTTGTAGGATAATTTGGGTTGGAGGGGACCTAAGGAGGTCACCTACTAAGACGTGTTTACTGTGACCAGGCAGTGTCCTTCATCAGTTTGATTTTAAGCTTCTCATCTTAGTAATACTATATGTATTTCTAGTAGAATAGGTACTTCTAGTCACAGACCAATTTTTTATTTAGATAATGAAATTTTATTAATTTTTTGGAAAGTACCTCTGATTTCAGGCTCTTCTTCTTCCTAGTCTGACTGTCACTTCTCTCCTCTTTCCTTATCACCAGATGCAGAATTACTGTCATCCCTAACAGATGTCTTGGCTTGACCTCAGTGTTCCTTAGCAACTGTCACTTTTCCCCCGTTCCCAGTTTAAAATAGACACACAAGAGAAGACTTTATGAACTTTAGGTGCAGCTGCTTGTTTCCACTTTGGTTAAAGTGGAAGCCGTTCTTCTGCATAGACTCTGCTTTCTGCAAAATGTTCCTCTTTGTCTCATAATCAAATTCTTCCTCCTTACGGCAGCTTCTTGGTCACCCTTGGCTTTGTGAAGGGAACTAGAAGTACTTCAGAGAGAGGGATCCACAAGACCTAAGTGAAACTAAATAAGCTTCACTCGAAAACTTATTTTGAGAGCTGAGCCTGTGGGGAGAAGCACATAGTTAACTGACAAATATTGCAGTACTGAGCTTGCTTTATTCTCCATGGGAATGCAAGGTGAGACTTCTGCACTTTTTTTAGAAAACTACAGAGTACCAGAAGGTCTAGCTCCTTATTGACTAGGTGAGGTTTATTGTTCAAAACTAGCTTGCTCTCCCCACTCATGCTTTCTTGTATCAGACTACCTTGCATTGCCAAAACAGTCCTGAAACAAATGTAACAAAATTAAGTCATCTCAAAATCTTTGAGTTTTGATTAAGCGGGGAAAGCATTTATTCAAAAACATTCAAACTGGCTCTCCAAAGCTCTTTCCTGCACTCTCTGAGGATGTGATTTCCTGCAGTAGGTTCCTTGACCATGCATCTGCGCAGCATGTGTCTGAAGACTGCTGAAAGTGGCTTCTGAGACCTACCACTACAGTGAAGTCACCAGATATATGTCATGATCCCCAAATAACCTGCTCTTGAAACTCTAATGACCAAATCCTTTTCTGTCACCATAGATCTGTACATGTTTCAGAACTATCATCTCACTTGCTGTTGCTGGTCTTCCACTGAAGTGTTTATACCGATCTTTTAATTTGTGTCAGGGTATTAGGTTCACCTGTGCTTTTGCTTGTAAGATCCTTTCCAGAAAAAGAAAACTGCTCATCTTTTAAAACACATATAAGTTCTGTTCTGATATTTTGTACTTTATTTCTTCATAGGTAGAAAAAAACTTCGACTGTTTGAGTACCTCCATGAGTCTCTGTATGATCCAGCTATGGCAAATTGCATCCAATGGGTGGATAAGCCCAATGGTGTCTTCCAGTTTGTCTCCAAAAACAAGGAGAAACTTGCAGAGCTGTGGGGAGAAAGAAAGGGAAACCGCAAGATCATGACATATCAGAAAATGGCCAGAGCACTGAGGAATTATGGAAGAACAGGTGAAATCATTAAAATTCGAAGGAAGCTGACATACCAGTTCAGTGCTGTTGTTTTACAGAGACTTGCTCCATCTTATTTCTTGGGAAAAGAAACAGTTTATCATCCATACATTCAGTCTAATCAAGAATATCAGTGTGCAGATGACTGGTTCAGTTACAATAATTACATGTATAACAATGGTTATGCATTACAGCATGCTAATAGCTAGACATATCTTTCACATAAACAGGTATTTGTTAGCTAGTAATACTTTCCAGCACAGGAACTCTTCTCTGTACATAGCTTTTCCTTTAAGATATCATGCAAACATACAAAGAGGAGGGTTTTGAAAGTGATCTTGGCCTAGTTTTGATCCTTTTGAAGTTAATGATAAATGCTCATTGACTACTGAAGAAAACCAGCAGCTGTAGGACACATTCTATTCTCCATGACATTAATCAGAGGAATTACTTCAGATTCAAGCTGGTATATCCAAGATCAGGATCAAGGCTGCCTGTTAGCAGACATCAAAGATCCCATCCTGACAACACTCACTGGAAGTTTTATGCGTATCCCCAACATTTCCAATCAGAATTTACATGCTGTTGTACCACAGCGCATGCACTCCCTATCAGTTGGGTCCATGTGAATTAGAAAGGGAAGAGATTTGCCAACTGCATGAAGCTACTGTCTGCTTTTTTCGTCAATGTTCTTCATTAAGAGACATTTTCTGAGTGAATGCTTGGCTGAATGATAGAGTCCACATGAAGGTGCACCTGTTGGACAAGCTGTTAATCCTTAATCACTTAAATTAACATATCTTAGCACAGATCCTGACATATGGTATTAGGATTGCCAGGTGCACATTTCACTGTTGGCAGTGGATTCATTGGGAAAGTGACCATACCATGAGAGGGTTAGTAAAGGATTATGCTTTTCACAAAGTTATTTACAGTTCTTCCGCCACTAATATGAGAAGCTGCACTTTTGTCCAGCAGTTCTGTACTCACCTAACAAACATAGCTTTGTTATTTATTTTTGGAATTATAACTTTATACCTGTAAGTATAGTTTTACTTCTCCAGCTCTTTTCCTACATGGGAATGCAGCTGAAAGGCTCAGTGATTTTACACTCTCTTCATGAGGAAGAAGGACTAAATTTAGGTAAAGAGAGAGTACTAGCCCCTTATGCCAGGATGATACCTATAAATCTACTTTTTCTCATGCTTGATCAACTTGTATCATCATATGAGTTGTCTGTTGTGCCAAAATACTTCCATTCAATTGCATTCAATTCCAAGTTCTGCATTTTGCTTTAAGTGAGTGCAGGCCCGGTTATTAATAAAGACAAAATTAATTTCTGTGAAGAAGTATAAATGGTGGCCTGATATGTTTGATGAAATTCACTGACTTTGATAGTTGCCCCTTGGTCTAACTCCTGCTTCCTTGTACAGGGATATAATTTTATATAACAGACCCAATGCAGTACAGTCCACTCAAGCAAAATTCAAGGTTTTGAGTTAGCACTTTGGTAAGATGAAAGATGTGTACTCTTAGAAATCTGAGGCATGGTAAATAGCACTAAAAACAGACCCAGATTTAAAGTCTTATCTTAAGACTTTAAGTCTTAAGTAAAATAAGAAGGACATGACTGTGTTGTTAATATTTCATTTTGAGTGTAGTGTCCTGTAAAATGTAAGCATTACTACAAAATAGACACAAGAATGCCTCTGGTCTTCTAGAACTGAATCTGGATCCTGCTGTAGCACTGAACACAGTGGGAGTTTAACTTGTACAAAAGACTAAGGTCTTTCAGTTGGGATGCCTTCACTATGCGAGCACATATGTAAATACAACACTTCAAATGTCATAATGTACATAAATTTGCCAAGAAACTGCACAGTTCAGATGCTCCACATCTGTCACCCATTGCACACTGACTTTATGTTATTTACAAGGCTGGTAACATACATTGGATTTAGAGTCTGCTTTGTGCAAAGTGCTTCCTTAATCAGTATGTTTAGATTCACTTTCCTCAGCCTCATCTACTTGTTAAGGAAATAAATACTTATTCAGATCCTGTGTTAGCTTTTTAACTTAGGTATAAACATTAGCATTTGCTTCCTATAAAACTGGTAACCAAGCAAGATGTTACAGCTGCAGCTGGGAGAGCAGTACAGAGCTGAAAGAGAAGAGCTTAAGGGGTAAGAACTAAAGGAAATTCAGTCAGGGAAGAGATGAGGCAATCATAGTATCTGTCGATAGGAAGAGACAGATTTCAGCCACAGGAGTGACCATGGGGACTGATAGTGTTAGAAAGATTTCTTTGAAAAAAACGTAGCCCCCCCCTCCCTGTGCTTCCACCCCCTCAATCGAATATACCCGGAGAGATTATAGAAGCTCCTACTGTAGTTCTGTGGCTATACAGAAGGATATTTAACTGTGCAATGCACTGATACTGTGCTTACATACAGAAAAGATTGGTGACTGTTAGCAATGCTGTAACCTAGCAAAGGCAGGTTAAATCATAAACAAAAGCACATGGTTACCAAATATGTGAAGCACAGACTTAGGCTTACTGAGGTCTGAAATAAGGTGTAGCTGCTTTTAACTGTGCAAGTATTTAACTACTGAAACAACACACCAAGGTCTGTGCTGGATTCATTGTTTCTCAACGGCTTTAACCTAAGACCACATCAATTTCAAAGATGTACAGTACTGCAATAAAGTTATGGTAAAGTCATAGCCACGCCACAAGACACAAGTCTGAATGTAGGAAATTGGACTCCTGCTAGTCTCAGTATTTGCACGATCCTGTCATGTAACTCCATGTAGGAAATTCCAGGCTACCTGTGGAGTTCCAAACAGATCTGAGGTGGGTGCTTGTAAGGCATTTTTATTCCCAATGCAGTCCCCTGTGCACTCACCCCCATCACTGTCCTCCCACCCTCAGCCTCTGTGTGGCACCTCCTCCCTCCCATGTGCACAGGTTTGGACACAAGGTGTGATGGTGCCAAGCACCCAAGGGAAACATGAGAGGCAGCTCCCAAGACAGCAGCTTTATCGCATATACGTAACTCTTGATAACTGGTCCTTGCTGGCTTCACCTTTGTCTCTCTCCTGTCTCCTTTCTGCTCACCCCCAGCAGCCAAATCGGGCCAGAAAGCAATTTGCCTGCCCACCCATCTGCCTAAATTTCACTCTCACCTCTGACTTAGAGGCTGCATCTTGCCTTGGAAGAGCCTGGGATGGGACCCAGGAGTGGGGAAAGAAGCTGGGCTCCTCCCAGCTCCCACACTCAGTACCCCACTTCAAAGGATATCTGTCTGAGCAAGGTGCCCCATACTGATGTCCTGCGTTTAACTAATACTGTGCCTCATGATGCTTCAGGCACTTAGTAAGGACATGAGCCTTTCAGAGTGAAGCATGACTCTAAAGGGATGGCAGAAATCACCTTGCACAGGTATAGCTAGACATGCGGACGGTCTCCTTGCTCATCCCTTGTGCCTACTTTGCCGCCTCATTTCTGTTCAGACGTGGCAGACAAGATCAGAGTCCCAGGCGAGTGCTGGGCTGGTGCCTCTCCCCGACACACAGTTCTTGTTTGCTTGGGCGATAACAGGCATGGTGTCTTGCCTTGTATAACTGCTGTGGCTTCAGCGCTGTCCTCTGATGGAAGGTTCCTGTGCTACAAGCAAGAATGGCACGAACTGGGGTTGCACTTTGGTGGAAAGAGCTTTGCCTCTTTGGCATGGGGATGGCTCTGGGCCCACAAGATGGCACTAACAGACAGCTTGTCACACTGAATTTGTGACACTTGGAGGCCTCCAGGTCATTTGTTCTCTGCACGTCCCTTTTGGTTTTTTTCTCTTTTTTTCCCTAGGTTTAATTTTTTTCATCTTCGTGCACAGCGCTGCTGCAGATGTGGCAGAAGCAACACCTTTCCTTTTGAAGTTATTACAAGGCCAGTTCCATCTGTGGCAGATAAAGAAAATGTCATGACTGAATGATATGAAACCCACAATTTAAAGCAGATACATTATGTCAGCAGATCCACAAGTCTGTGTCGACTACCCTGGACAACAGTCAGTTTTACAGCTGCAGCTCAGTGTCTTCTCTAAAACAAGTATGGCTGCAGTGGCTTCCAGCATTGCTGAGGGTGGTGCCTGAGGAAGAAATAAAGCTGATCTTTCAGGTTTACACTTCTGAATTCCTATAAGCCAGAATTACATTGACAGCCTTACAGACGCTGTGATGGAGGCAGAACCAGAGCATCTTGGTAACATGTTTTATCTACCCCATCTTGCCCAGCCTATGCCATACTTAGATGTATATATCCTGTTCAGCAGACCAAAATCAGGAGAGATTCTTAGCTTCCAGCTGAGAAATTACTTGATTTGATTTCATTTGCTTTGCATTTGACTCCAGTGAAACTTTTCCCTTTGGTAGCACTTAGAGCACACATCAAGTACCTGCCTCCACCTTGTCAGACCCTTACCAGATGTGCATTCAGGTGGCAGATGGGTCAGGCTGCCCCACCGTCCCAAGGGCAGATGGATGCTGTCTCATGGAGAGCATTGGGTTACCGATTCCTACTTTTTACAAGCTGAGATCTCCTATCATATGACAGAGCTGCATGTGTGGGTTTACCATCAGTACATTGCTTAGTGAGTGTGAAAAGGTTGGAAAATACTAACTGTGGTGGGCTTTTTTTGCAAGAAACTGCCCCATGGATTGTTTCCTAAAAAGTATCCTGAGTGCCAGATGTAAAAAAACCCGAAGTAATCTTCTTTTTTGGTTAATGAGAGCTGCCTCTGCATTCTTGGCAACATCTAAACAACCATAGCTAATTGCCTAATAGAGGAATGACTGCAAACACTCACTCACCAGTGCGTATCAGGGTAACACTGGAGCTGAAGTTGGGTGTTCAGGCTATTTTCTAGTTATGTTTCACTGATGCTGGCAATTTTCCTAGTTTCCTGGTTTCCAAAATTTATTTTACAATGAAGGTCAAGGCAAACTCCCAGATTCTCTCTAAACTGCAGGAGCAGATTCCTGCATCTGTGCACAAGCTGAGGGCAATGACATTGCATGTGCCTGCTGCTGTCTGCATGAACAGATTCACTTGAGGGACTGGAGAGAGTCTAAGACCATAAAACAAAACTAGTATTTTAAATCTTTTTTGGGCAACGGTTTTCAGTTCTGCTTTCAGTCAGGTTTACAGAGATGCTGCATTTCAGACTGAAACATTTCCTGTAATATTCCATTAGACAATACAATTAAGGCCTACATGTATTACAGAGGACCTGGAAAACTGCATAGTCAGTACACTATGGAGAGAAATCCCTTGTTGATAGTGACAGCTGAGGGTGTTTGCCAAAATGCATCATTTTCTTGGAGTTTTTAGGTCTAGCAGAGCTCCCTCTGGGTTACAAACTGGCCTCCTCCAAGTGACACTTCACAGGCAGTTACCATCTACCTGTGTAAGGACCTCTGCTGAAATCCGCCACTGTTTTAGAGCCTTATTTCATAAAAAAAAAAAAGTAAAATAATTAGCAGAATCAATCCATGCATTGAAAGTGCCCAAAAGAAAAATAAGCAGTGCTCCACCAACACATACGGCACACCTGGAGGCAACACAAGCTTTTCATATCATTCAACAGAACACCTCAGGTTTGAAATGTGGGATGCACCAGTGCGGAAGGGCAGTCCTGAAGCAGATGGGCACCTTTTTGCCTGAGCAGAGCATTTCTTTTGCTTTTCTCTAGTGAAGAAAATTATATCTAATTATGACAGTCGGGAGCTTCAATCCAGAGAGCCTCGGTGCTGCGCATACATTTTAAAATACCACTCTCCCAAGGCAATATAGTGCCTAAGAGGCACCAGCCACCTTGTTAGGAAGTTGCACATTGAACAGTCAGTGTTGATACAATGGATTATAAGGTGAATTACAGTGCAACCAGGCTGTATTAGCAAGATGCCAACAAACTGCATGCAGAGTGTAAACTGATGGATGGAAAAGTAAATTCCTTATTTGACATTCCAGAAACACATAACCTGAGCCAAGAGTTCAAGAACCACAATGAAATAAAAAGACAGACAGCTGGTTGTTTGTCATGATATCTCGGTGTAGAATTAGAGGCATTAATTACATATGGGGAATATTAATGACAGTTTAAAGTGGAATGTAGCTAATCATTACGGTACTATCTCCAAGCAGAGCACTTGTGAAGCCATATAATACTTTCTTTCAGAGGAAATGAAAACTCAGCAAATCTATTTGGAGTACCAGCAGTGTGTAGTAGCGCAAGTATCTAGGTTGACTTTTCTGCCTCACCAGAGCAGAATTCAATAACAATTAGAAGACACAATTCTTTACAGATTTGGCTAAGTCCATTAGTCTTGTTGACATCCAGAAAGCACAGGAGATGGCTTAAAAATAATGAGATTGGCTTAAAAATAATAATATTTGAATGATTTGATTTGCCTTCTAGTTTTTAACCTTGATTTCAGGTTTCCAGTCTGTACCCAGCAATGTTGAGGCTAACACTCTTCTCACAAAAAGAACCAAAGAAGGGTGGAGCTGAGGTTGCTGGAAAAGCAGCACATTTGGAGAGATGCAGAATAGTGAGGAAAACTCCATCTTCTGTACAAGCAGCAACATGCCTCATAACGGAGGTAAACCCATGCACTACAAGTGGTTAGCAACTTGCAGACAGAGATGAAGGAAAAAAGGTGCAGCAGAGAGAGGGTCTCTGGCCACTGGAAGACTGTGCAAGCACACGGGCAGCCACATTTTCACCCAGCTCCTACTGCTCAGTTTCATCTTGGCTGGTTTTAGGTAACTGGATTACTTTGGACCTCTGAGGTCTGCGGAGCCACTCAGTCTTCATAGACTAAAGCAAAGGATTTAGATGGCATTTTGGCATGCTGGGACAGAATGCAGAGAGTCTAATTGTCCATTCCACTGGTTTAGCAGTCTGCAGTATTTAAACCAGATGAGAATCAGGCTTAAACATCTCAAAAGGCCTTGGAAGGTCTGAGCATCTCGCTAAGCAGTCTGAGGACAACTGCAGTTTTCAGTTGGTATCACTGTGAGATTATGCTGTGTCCTGTTGTCCTGGTTTCAGCTGGGATAGAGTTAATTTTCTTTCTAGTAGCTGGTATAGTGTTATGGTTTGGGTTCAGTACCTGAAGAATGTTGATAACACACTGATGTTTTCAGTGGTTGCTAAGTGGTGTTTAGACCAAGTCAAGGACTTTTCAGCTTCTCATGCCCAGCCAGCGAGAAGGCTGGAGGGGCACAAGGAGTTGGGAGGGGACACAGCCGGGACAGCTGACCCAGACTGGCCAACGGGGTATTCCATACCATGGGATGTCATGGCCAGTATAGAAACTTGGGGGAGGTGGCCTGGGGGAGGCAGATCACTGCTCAGGAGCTACCTGGACATCGGTTGGCGAGGGGTGAGCTACTGCATTGTGTATCACTTGTTTTGTATATTCCAATCCTTAGTATTGTCATTTTATTACTGTTATTATCATCATGATTAGTTTCTTCCTTTCTGTTCTATTAAACTGTTCTTATCTCAACCCACAAGTTTTACTTTTTTCCTTCCGTTTGTCTCCCCCATCCCACTGGGCACGGGGGAGTGAGCGAGCGGCTGTGTGGGGCTTAGTTGCTGGCTGGGGTTGAACCACAAGACCAGTGAAAAGCACGCTAGAAACAGCAAGTGCTAGGTTGGCTACAGAGCATCAGGGCCCTGAGTGCACGTCCCCCTCTCCCATGGATTTGGCTGCCTGGGCTGAGGGCCAGGTTTGATAAACAGCTGTCTGGCCTTGAAAATGCTGTGAAGAAAGAGTTGTTTGAGAAGAAGCTAGAAGAAGCCTCAGGAGCGGCTCTTCCCCTTTTCTTGACAACTGCATTTAAGCTGACTTGGACCCTGCCTGAGCTGTGCTATATCCATGTCTTGCCTGGCCATGTATCTTGTTGATCCAGACCCTCATCCTGACCCATGGACTGACTTTGTGACATCACCTCAGACCTTACTCATCACTATGGACTTGTCTGGCAATCACTGGACTGTGTCTGACCTGGTTACTGCCACCAGACCTGTTCTGCTCACCTTGGTGGAGTGCTGCGGGACTGTGCCCTTGTCAGCCAGGTCTCTGCCTGGTCCACCTTGCTACGCTCAGCGTCCTGCTCCCTTGACCTCATGGAGCAGCTTGCCCTTGCTGCTCACAGACACAAAGGCAGCCAAGATGCAAGTTGTTAAAATTTTCAGTCCTAAAGAATGAATGACACTACCACATCCTGGAAAGTGTAATGACACACAATCTCAAATGGAATTACTTGAAAATAGTATCTAATTGGTCCTTCAAGTTTTTTTGTTTGGCATATGGGAAGCATTTAATTCTCTCTCTGACCTCTGCACAATAAAAGCCACCTCTTACATAGCTCTTGTCTACAGAGGGAAGTTCTCTTGTTATGCGCTAAACTGTGAATTTAAACCAATGTTGTTACACCAATATTCCCCTCTCCTCATGTGAGTTCTTATTCCTCGTGGATCTCTGCCAAATCTACACTTACTCTGGAATAAGCATTACACAAGTATGGTTGTCAGTGGTAGAAGTGGTAGCACTTCCTTATCTGGACTAAGCAAAGAGACGTTTTAATGAAAAAGCTCTGCAGGATTTGGACTGTTGCAGGCTGCAGGTAACTGGAAACATAAGTCTTTCTGCTTTCTGTATTGATTCCTCTCAGATACAGCATGCTTTAATTTTCAGTGTGCATCTGTCGGTTTGATTTCTTCTCATGTTTTGGAGTCCCCGGGTAGCTGTAATTCACCCCTTGGCTTGCCCTCTGACATGGTGAGGACAGCAGCACATAATCAATGGCAAGCTTGCTCCTATTAATCTTCTTCAGTAAGGGCCTGATCCTCTTTCTGCAGAGGGCAAGGCGACAGTTCACATCAACTTCAGTGTAGTCAGGAGAGTGCCCCAACACTAATGGCTTCAGCAGCAGGTGTTCCAGGAAATCCACATCAATCTTCCTTTTTGTTGGGATTAAGACTTTTGCCGCCCTGTGCTGGGCTGGAAGTCAAATACCCATGCAATCTGACTCTTCAGCATTAGGTGTGAAAGGTGTTGCCACGCCAAGCTCTCCATTCATTTTAATTGCAAGAAAAATTAACAACTAGCCTGCTTGAAAAATGAACACCTTTGAAAGTGCTCACAATTACTTTAAGCTCTTATATTTAGTGATCTGCTGAGATTAGAAGGAAGAAGCACTATATACCATGAGAAAGGTGAAATTCTTACTTTCCAGTGGCAAAAATCTCCCTTTCTTATGTTTCTTAGGCCTGAAACCAGGTACAGATGAGGGGTTTGGGTCAGAGAAATAACCATTTCTTCAGCCTGAGACTTGGACCAGAGTCATTTGGAAGCGGAAGAGCCCTCATTTCAGAGTCTCAGTCTGCCAGGACTGTGAACTACCTGCACTGGGACTGGACATGAACATAAGCCTTTGTACTACTGTGTCATAGTTAATTTTTTAACAACAGCTGTTCAATGATGCTCAGAGGCATGAAATGCTGTAGTACTTCCTGAGAAGGTACATTAAGATCCAGTCCTACAGGGATTTTGGTCTGTAAGTCTCAATTTTGTATTGTGTAAAATTCATGTAAGTCCTTCTAGGCACAGGGTTGTACAGAGGACACCCATGGAGTGGGCTAAAAGCAGTCCAGCTAGTCAGAAGCTCAAGAAATAAGCAAGTTATACAATTACAGAAACAAACATGTAATTTATTGCATGTAGCTTTCCAAACAGTTAGGGGCATATATATGTGCATAACTCAATCATTCAATGTCAAATTCAAATTTAAATTTTTCTTATATATGCATCACTTATGTTGCATAATTGAGAACATATACATGCACATAAAAGTTTATATACACAAATGGGCACTGACATAGTAAATATTTAGATTTCCTCTATAGACTGAAACAAAAAGGGAAAAAGGCATGGGGTATTTGAACTCCTTCTACTCCTTTATTACGATATATGATAGTTGTTGTTCTATTGTTGATGCAAGTGGTTCAGCAAATAGGTGAACTCTATCTCATTAAAATACTTATCATGCTGCCCTTTTAAAATTAGTCTTTTTTTTAACTTTTGTAAAATTTATGCCTGTTTGACAGGATCAATTTTTAATTTCAAGGTAGTGAGAGGTGTGACTGGCTGTAGAGACACAGCAATTTGCTTAGTTATTCATTACAACTTCTAGTAGTATTCAGAGCTGTTATTGTCTTTTAATTGTTTTGAGGGTTTTGCATTACAAACCAGAAAGAGTTAAGCAACTGCACTTTATTTTTGCAACTGTACTGTTGCTAATACTTGACAATAGATGAATAAATGCTTTGTAAACCAGTTTAAAATAAAGCAATATGTAATTAGATATTTGCTTAGAAGTGGAAGAGAGCACTACTTTGTATTGATTGGAAATAAATTTGCTCAAATGCAGGATAGTTAGTGAATACATATAAAGGAGCCACATACATACATAAAGTTTACATACACACGCATATCATCTTGTAGAGAAAATATCTGAATACAATTTGTGGTTTCATATTTATTTCCTGATTCAAACACAGATAAATGGTTAAATTCTTTGCAGTGACTTAATGTCTCATTGGGAAATCCAGTTTAATTCTCATTCCCCTAGACCCTGCGACACCCCAAAGTGACTCCAGTGGTCCACCTCTGCAGGGACAGGTCTCACCCCACCCCAGGTTTGCCAGAGGTGGGAAGGTGCCTGTGAAGTTTAAAGGTCTGAGTGGTGCTGAGACATGCTGTGCTGGGGACAAGGTGAGCTGAACCCCCAAATGCATCCTAATAACTTTTGTTCAGACATTAAAAGTTAAAATAGAAGTGGGCTCTTGCTCCAGTTAATTGAGTGTTTTGCAGGCACTAAAATATTAGTCCAGGGCACGTTTTGGGAAAAAATACCTGGGGTGGTAAATACCCTGTTATGCTTCACACATCTGCCTGTGAAGGTAAAGTCCCCCCCATGCTGAGCTGCCAGAAATGGGAGCGAGAAAGGACACTGAGGTCCCCAGCAGCACCGTCAGGGCTCTCAGGGCAGCCTGGTGGGGTCAGTCCCTGCAGGTTAGGGTGCACACGTACATGCATTTTTCAGTGTTGCTTTTTTTTTCCTGCATCCGCAGCTGTGACTGCCTTTTCGTGTTGCAACCAACTCTTGTGACAGGTATTGCAGAAACTGCCAGGCTGGGCCACTTCAGGTTCTTGTTTCCAGCAATGGCCCATGCCAAGAGCTTGGGGAAAGGTGCAAGGAAGGCTGGCATCACTGATGGTGAGGATAGCCTGCCTGTCATGGACATCTCCTCTTTGGTGCTATTTGGTAGCTGCGGCATTGCAGGAGGGTTGAAGTTCTTTCCCAATCCTGGAGGAGTTACAAGTATTTCATCAGAGTATTTCATAAAGAGGCACGCAAAGGCTTCGTATACTGCTTTGATCATGATCTGAATACTCCCAGTTAATAAATTCTCTTGTTATGACTAGTCTGGCCTAGGAGTCACAAAATTGGCATTTCAAATGCCAAAAGGTGGTGTTGCTTGGTCTGCTCCATTTAAGGACGAGAACACTGCGAAGTCTGTATTCGGACCCACCTCCCTCGTACTCCATGAGAATGAGGGGTATTAAAAATTGATGTTTGCATTTGATCCTCTTGTTAGCTCGATATCACCATTCAGCACTCTTTTGGATAGCGGTATTTATTACTGTTTGGTTTTCACCCTTTTTTCTCTCTTGCCCTGTACTGACACATGTCATGCTCCTAATACCTTGCAAATATACTCACTAGGTAACAGAGAAACAATGCAGGCTCTTGCCAGTTGTCAATCATATGATCAAAGGGCACAGCACTGTATGTCCCAGGTCAGTGATGAACTTACATCCAGTCTTGTGTAGCACTTTCTTACTCTGGATATTAGAGGGAGTATTTAGATGTGGAAAACTGGAACCAGAGGGTCCTTCCCACAAACTTAGGAGCTTAAGTCCTTCACAAGTTGCTGCAGAGTTCTTTTTTTTTCCTGAGCCAGGTAGCAGCAATGTCACCTTCACCACTTCACCCTGCATGTGACTTCGGCTTATCTTGACCCACAGCCAAGATGCTGAGTGCTAGCTTTATGATTCAAGCTCTGGCATGCTGAAGATGGGAACAAAAATGTAAGACTTCAGATTACACTTTGGCAAGGTCTGTAAAATTCAACACTAAACCCCTTTAAATCCTTTTGGTTAAAGCTCCATTTTTTAAAGGTTAATGATCATTTGATCATCAGAATAAGTTACAAATAAGGAGCATAAATTAGATCAAAGTAGAGCTAATTTTCTTTCATGCTCTTTGTATGCAATTTAAGCTTTAGCTTTAAAAGATTGTTTTACTCACATGGATAGAAGACTTGCTCTGCTTTCCTCTTTAGGAAAAGAATCGAGATGCCAGCTAATTGACAACTCCTGCTTGTAGTGAGTTGAGAGCTCCATTACAAGCTGTTGTCCAGTGACCTTGGTTTTAATGTATTTCCAGTATGTAAGACAGATAAGATGCAAACAGTGCTCCTTAATTTTGCTAAAGTTTTATTTCAGAGGTTTGGGGACAAAAATATCTATGGGAAGGAAAGATTCCTCTTTTGGTATAAAGCAATTTTTGCAGTGTTGTAACTGTGTCCATGAGCTCATGTCTACGGCATTTCTATAAGGAACCTTAGGCTAATGTGTGCTCAGCTTGCTGTACTGTTAACATTATTCCTGATGGCTTTTTCTCCATTCTCTTCCCTCCTCTCTGGTCATCCCCCATGCTTTGTCCTCTTCCAGTCCCGTGTCCCCATCCCCCAATGTTTGCTAAAGTTCCCTCTCTGCAGTCCTCCCAAAAACTTCTAGTCTCACTGTCTACCAGCCTTCAATGGTATCGCTTCATGTTTGACATTGGATGGACCTAGACAAAGTTTTAGCATGCCTTTTATCCAGGACAACTCAGTGTTCGGTCCACTAGCAATGCTAACATATCAGCTTTTCCCTTTTCCAGTAACTGCATCACATATCTGCATGTAAGGTATACCTCATCTGTTTCCTCTTGCTAGACATGAATGTTTTATAGCTTTGTATAGAAATTTTTCAGCAATAAAAATAGAAACACTGATGTCAGTTCTTGATAAGTAACTCATATCAAATCACATCCCACTGGTAATCTGGCATAGCTCTTTCTTACAAAAGTATTATGTGAATGGATGCCCAAAATAACATTTGGTGCTATTAGGCGTATCAAGGTCTCATCTGTAATAACAATAACTACTGAAAATCCTGCAGGAATAAAGGAGGTGATAGTTCTTATATAAAAAACTTGTGAGTTTCTTTCTAATTCCCTTGTGCAACACGACTTATTGAGATTATTCCAACCTCATCATTAAATATCATCAGTGATAACATAAACTTCAAAAACCAATCTTCATGAAGGTTTTCAGGTCTTGTCTCCAGTTATAAAAACTACGTAAAAGTCATTTCACAAATGCTGAGAGAAAATAAAAATTGCATCACTTTCTTTCATAGTTCCTCTGTAAATTCTCCTTGAATCCATTACACCTGCCACTTAAAAGTCAGCATTTACCACTGTGGTACCAGACATGTTAGCATGGAAGATTCAGTTTAGTTGTTAGGAAAAAATGTGGGCGTGTGAGGGCAATGAAGCAATGCAATACATCTCTAGGGAGAGTACACATTCTTCAGCCCTGGAGGTGTTTGTGGTCAGGTTAGAAAAAACAGGAATCATACAAGGATAGGTGATCTTGCCTTAGCATAAGGGCTGCATGAAACAATCTTTTGAGATTTCCTATTTTCTTACAATTTTATGTTATAGCATTTCCTATTATTAAGTAATAGTAAGTAATAATTGTAGGGTAGGAGCTATTAATAACCATTGAAACCTCTAGGTACAAGAGAAATAGTGTCAAAATGTGTGAAAAGACTGAAATAAATTACTGGTGTAGCTGACTTAATGGAAATTAAATGAAATCAAACCAAAGGAAGCTGAAACAAAATTCCGAGGAGACCATTAGAAACTAAGTGATGCTCTTGTTCATGTCTAAACACTCATTGATATATATGTGTGTATATATATACACATAAACATATGCACATATAGATAGGGATCTTTATTTGGGCTAGATGTAAGGGCATAATTATATGAACATAGGTCATACGAGTCACCTTTGAGACTAATTTGACTGTCAGATAATAGGCTGGAGAAATGAATATTTTGGTAATGTTGGTTCTGTCCTCAAAATACACTAAGGCCCTGCTCTAGTTAGGTGTGCAATACATGTAAGAGAAGGCTCTGGTAAGTCTGGCAGGGCTCTGACTGTTTAGGCACAGTTGGGAATGAGCTGTGGATGAAGTCTCAGTCACTTGGGAAGGCATTGCTAGGCTGATGCTAAGAAAGTAACCTGATCCTACTTGAATTTGACAATTTAATTTCCATCATTGGTTTCTGGAAGTGACAATGTGCTGAGAATGAAGGATTCTGCTGCTCAGAAATTATTAAGTAAGCCTTGGTAGAGAGGGGATATGCAACATACCTGTGCGGTTCACAATTCTTTCTTAATCAAGTGCTTGCAAGATTTCCTAGAAGAGGGAAAAAAAGCACATTTTTGCCAGCTTACTATTGTTTTGGCTTCATTCACAGTTTCTGCAATAAAAGCTCCATCCACAGACAATTATTCAGTGTTCATTACAGCCTCTAGCCTGAACTGTCGCTCTCAATTTTGATTAAGTCACAAGTCCTGCTCTAAAACTGCTATGCAGAGAAGGCAATTGTATGTTCACACCAGAGCAGAGAGTGGGAACTTTCCTTCATGTATCGTTACATGTGTTACAGCTGTGACAGCTACTCACACTGTGGTTCTGCATTAAATATAAGACAGAGGGCACTATCCTGCAAACAGTTACTCTAGTCAACTTACTCATTCTCATGGAAAGCCATTAAAACTGATTTTGCACAAGATTGTCCACAAGGAAGTAAAGCTGGTGCTTGAAGCAATCCAGGTAGAAATGCTTCCAAGAGGACTCATTCTTGTAGTTTTCTGCAGCTCTGCACACTGCCCATGGAAGTAACTGCATAAGGTTTGTAGTGCTAGCAAGGATTAAATTCCCTGTACCAGACACAGCCATTTTTAGAAGCTTATCCCTTGATTTCTTTTCTTTCTTTTTTTTTTTTTAATAATAAAGGGCAAAGAAATTGATAGGCAGCATTTAGGCACAGAACTATGCCTTATCAGGCAGTCTCAATGTATTAGATTTCTGTATACAAATTCATAAGCAATGATGACATTTCAAGGGGTTTTCTAGAATTTCCATAACCTTTCTCCCTGGATCTGCTGTGTATGCTAACAGAGATATGAGTACATGCACTATAACACCAGCATGGCTGTTTTCCCGATATTTTGCCCATGGTCCCATCCATCTAGCCATTAGAGGTATCCAGAAATCCTAGAGAAATATATAAAGCTCTCAGAAACTATCTGGGCAAAATCATTAGAGCAAATAGGTTGTGTCAGAGAAACCATAGATATACAAGAAGCTCAGCTGCTGAGGAAGTCTTATTAAAATGCATTGATTCTTGATCATGCCCGTGCGATTACCTTGTGTTGCTAGTAGGGAAAGAGCAAAGCAGAGTACAGCAAAGAGAATGGCAACCTCCTGGTGGCCTGCTGTCTGCATTGCTTTGTGTGAGGCATGAACCTACACCACAGGCAAATGGATAAAGCTTTGTTTGAGGAGAGTGGGGAGGGGAAAATTAGCCAGCCCATGGGTGAGCTATGGTGGCAGCTGAGGCCAGAACATTCCTTTTCAATTGAATTTTCCTGGCATGCAGCTTCTAATGTGTTCTCCCCTAGAACTGTAAGAAAAATCAAAGTGGTTTTAATATCTTCCAACATGAAAAAAGAGGAGGCATTACCATGCCATTCCATTGCTTTATTGGCTTATGGAAAGAAAGAAAGAAGAATTTCTTTTGATCCCACACAAGAACCATGTCTGTTTCTCATTTTGAATTCAAAACCCATGCACAAGGAAAAGAAAATTAAAGTTGCCATAGCTCTGTCCAAGCACATGTAGGGGCACATCCCTAATTCCTGATTTTACCAAGAAATGCTTCCCACCGAGCCCATCCCATACAGAGTGGAGTGGAGATGGTCGGTTCTGATGTAGTTTTGAGTCACATCAGTATTGCTGTGGGTTTATAGCAATAGAAAGTTTGGTGTGAACATTGTATCCCATGGTTGTAACTCATTAGTAAATTACATACTGACTTAATGTCTTGAGACACTGAATATTGAGTTTCTCTTTCTTTGAGTTCTTCTAAGTGTGCTCCTTCAATGTAGCTCATCTCAACAGACTGCAGTCAGCATCTCAAACAAAGCAGTAAGCATGATGGTGTGGGTATGTAAAAGCATGTGTGAGAGGGAAAATAGGGGACAGAGAAGGGAAGGGAGAAAGAGAAAATGAGAGAGAAAGAGATAAAAGGAGAAGAGGAGAGAGGGGAGGTGTGAAAGAGAGAAATGGAGAGTGAGAGAGGAAGAGAGGGAAATAAATAAGTAAATAAATTAAGAAAGAAAGAAAGAGAGAGAGAGAGAAGAAGAGATAAATGTCAAGTGGGAGAGTCTGTTGTCTTTTACTGTGTTTATCCTGTGTTTCTTTTCTGAATTATTTTGAGCAAAACCTATTTTTTCTTATTGTAAAGAAGCACCTGGGTAAAAGGATACCCTTTAAAGAAGTACAAGGACTTTCTGTAAGGACACAGTATGCATGTAAAGTGCTTGCTCGTCACTTTATTGAATTTTTTTCCAGGCATTATTTAAGCTGTTTCCATATGGCACAGGTCTTTTTTATAAAAACCCACCCACTCAGATACCATATTAAAAAAGGCTATCAGATTTCTTTGGCATTGTCTGATTCACAAATCCCTCTTGGCTTTATTCCAATAGGTTTGTCTGCTCTATCAGTCTAAAAATAGATGCTCCTCTCAGGTTTTGCTAATACTTTACCTGGAACTGAAGTCAGGCTGCCAGAGCTAGAGTTACCCGGTTCTCTCTCTAGTCTTTTTAAGGATCACAACATTTCTATTCTTCCACTTTGTCTTTTTTCCAACTTTTGACATTTACAGAAACTAAAGCACTCTTCTGAACATGTGTAGAAGTGTCAGGGTTGCTAGAATAATTGTTTGCTACCACCTCTTTAATTAGAGCTTTGGCTTCTTTTTTTTTCATTATTGTACCCTTGTGAGAATTAGAGTTGATGAATTCTACATCTCTTGTTGATGTTATGCTCTGGCACACTGCTGTGGTGTCCTTCTCTACAGATCAGCAAAAAGCTTTTCCTATTTCCCAGCTCCTGTGTAATGTACAAGTTCCCATCTTTTTTTCTCCCTTTCTCTTTTTTTTTTTGATGTAACTGGACTAGAATGTAACTTCTGGGCACAGCTCTGCGGAACAGGTGGTAGATAAGCTGGGCTAGGACAGGAGTGAGCTGGTGGTCTGAGTTGGAGATATCCAACTGAGCAGGAGGATCCTTCTTGCATCATCCTTGCTTCCAGGAGTTACGGAGAAGAGGGGAGTAATTTGTTACTAATCTTCTTTCTCACGCTAGCTTAGCCGCTCTGCATGGCAGATAGTGGTGAGGGGACAGAGCCAGCCGTTGCCTGTCTCTTACTCACCAGCTCTGAGTCGGCCCTATTGAAGTGTGCTATCTGAATCCATGGACCCAACCACCCCTGCTGTGTGGAAAGGGTTTCTCATTTCTCTGTGCAGATACTTAATCTGAATTAGACAGTAAGAGAAGTGTTTAGTTTAGATAAGTGCCAAAGCTGCAGTGATTATTCAAATCTTGTCAGAGCCTCTTGGGTGGAGTTACCACGAATCCTCTCAGGAAATAGTCGATCTTGTATTTTTGGCATTGTATGTGCTTACGGCTTCTAGCAGGGAGGATAGAAACAGCTACCCTTCCTCCAGAGCTCTGGCCATAGCCAGCAGCGGGGAATCTAGGGATAAATAAAAATTTTAAAAAACCCTTAAAACAGAATGCAGGAAAGCCAAAGGGTGTTGCAAAAGTTTGAGCCCCTTCCTATTTTATCTGACTTCAGATATATCCCCTCTGATTTCTCCAGTTCCAAGAGCATATGGAAATGCTATGCAAAGTATTACTATGCAAAGTAGCCCTTGCTACGGCTGCCCAGACAGCAGGTGTCTCCTGTCTTGCAATTCCAGGGATAGCATGAAGACTCCCATCATGCCATCACTTTGACATCATCAGGAATGGCAACTGCTTGTTTTCCTTGTGATATATTACTCTGAAACAACATAAATGTCAACTGGCTGCCTGCACGTATTACACTGGGAGAAAACAGCATTGCTCTGAACCTCTAACTTCGTTTGCAGGCACACTTAAATGCTTATATCTTTAAAAAAATAAACAGAAGTAGAATGTTGCAACCCAAAGAATAGTTAAAATAAAATTTGCTTCTTATATCTTGTGCCACCTCCCCTTTCACACTGCTAAAATGATTTTACATACATTCTTACCTCTTGGTCCCAGCCAGTTTCTCCTCACTTGTGCTGGTCCTGGCCATCAGTTTAAGGCTGTATCCATTTGTCTCAGACCTCTCTCTGTTTAGTGATAAAATGATCCTAAAATAAAATACTAAATGTTGTTACCTCCCTCACTGCAATGGGTGTCTTGACACCCTGTTTGGTTTTGAGGAAAATGGTTGATAAAAAAAGTGAAAAAACTTTCACCCTAAAAGTCTCTGTGTTATCATCAAACTTCAGAAAAGTAACTCAGGACATGGCTTGAATGATTGGATTCCCCTTGGCTGGAAGATGTAGAAGATCACTGAAATTAAATAGCACTCTTTGTATGCTCCAGCAAAGACTTCTTATATTGCTGTAATGCCTTTGACAATTTTGTAAAAGATGACTTCTTTTTACATAATGATGTGTTTGATCCAGCATCATTATCTTAGTTTGAAATTGCATAAGTAATTGCATATGATAAATCCAGTTAATTTTAGAGAGTGTGCTTAGGAAACACAAGCTTTAATAGGTGTAATCTGTCTTCTAGCTTTGACAGTACACGTATCCCTTTTTTGTCAGTTCCTGGCTGGGATGGTGGAAATGGATTCACTACTGTTCTCAGGACAGTTCAGAAACAGCAGGTTAGAGCTGAACCACCGGATATTCAGAGATTAAGTCTGCCCTGTCATGGCTTCAGCTTTAAGAAAACTATTTCAAGGACTGCTTGCAGTATAGGCACAGTATCATGGAGCTCTGTACGGCCTGCAAAGGCCCTCCAAATATCTATCTAACCTCTTGCATGGGTTTTGCAGCCTGTGCTGTATTCCTGGCTGCCACAGCTAAATCTTCTACCACTACCCAGTTTAAATACTGGGTAGGCGTCCTCTAAACAGGTAGGCTTCTGTGGCAGGACCTATGGTGCACTTTAGTGCAAATTGTATTTAAGTTAGTGGACCTATTCTTGCAAGCCAAGTTATTCATATTCTTATATGTTTGTGAGGTGCTGATATTATGCATGGGGCTCTTTTTAATAAATGGAGAGGGTCAGCACTTGGAGTGCAGTTTGCATGTACGTATCTGTAAATTAGATGCATATGAAAAATTGTACTCACCATACATAAAACAAAGATATTAAGGCTTCCAGGAATTATGCAGAAGGTAGGAAGTGTTGCCTGTTATCGTCCTCTTAAGAAGAAATGATAAATTAAAGGAAAAAATACTACACTCTAGAAACACTCCAATTGCACAGTAAAAATAAATTCAAGTAATAGCAAAAGATTAAGTTGTAAAGATGTCTACCTTACACTATGCATTATATTATGCCATGCTATATTTTGCAGCTCTACTGTTGTATTTTCTGTCTTAGTTGTTTTTCTCTTCACCCTGCAACAGGGTGTTAGCTTTTGTTTTGCAGTTACTGATTACTGTGCAATTGCTCAAAGTCGAGCAAGTCTGGGGAATCATGACCGTAATGCATTGCAAGACAGTTCATTTTTTGTACTTTTCTTCTGATACCACAGAGGCTGTATTTACCAGAATAAGTTAGTAGAGTATAGTTTTATCATAATGCTTCAAAGTAACTGCAAACCTCTGACAGCTGCAGCTGTTTTCAGACCCTGTAATGAAATGGAAGATGAGTCAGACTGACACTGTGCCAAGGGATACTGCCAGTGCAATACAACCTCCGTGATACCTCCAGTGAGGAAAGCAATGTCAGTGAAGAGGAGGTGTCTAGGAAGGTTGAGCCAAAATATGCCTCAGTGACAGATCTCAAGAAAAGAGCTACATCCCCTAGAAGGGAAGTTAATCGATTTAAACCTGTTCATCTGAGTTTGACGCTGTCAGCTTCATCACTCGAATGGGCAGACCATGTCTGCTACACAGTGCACACTGGAGAATGTACTTGAAGACGTGCGCGTCTGCTGGTAGCAGGATCGAGTTTGAAGGGCCCCCCTGACTCAAAGATGTGTCCCCCAGTGCCTTCTTCCTTCTTTGCTGCATATAATGTAAAAGAGAAATGTGGGTGGAGTGGGAAAATGAGACAAATGAACAGCATTAAAGTGGTGGACTCCACATACAAGGTAGCAGATTCCAAGATGGAGATTTTTTACTTTAACAAAAAAGAGGAAAGAAAGTGTAAAAAGCAACGGTGATAGATTCTGTCAATAACAGAACAGCATATAGGGAATTAAACCCAGAAAAATCTAAAGCCACAACCCCATAATCTTTGCTATATAGAAAATATTAGAAAACTATGGGGGTTTGGAAAATTATTGCTCAGTTTGTAGCATTATGAGCTTTTATCAAATGGAATGTGTGACCTGTTAAGCAACTCAATAAATGTAAGCCAAGATATATATGCAACTGTCCAAAGGGCATCTCAGACAGGGGTTCCTATAAATTTAGAAATTAAGTTGGTATTAAGGAGGAGAGAGAGCACATTTTGATCCCCCAATCACCTCCAGCAAACACATTTTGCTCTTTGGTATGTGCTCACTTGCTGAGTAAGTAGAATAGTACTTGGTGTGAGCTTGCTGGCTGCTGGCAGCACCATTTACTAAATAGCAACAAAATTAAGGGTTAGTATTATTTACAGTGGCCCTTTCCTCAATAAGTTAGTCAGTTTTTCCATGTGAAACACTAAGGGCAGGAAGGATAATTTAATGTCTAGATCAGGATTAGAAACCAGCTTTATAAGAATACAAGAACTCTCTGCATCTTGTCAGAGGCCAGTTAGTCTGCAGCGTTTGCTAATATGAGATCCTACAGAAGGAGGGTTAAAATCTTGTTTAAGTCATACTGTGGGCAGCTGGATGTTCCTTTACATCTGGAAACACGATGGCTGATATACTCTCATGGTTTTTTAGCTTATGTAACTGGATGAAACTATTTAGACTTCTGAGAAATGGGCACTTCAGGGACAGCTGAATTTGTTCTGACAAAACCTTTTCTTCCTGTGCAAGAGCTGGCCACCCTCGGTGTTCTTTCTGCAAGTGCTAGGAAATGACACCCTTACCTGGAGGGTAGCAGAGTTTCTTCAGGGAATGATGGATTTTTGCATTTTCCTTGAATTTCCAGAGGCCTCCCCATACATTCCCACCAGCACCTGCATCGAGGAACACTGCTGGGTTCAGTGGGATAAGTACTTGAGGGGAAGCATAGCTCTGTGCAAAAACGATTGTTCATATACCAAAACTATGAATGAGCATGGCTAATCTAACATGTTGGTTGGCATCACTGTGGCTTACACTAGAGCTATTTCAATTATTCAGTTACTCATATCAGACTAAATATCCCTTTGTGCTTTAACCTCACTTCATGACCCAAGAGATGCTGAAGTTATCAATGAAATCACTCCACTCTTTCGTACTTTACATTGCTTTGAGTCTTTTCACTGCTTCTTCTGTCTTCATCATACCTAATTGCATTTCATGTTCTCACTCTCCTAAACCCTGAAAATGCCATAATCCAGACTTAACTTTCTTTGCTTGTGTCTCTTTCATCCTACCTATCACAACATCCAAACATTTTCTTTTACAAATCCCTCTTTTTTGAGGCCTCTTGTAGAAACAGAATTACCTCTTACTTCTAGTTTATAACTATCTCACCCTCTTGTTTAAAATCTTCCTTAAGTTCTTATTGTCCTGAAAACACAAACTCCCTCTGAATTAAGACTATGTGTGTGTCAGTAGCCTTCTTACAGACATTTGACTATCAGGACAAAGCCTGTCTTATCCTGAGATTCATACAACTCTCAAATCAGGATAAAAGTTGACCTGTGTGATATGTCACAGACCTGCATGGCAACAGGGAGAAAATAACATGGGATTTTAATTTTCTAATCCATTGTATAACTTGCTCAGTTCCTGAGGATGCCATGTCTACTCCAGTTGCTTGGCTTAGCAGCTTTAAGTGACCAGGAAGCCAGAGGTGGACTTCTCCCAGTTAAATGATCGTCATTAGCACTAGCAAAGGGAAATGGAGATTTTCACCCATTTGCCTCAGTTCTTTAGGTATGAGAACTACAGCAGAGACTGGCTTGCTCAGGGTGACAGTGGTAGAGGATGGGATTAGAAATTCTGGTCTGTGTATTCATTATTAAGCAGCATAAACTCAATTGGCATACCTGCTCATTTTTAGTAAAATAAGACTAGGATTTTAAAAACTAGGAGCCTGAATTTGGGTTCTTAAGCCCATATTCAGATTACTGTGACTACATTTGACAGTGCTGCATAGACTGCAGCTCCCTGTGACAACCTAGGGCTTCTGAATCCTAGACTAAAATTTGAGTATTTGGTTTGGTAGCCACATTTAAATGCTGTATTTTTTTATATTTTTTTTAAACCAGGCACAAGCATATCCAGGAAATTATGTGACATTCACTAATGTGACATTTATCCCTATTCATAACATTTAATACCAAGGAAAAGTGATAGTGCTACACACAGCCTACTGGCTGATCCTTTTGACATTGCAGAAATCTGATAGTTTGTTTTTTTCCCTCTATTTTTATAGTTCTCTGCAGCTTGATCCTTGGCAAAAGCACATGACAGACAATAATTGCAGAACACTAACAAAAGAAACAAGAGAGGGTAAGAGATTTGAGACAGGAGATAGGAGTGAGCAGGAATATGAAGGAGGGACTTAATACTCTCTCCTGGAATACACTGGAAGTCTCTGGACATGTTAGCCAGGTGGCTGCTGGTGAAACTAGCAGGAGTGTTTAAGAAGAGGCCATTTTCAGATAGTCCCAAATACCAGACAGCCTGAGAATATGCAACAGAACCTGAGAGTGCTCCTGGTCAACTTCAGCGTGTAGTTAGCATCGCTAGCTGAGATCAATGCTGAAGCTATCCATAGGGACGAGAAAGGAGGGTGAGAAGAAACTAGTTGAGATGATAGTAACTACTTAAACTGCTAACCCATACATGTGAGAAGGCAGTAGTAGAGGGAGTGTTGAGTACCGTCCAGCTGACTTGGCCAAAATGCCTGTAGGAATGATTTGCTGTGTGACTCACACGGAAGAACCATTGCGGCTGACAGTCTGGGACTGTAGCTGATTCTTGCCGGGCAGGGCAAGGAATGGACTGCTACTGCCTGCCTAACAGGTTTATACAAAAAAGCGTCTTCAACCATATAAATGATAATTTATTGCAGATATATTTCAAGCCACAGATTTTTTTTTTTAATTTAGCACTTGAAAGAGAAAAGTTTGTCATGCTTGTTTAGGTGCCAGTAGATGGCACATACTCTTCCCGCTTATGCAGTTAATATGCAGGGGAAAAGTCCTGCGGAAGCAATCCCACAAGCGTTATTGAACTGGTTATAAGAAAGCAGTGACGGCAGAGTGTACAAATGCTGTTCAGACCCAGTTGGACTTCTCATGTGTTTGTATTGTTATGGTTCCAGACTGCTAATACCCTAAGCCTCAGGCTCTAACTTGAGCAGGAAGGGTTTATTTTTGGAAGAAGAATTTTTCCCATAGATGAGTGCTTGCAATACCAACTTCTTTTTTTTTTTTTTAAAAAAAAAAAAACAACAAACCACCATACAGCAAAACTTAGGCTAAACTGAAAAGATTTGGCCCAAAACACCATTGTGCCACTGAGAAAGGAATAGTCAGAACCCAAACTGTGAAGTCTGTACACTGAGCTACATTGCGCTGCCAACAGCGTGTCCAGGAGGTTGGGGGGGAGAAGAGATGGAACTGGGTGGCTCATGTATGCACAGATGAAAGACTTTGGCTGACATGCAATTCTGTGGGTGCCCAGCCACTGCGAGGGTGAAAAACCACACTGGGCTGAGCTGCTGTGGCCACTCAGGCAGAAGCTGCACAGTCCCTGGGGTTTCGTACACAAGGCAGCTGCTGGGAGGAGACTGCGGAAGGGTGGAGGAGCACATGAGAGAGCTCAGGTTTGGGCATCCAATATATTGTAGTTATGAGCCTAAAAATCTCTCATAATCATTAATCTCTATGAAAGATGCATTGAGCAGGGCTTTCTGGATATCTGCACTGGAGCGCTGACATGTGGGCTTGTCATTGTTAAGGGTATCACCACTGAAATCCAATATATGAGACATCTTATCCTAAAATTCACTTCTGCATTGCCCTCTAAAACCCATTTGATAAGGGCTTAGTTCAGCTCCCTAAACATGTTTCTAGTGCCATCAGAGGTGTCTGCAGTTACTTAGTGATATGGAAGAGATGGATTTGACACGAGACTTACTGATGACCCACGTGCTCTGCAGGGGCAACGGGAGGCTGTGACGGATACCAGAGGGCACTCAGATGGTTGTGTGTAATCACATTTAAGTAACTGAACTGAGCCCGAAGACTAGATCTCCACTGACTGTATGGCTGGGAAAGACAAGTCCAGATGCAGAAGGTGGCACCGCACTCACCACAACTTAAGCACAAGGGATCTCACCCAAAAAGTCAAAACAAGTGTCTGTTCTGAACTTCATATGTGCAGTCCAGGGCAAAAGTGAAATATATCCCCTTGGGATTTCTCTTCCAGGGTTCACAGGCTCAGAAAGCAGCATACAGCTTAGACTAGGAGCCAAGGACTAAGACTGAAAGCCATATTTCTGAGGTCTTGTTCTTTGACCCAATACCTCACATGGATCTTCAAATCCCATGACTTGTCTCTGTTTATTCCTTTACGTATAAAATATTCTTTCTAGCCTACATTCACCAGGCTGTTTGTGAAGCTTAATTAATACAGTAAGTCCTGTTAACTGATTCTAACAGTCTTTTAAAATCTTTACCTCTTCATGTAACTTTTTGAGTTACAGCCTATCTTTAAAATTCATGCTTGATATTCTCCAAAAACTTCCAGTCAGAATCTTCTACATATGGGGTTTTCCCCAAGAAAATCTTGTCATCACTTATTTAAGAGACATCACTAATTTCCAGGCTAGTGCTGAGTCGGAGGGAATAGGGTTATGAAGACTTGGGAAACAGTAGTGGAAACAAGCACTGTATTCCTGTTAAAACCAATACGTGTTCATAAATGAAGTTAGGGTGGTGCCACCATGTTCCTGTCATTCAGCCACATTAAGTATGTTACATGAAAGATGACATTTCTTAGTGCAGAAAAGGATCATGCTGTTCCTTTCGCTACACAATGTACATAGGAAGAAGGTCAATCTTCAGCATCCGTCAAGTTCAAGGGGAACCACAAAGTTATGAGGACTCATCAGGCTCACAGAGCGAATGACGAAAACTGAATAACCCTCATTTCTTAGTGAGAAAGTGAAGCCCTCCACCAAAATGGAGATTCACAGCTAATTATTGCATGTTTGCTTTGTGCTCGCAGTGGATGGTGCGACCTTTTCAGTTATGTCCCCTGCAGCCCATATTCATTCTCCTCAGTGAGTCAGTGGGACCCCACAGTGGTTCACTGAAGGTTGAAAGGAATTTTATTTTTTCATCCAATACAAAAGAAAAAAGATTTGGATAAATTAAAGAAAAATCTATCTCTGTACAACAGACATTTTTGGAATTAAGAGATCAATATGCAGTACTTCACATGTATCTCAATTATCTTCCAGAATAGGAAGCGGATGTTTATAAACTGTGGACCTCGGACACAACGAGGGTATAATTTCCCATTAAACCTAACACTATGTGTGTGTAGGTTGCAGCTAAGAGGGACAGTCCAACTTCCCTGCCTGTGGCTGTGTGTTGTCTTTGCCTCGTATCTAGTGATCACAGGGCTAGAGAGTATTGCTTCAGCTAGCTAAACCAGCAGAAATAAAGTACCTCCTGCTCCAAGTGAGTAGGATTCACTCAGATCAGAAGGCTGAACTGACTCATCCCGCATAGTCACAGAATGGTTTATGTTGGAAGGGACCTTAAAGATCATCTAGTTCCAACCCTCTGCCATGGGCAGGGACACCTTCCACTAGACCAGGCTGCTCAAAGCCCCATCCAACCTGGCCTTGAACACTTCCAGGGATGGGGCGGCCACACCTTCTCTGGGCAACCTGTCCACTGCCTCACCACCCTCACAGTGAAGAACTTCTTCCTTACACCTAATCTAGGTCTATTGTCTTTTAGTATAAAGCCATTACCCCTCATCCTATCACTACATGCCCTTGCAAGAAGTCCCTCTGACTTTCTTGTAGGCCCCCTTTAGGTACTGGAAGGCTGCTAGAGGGTCACCCTGGAGCCTTCTTTTCTCCAGGCTGAACAACCCCAACTCTCTCAGCCCGTCTTCTTAGGAGAGGTGCTCCAGCCCACTTTTCATCTTTCTGGCCCTCCTCTGGACCTGCTTTATCAAGCACCTGCTTTATCAGGTCCTTCTTATGTTGGGGGCCCTAGAGCTGAACACAGTACTGCAGGTGGGTGTCTCATGAGAGGGCATTAGAAGAGGACAATCCCCTCCCTCGACCTGCTGGTCACACTTCTCTTGATGCAGCCCAGGATAGGGTTGGCTTTCTGGGCTACAAGTGCACATTGCCAGGTCATGTTGAGCTTCTCGTCAACTAACACCCCCAAGTCCTTCTCCTCAGGGCTGCTCTCAATCCACTCATTGCCCAGCCTGTATTTGTGATTGGGATTGCCCTGAGCCATGTGCAGGACCTTGCACTTGGCCCTGTTGAACTTCATGAGGTTCGCACAGGCCCACCTCTCAAGCCTGTCAAGTTCCCTCTGGACGGCATCCCTTCCCTCCAGTGTCAACCACACCACACAGCTTGGTATTGTCAGCAAACCCGCTGAGGGTGCACTCAATCCCACTGTCCATGTCACCAGCAAAGATGTTGAACAGCACCAGTCCAGCACAAGGAAGAGAACAAGACCTTCTGGCTGAGGGAGGAGGAAGAGAGGAAGGAGGGGAGAATGGGCCCATCCTGACAGCAGCAGTCTGCAGAGGCACTGGATTATGTGTATCAGGAAAGTATACCATTAATATGTCAAACAAATTAGCCTAGTGTATTATACTGTTATAATTATACTGCAGTTATGCTAAGAACAAGTGATTTAATAGGTAAAAGATAATACCAGCCACAGAACTTGATACCTTTTGTTCCATCTATTCATATGCAGCAGTATTTTTTAGGCATTGTAATTAGTAATAATACCTCATAGTAGCAACTGAGATTAAGGTTCCACTGTGCCAACAGGTACTAATGCACATTTTCTAAGGAAACAAAGAAGATGTGAGAACAGCTATAGGGTAAAAGAATGGGTTTTCATCTCCACTTTACAAAGAATGAACTGAGGTATGCTCCAGTCAAGCAAGCTGCTTATGATGATGTGTATGAACCCCTTTGGACATCTGGGAATTGAATATATTTCTGTTAAATACCCTCATAGAGTGATTATTACATAGTGAGGAAGACCTTAGATGGTGGCAGTCTGAATGGGAACAGCAGCTTTGACAACATTTCCAGGCTATCAAATAGTTAAGAATGGATTTTAAAGTTGTTTTCAGCCCCTTCATGGTTGGAACTTGGATTCTTTTCTTTGAATGCTAATGAATTATGACACTTGGATTTACATCATTCATTCTGAATTGTTCAAATACTTATCTACCTCTATGAAGTATTAAAATTTGTAAGACTGCAATATTTAAAATTCTAAAGGAGACCAAATGCATTTTTTTAGTAACATATTTCTAATACTTTCATTTGGATTCTTGTGACAATTTGAACATAGAAAACTGGTATCATAAACACCAATTAGAAAATCTGCCTCTGTCATTGAAATAATTCTAAAATTGTCTCAGAAATGTTAATCAAGGTTATTTGGAATCCCCTGTGCTAGCATTTCCCATAACACATGGTGTGCATCTTTGGGTACAAGAGGTACCTGCTGAATTTTGACACTGCAACTTGCTAATTGTAACCAGTAGGGAAGCAGATTTGGGGAAAATAACTTGGGAAAATTTGTGCTATTGCTGGGGTAGTTATGGATTTCAGTCATTTCCTGGGCTAAATTTTGACAGTCATGTCTTTGAAATTCTGCAGACTTCCAATAAGACAGATCAAATGCACAGAGAATAATTTAAAATTAATCCACCAAATTCCATGGTGAAATGCCATCAGAAAACACAAAAAATGCAATTCTGAGTGAGAACCCAAGATCAGAGTCCTAGGTTTATAATGATGAAGGGGCATTTTCCTCGTCCCAAGCCTCATAGGCCAGAGCTGGAGACACCATACCAGTGTGATACACCATAATCAGCCAGGGCAAATCATGTGCTCTTTTTAAGCTGCTGAGGTGAATTTCACATGCTTAATGAACAGATCAAATCAGGGCCAAAGAAACTTCTGTTTGATATACTGCATCAGGCATTCACGGTTAGGCAGATTTCAGTACGATGGAGCACGTAAACCCAGCATGGGTCTTCCTTACCTAGGCATAGATCAGGTGAGGAGCTGCTTCCAGTTTCACCTGTGGAAGTAAGAACAAAAATCTGGGCTACAACGTCTCTCTCCTCTCCTGGCTGCAGGGTCCTCTTTCAAGTTTCCTCTTAAAAACAGTGTGAAATAAGCTCTGTCCCTCTTGAAGTCAGTGGTAAAATTCCCATCACCTGCCTTTCTTAGGAAGCCTCACCTTAATTTTTTCTTACTGATCCAGCCAAGCAGTCGACAGAAAGAAGCTGCTCTCCTTCCTCCTCCTGCTGTTTTGCCTGCTGCCCTGACCTAGGGACTAGCTCTTGACTTTGATGCCGAGTGCCTCAGTGCACTGGAATTTACTGTCAGAAAGGAAACACTCTGACTGCTATAAGACACCATGGGGCATGTGTTGCTTACAGAGTAATGTCATCCTTTGGGTCATTGTAAGGCAGAAGGTAAAGCTGACAAGTGGTGTTTATCTGTCAACGACATCTTGTACATGCCTTGAAGTGTCTCCAAGCCGACTCTCTTGGAAAAAAAACCCCGCAATCTAGGCTTTAAAGTTTAATCTTTTCTCATCTTGCTACATAAAGTAAGACCCCATTTGTGGATGCTACTTTTATACAGAAAGTATTTCTCATCACTTCTCAACCAAGGTCATGTCTCATTTACATGGCAGAAAAGTAGAGTGCATGGCAGAATAGGAAAGGCTTTTTTCCTGGCAGGTCTACAGTACAAGGCTGTGATTAAACTGAGCTGGCCAGGTAAATCCAGGTGTCTTTCATCAACACTATTAAGTTCAGCAAAGATTTCAGGCAAAAAGGATTGCCTTCACAAATTAGATGGGGACTTAAGAAGTAACAGATATCCTGAGATGCAGCATTCTTCCATGCTGAGGTACTTCCTCTCTTGCAAAAGTAGAAGTTGTGCATTTTTAGGTGGTACATTTTTAGTCTTCCACTTGCCAGCATTGTAGAAATTGAAATAATTGATTTGTTATTTTATTACTAGAAAAGAAAAAATGCTTTGCAGATTATCAGTAATATCAAAATAAATAAATTCACCAAAACCTATAATGTCCTATTTTAGATAGCATATGTGGCAAAGGCAGAATCTGAGCACAAAATTATGTCATTATGATGCAGTTCTAGTGGGAGGGGTGTGGAACTTGAATGGGTCTTCGGCACTGTCAAACCTCATTCCCGCGTCCTCCTGGAGAAGTGTGTTTATGTGTTCATCCTGACGGGAGGGAAGGCTCCGTCTGCTGCTGCTGTTTCTTATCCTTCGTCCTTGGGCTCAGTAAACAACTGTTTCTTAGAGGCTCCAAAGCTCCAAATATTAAAAATGGTTAAAAAGGTTTTCTGTTACGTAAGACTTCAAAAGTTTGGATTCTTTGTTAGTAGCAAACCAAGATGCTGTTTATTTTTTTAATGAAAATGCATAGACACACCAACATTTTGACGGTTATCTCCAGATTTTTTTCTGTGTGGACTGGGAATCCTTTCCCATTCTCATCTAAACTGACCATTTCTGCTCAGCATTCTTATTTCAATCGATCATCTTTTTTCTCAATATCAATAAAACCTTTCAGTGGAAAATTTTTAAATAGTTTGGTTAAAGATTTATCTCTGAGGTCTTCTGGGAATATCCTGATCCTTTGGCTTGGTGACAAGATGAAGATTTTTCTCTGGCAACAAACAGACAGTGACTTACTAGAATAGAGACTGAAGTAAGTCAGGGAGTTCAGTCCTAGGAATAGCAGCAAATATGAAGTTATGGATGCAGATCTAGCAGCTGCAAGCGCAAATAAGGGCTTTGGATGTTTGACCAAGGGAATTTATTAAAAACAGACGAGAGAGAATGATTTAATTATCTGACGCCTTGGTTAGCTGCCGTTTGGAAACTGCTCAAGGAGCTGAACAGAGTTAAAATAGGATACTCATGTTTTGGAAAGAGACCACAGAAGATTAATTGGGACAGGCATGGAAGGGAAAGGTTCAGAGCGCTTAGCATGTTTGGCCCCTGAGGTGGCTGAGAAGAGGGCTTACGGTGGTACACAAAAGCCATACTGTGATGAGGATAAATTTTGGTCAGAAGACATTCACCTTACAGAAGGGCAAAATACAAGGTCACATGCCTACTTATGGAAGGAGAATATCAAGTTATGAGAAGGGACGTTTCCATCCATAGACTTGAGGCCGCCTGTGCAAACAGGAATGCTTTTAGCAAGAGGGTAAGTTAATGAAAGGATGGGTGGGGATGGCACAGCCTGTAGTTCTATTTGCCGAGGTACAGGAGGTGGGCTAGAAACAAGGTGGAGCTCAGCTCTTTCCACCTCACGTTTTCTCTGAAGGGTCTGGCTCAGTCATTTGGCAAGTAAGCTGACAGCTGAGTCAGAAGGTGGTTTGTGGCCCTTTCACTTGCTCAGGAGTTGCATGTTCAGCACAGAGGAGCTAAATGCTTCCCTTTCTGGCTCAGCTCCTTCACAAGATGAGTTGCAATCAAGTCAGTTGAGTCATTGCCATATACAGGGAAGGAGAGCAGGACTGCAGGAAGAAAATGGTTAAAAAGCTGAACTTCATAGACTGAATAGATAAACGCATTTATTAACAGAAAGTGTACAGGTTGGGTGGATGGATAATTGCAAGTATATTTAGACATTTCTGTGATCCAAGAAGCATAAGATTACAGATGACCAAGATGAAAAAAAAAAACAAAAAAAAGGTCAGGCATTTCCTCGCCTGCAGTTTTTTCCTTCTTTTTTAACCAGCCTTAAAGTAGTTTGGGCAATTGTTGGCCAAAATCAACACCTCTCCTCTATGCAGTGATGAGGCAAGTTTGGTGACTACCATGCACTCTGCAAATGTGGAAAAGAAGTGTAAGAAGGCAAGCTCTGACCAGCATCTATCCAATAGCACCAAAGTATTAATAATTGTTACAGCACAAGCAAGATGGGGTCAACATTGTGGCAACATTTGTGCAGGCAGAGAAATAAATTAAAATGCCGAGGTTGTCTTAGATTGGAGTATGAAGTATCTGCAGGGGCTTGGGGCATGGACTTAGCTGGGAGCTGGTCTGAAACAAATAAAATATGGCTTACTTCCTTAGGAAAAAAACTGCTTTCCCTGTCACTGTTGCTGCTAAGGTACACTAAGACATCACAGCCTAAATCTACCCGAGTGGCATCTTTTATAATACCATTAAAAATTACATTACAGAAAAGTTCCAACACTGGAATTTTTTATCGGAGTAAACCAGAACACAACATGAAATGCAATAAATTGTACAAGTATAATGTAAGGGTAGGAAAGAGTGAAGGGATGAGCAAATTTTCAGGTGACTGCTGCTCCATAGTTCCAATTTATTTTCTGCAGTTGAAGAGTCTTTTGCTTGTACTCTCAGCTTGCCTGTACAAAACAGAGACCTCAGGAAACACACATTTCTCCACATGCTACAAAGGCAACTATAGTTATCCGTGATTTTACTCTACACATAACCTATCTTTCCTTATTGCCTAGCAGAGGTTATAGAGCCAATTTAGTTTTCTAGCCACGTCTATTCCAGTATATAAAGCAGGGCTAGGGCATGGGTTTAAGTGTTGTCCTGTGACTATCCCTGCTAGGGGATGGTTAGCAGGTTCCCTTGTACCATTTTGGCTCAGGCCAACTAACACTCTCCCACCTATACTGAAGCATAACAGGCACATGCCAGCAACCGTTCCCTATGGACATGTTGGCTGCAGTCTCCCTGTTTTGGGGTAGAGAGGGAGTTTTGCTGTGCAGATGAGAAAGATGCACTTCCACTTGGCCTCTGGGCCAGTGAGTGGTCTCAGTACAGATTTACTTAATAGTATAAAGGTAGTCTATGAGTTAGATTCTGTCTTCCTGAATATCCCTCCTCCTCTTCCTGTAAAGGAAGCCCTTTAAGGCTGTAAGGATAAGCACTGGCCTCCAGTCTTTTCTCATCATGAGATTGCAGTGGAGCTCCTGTCTAACCCATGCAGTGCTAGACTGCAACCATATTTAATCCTGTTTATATTAACAGGAATCTCCAGACAGGTAGTTGTCAGCACCTCTTGGCACATGACAGGTGAACTACAAAGCAAAATGTCTTTACATCTTACAAGGGGCCACTCAGGAAAGACCATGCTGGAGAGAATCAGCAGTCGCTCTTCATCCCCCTCTGGTTCCAGCCATCACAGTGTTTGGTGTGTGGATGTGAACAGAAGAAAAGGGAACAAGAAAAAATTATCTCTGCAATGTTATTATCTGTTCATGCACCAATTCCCCACTGCCACCACAATCATACACAGACGGACAAAATCCCCAGTTACCTTTTCAGGGTAGTGTTCTGTTTGCTTTCCAGTGAAAGGAATTATTTCAGTGATATAAAGAGCGTTACCTGGATAGTGATATGAAACAAAGGAGGAAAATAGCTTTAATATCACTTGGTTAGGTTCTCGTAGGCAGTGGTCTTGCCTTTCTCTGTATTTTATAGGTATATGAATCAGTTAAATAATAAAACACCACAATGAGTAGAGCAGAAAAAGCCAGATGATAGAGTGTTCTCTTAAAAAAAAAGGAATGAAATGCCCGTCCCTTATAAGATGTCTATGAAATGGCTAAATATGCAGAAAACAGCAGATTGTAGAGGAAACAATCATGCATTAGCTACAGGATAAACAGGCACATGACCACTCTTCCATCTCTAACTGCTATTCAAAGGCGTAAAATACGATTTCCATAAAACTTGGGTGTTTTTAGACACTGAGCAGTCCGTCTAGTAGCCTAGTTCTTATTGATATGTGATCGTGATATGAAGATGTGCTTTAATAGCATGAAACCATTGAGGACCACTTCATTTATTGCACTAATCACTATAGTTTTGTCTCAAAATCCTAAAAGGGCATAAGAAAATAAATCCTAGTGCCCCGATTAACTTGACTTGCATTTCTAATACTATTTCTATTATAGTTTAAGTAGGGGTTTAAGAGAAGCCCAGTGGCTTAGTTCAGTGGCTCAGTGTGTATGCTACAGATAGGATTTCCATTCCTTCTGTCTGGTTTCCTGGCTTGGCAAAGGCGAAGAGTGTTGCATCTCCTGGATGAGTGGAAAAGAGAGTATCTCGTCTCTCAGCAGTGACCTCTCCAGTTAATGAGGAAGCAGTGCTGAAAGGAACACTGTAGTCTCTACCGAAGCCAAAATGAGGATGGCTACAGGAAAAGGACCCAAGAAAGTGCAGTAAATGTAAACAGAAGGGAGATACAGAGGGTCTTCATTGTTCCAAAGAGGAACAAAACAATCCTTTTTTCTTCATTAATACTGCAAAGTACTCCTTACTCCATCTTTCTCTTAAAGGAAGGAAATGAAGTTTCACTGCAGGCATACTGGCTATACTTATTTGTCCCTCTTATGTTGTGGAAAAAGGTGTAAATGTATACAGGTAGTTCCTATAAGTTCTGCAGGTAGGAGGGCCTCTTCAATAGCATGGCAGTCACTTTTTAAACCTCTGTCTGTGTGTGTATGCGTGTCTGCATGTTACAGAGAGAGACGCAGAGAGCGAGCAGTGCAGCTGAATTTAGAAAGTTATAGATGTTCTCATCAGCCCCATGCAATGCAGCAGAGATTCCTTCCAAAAGCCAAGGGAGCAGAGGCTGCAGACAACAGATGTAAGAGGGGTTCCCATAACTGTCAATTTTCAAAGTGTTTGCACTGAAAAGAGAGGAGGTGCTATTTTGATTGATATTTCAGTCGCAGTATATAAAGCAGAGGAATTCTTCTTACCCTCTGCTTGTCATACTGATCTGCATACTCTCTCAGCTGGACTTGGGGCTACTACTTACTGCATCTGAAAGACTGAAGCTCACTGGGAATAAAGAATTCTTGTAACAATGCCGGAACCCACCAAGAAAGATGGTAAGCATAACAAATATTACCTGAATGTTTCTTAATTGCAGGAATTATGAGTATGCACACACACAAAACACTTTTTAGAATATCTTGCATATTTCAGCAACAAATAATATCTAAGAGTGATAGTCATTTAACATCATTATATCATTACAGGTAACTGACCCTTTTAAACTAAGAAATTACTTTCAGGTGGGGGTATAGCACAAAACTGTTTTGGCCTCCAACTATTTTAGACAATAAACAAAGACTTTGCAGAGACATTGAGAAACTACTTGATTGGGCAAATGCTGTATTCACTTTTTAAAGCCTGCAGGGGTTTTTCAGTGCTATTAGTGGTTTCTCTATAGCTAACGTATCTAGACTTGGGAAAACAGGGAATAAGCATTATCATTTAAAAAGTCAGCATGTTGATATGTTTTTCATAACATTTTATAAGTTATTGAATAGAAAGGGTGTGTTCATGAAACAATTTTAAGGTTTGGATTAAAATATATTCTATATGTCTAATGCATGAGTGGAGAATGTAGTAAGTTTTTCTGTACAAGTGAAACTGGTATGATACATTTTACCACACTGCAGAAATTACTATTTTTTGTTTCAGAAGGATAGTTAAAGGCAGTAATACTGGCCCCTTCTGTGGTACTATTAAGTTCATAGCAAAGAAGCTGAGTATCTAGTCTGATAGCGAGATACAGAATTGTCCGTTAGAGGCTGCCCAAACAGGCATAAAATGATCAGCATCTATTAATTCATAACATTTTAAAAGCTACCATTTATTTTTTACTATTCTGAAAATTTAAGTTAAATAAGCTTCTTATATTTGCAGTACTTCTATAGACTTTATTTTATTTTTCTTTCAAATTTAGACATTTTGATAAGAATTTTTGATGATTGTTGTTTAGCACTGACAATACACATAGCTTCTGCAAAGCCATTAATGTGCAAACTGTATGTGCTTTGCAAGTGTTGGCAAATGAGGTATACAGGCAGGTTCTCTAATACATTCTCAAATGCAAAACTGAGTCTGATCTTAAAGATAATTTTGCGGAAAGTACAGAAGTCATAAAGTAGCATTTATTTCCCATCAATTCTGAAAGATCCGGTAGGCCTATGCATGTAATTTGAATGAGTACATTTGATTTAACACTGACCTATTGATAGTATTAACTTTATTTTAAAAGTAGTTTTGAAATATTTTCTGGGTTTTTTTGGAAGGCAAGAGCAGAGCAACTATCAGGAACATTAGGCAGTTTCAGCACCTTGTTGGGTTGGGAGCATATGAAAACTAAACTTTTTGCATGACTGAGTCTTAAGCAAGTAGTGTTGACAGACCAACGTGATCATTTTACTTACTGGCCCTCCTTAGTGCTCGAGGACAATGATGGATGAAGTATCTTTCTGAAAATAGCTACACCAAGTGCATGGATTAATACGAGAGCCTAATCCTCTATACCAAACCTAGAGCCAAGCCCTTTCTAGAGTGTCTTATTTGTAATTCAAATGATTTACACATGTATTAAGTGTCCTTTTTATTTGATCTCTTATTTGACTGGATATTACACAGTTTAATCAGAATGTATTCTGTGGCTGCCAACTGAAAAAAAACCCTAAAACATTTCTGCACTTTCAAAAGATAATGTGTTTTATAGAAAATTTGTTAGGAGGGTCAAGTTTCTAAAGGTTATTGTTCTGTTTAAGACTAGATTGTTTCAAAGATGTTCTTACAATGCAGTGAGTACAAACACAGCTCCATGGTTGTGTTACCAAGTAAGTCTAGCAACCCTGAACAACATCATACTGACAGTGGAATAAATGTGATATTTTGATGAGTCAATATTCAGGAACATAAAAAATATTGAAGCTTTCTTTCCTGATAGAGCTAGAGTTCACAAGTAGTAATGAGCTCTGGAAAAGCAATACCTACAGGTTGTACGCTGGTTGTTCCTCATTGCACCCAGCTTATTTTCAGCCAGTAGATCAGGGTGTTAACATGTGTATCTTACTGTACATAAGAGGTAAGCTTCTTCCTAAAAAAATTTTTGTTGATCAAGAACTCACCTGAACTGGTGGCAGTACTTGTATAGTAAGAAGTATTTACTGTATTAGTGGCAGGAGTATTTGGTACCAATAACAGTAGGATACCACTGCTACTACTCATACTAGCTCTACCAGTAAGAATACAGAACCTCATGTGTCCATCAAATGCCTGTTCTCAAGGTAATTTCAAAGGCATGAAGGATTGAAGGTAATTAATTAATGAAGGTGAACCTTGGACTGACTACATTCTGGAAGATACCACTGGAAGGCCTCTTGGAGAAACCTTTGTGAAACTTGTTGATGGACTACAATAGAAAGCAGCAAAAAAGAGGTTTAAGGTTTCTGCATCACATGGGCACCTAAGCAGTATTTTTCTGACATTTCCAAAAGAAGCAATCTACATGAATGATCCCATACTCCTTATTCTCATAGGTCCTGCCAGTTAAAAACAGCCCACACAAGAGCAAGCAGCTTAGAAATCAGAAACTGTCTATCACTTGCATGTTAAGAAAATTTCAGCTTTGCATTTTTTTTGCAGTGTCTGAAGTACATAGCTACGTTTTTCAGAGGTACTGTTGTAGCAAGCTCCCAGGCTTTCTTTTTTTTCAGGCCAAATGCTCTTTGAGCTATTTTAAGATTATTAGATTACTGAAGTGAGAAATTTCCTGAGTTGGTGAGAGCGTAGCCTCACAATGTGCTCTTAACAAATAGGATCACCAAATTAAACACACCACTCAGCTTAGAGAAGGTTGCTGGAGCACTTCAGCCTGATGGAATTTGTCACTGTAGAAACAGGCTTCCATGACTAATGATTTAAGGCCTTTATTGTACTCCTAAAAAGTCAAAGTCCTATATATTACATCAGCTGTGGCTTCTTTGGAGTATATGGCAATGCTGTTGTAATATAGTTTTTTCTTAGCCTGTTCAAAATTTCATACTCTCAAGGTGAATTTCACATCAATGGGTTAACTGATCCCAGTAGATGACTAGGATAGGACTGTGATGCCAAAGACCTTCACCAGTGCATTTAAATATAATGGCTTTTAGTTTTCCTGGTGACTAATAAAATAACCGTCGCTCACATAATTACTTCCTGTAATTTATTGTAGTCACTCAGGCAGTCTTTCCTCTACCCCCTTTCCTTTAACCAATATTCATAATAAGAGCTGCCCATTAATTAGGTGCCCTCTTAAACTGTCACAGGCCACGGCATTTGGATATGCTTTTGTAAAAGTGCCAAGTCTCTCAAGAGCAACAGTTTCAAACTATTTGTGGGCATCATCCCACAGGGACAGGTGCAAGTCAGTCCACAGTAGGCAGCTCTGTAAATTTGCCTTATTTATTCTCCCCAGTCTAGGAAATAACTCATGGCCCTGAGTTAAGTGACCGTTCCAAATTTTAAGCCAAAGCATTTATCAACTGTCTGCCAACTTCATTTTCTAAGGGTTTGCAAGCTCTGCTTGTATACTGCCTGGAGCATCCACATATTGGCAAGGAAACAAAATTAAAAATCTGCGTGTCTACTTTAGATAGTGTTTTAGTAAATTTTTTTCAATCCGTGAAAAGCACACATGTAAAAGTTGTGAAGAAAACTATGTGCATATACTGTCTGTTAGAAGGACAATCTCTAAAACATGAAGCAATTTGTGAAAGAATGTAAACAGACGTATCAGCAGAGGCTGCTTTGGAGATATGGTAACACTGTTCTCTCTGAAGAAGCCCAGTTGAAACAGCCTTTACTTCTATTGGGTTTTCAACATGACTGGTTTCGTTTCATTGCATGGTTCTTCTATAATTATATTTGCATTATATTTATGATATTTAAAACAATACCACAGTCTGGTGTGTCAAAGTAACAGGCACTGTCAAACAAGCCAGCTAGTCATATAAATCACGTAAGCAGACATGTAGAGCAGAATTCCAGTGGGAAATCAATGTCAGTATCAAGGCTGGATAAGAGTTAATGAAAGTAAGATTTCTTTTAATATCATATTTTCAAGGCTAGACAATTTTTCAGAGGTGAAAAAGAAGTTAAATGGAAATTCTGCTTTGGTATATGGATTTGGGTTGTGTCAAAATTAACACTGCTGATGGGAAGTTTTCTTGAAAATTCAAGAACCCAGCACGTGAACATTGTATAACATTTTTTAGTGCTTTCCATGCAGAAGACTGGAACTGTATAATCATTTTATTATGGCACCAAACTGGGTAGTGCAGCTGCTGCTGTCCTTGCTGCATAGATAAATGCTTCAGTGAGGCAAAAGAAAAGCATACAGACATCCATCTTCTGTCATCATCATTGCCCTTCTGCAGGACTGACTGTAAAATGCATTCCTATTATTTCTAACTACCTTCAGTCTTGGAGCCAAATTACACTCAAAGGCAGGCCCATATATATAATTTACAAGCACTGTATTAAAGTCACAGGTAAATGAGATTTGCTCGATGAGAGAAGGAGGAAACCCTAGCCCCTTATCTTATTTTCCCTCCCAATTCTTTAGAAAGTTTCTCTTCATCACCTCTAGCTAATAAATTTAAAGCCCTCACAAACAGAAAGCAAAGTCGTGCCTAACTGTTGTAATTAGATCTGTTAGGGTGGGCCACGCTCCCATCCTGAGCCCTATAGACCAGTGTCCTCCCGCGCAGATCTGGTTGCACACTGGGAATTGAGTTGTTCTTAGACTGTCTTTGCCCTCCCATTGCTAAGTTCTAAGTGTTGCTCCCACGCTTCCTTCTGAGATAGCAGAGCATCTCAGATTTATTCTTTGACCTGCCGCCTCCACTGCTCCTAAGTTTAAGACTACTTTCCAAATCAGACTAATCTGATTGAAAAACCCCTACGCTGGCAAAGAAAAATCCCCAAACTTGATTTATTTTGGAGTTTTTATGTTTTGTTTTATTATGGTGTAAATTGAAGGAACTACATTGATATTTTTTTCTTATACAATGCATTGATTTTATTTTAAGACTAGTGTAGGAACATGATGCAAGATTGATCTGGCTTACTGTTGTTCTTATTTAAGTTGAAAAGCTTGTCCACCCTGTGCAAAAAGCAGTGCATCTATTCACAGGAAAAATATTTAATATTGCCACACTAAAATACAAAACTCATTGAGTTTAGGAGGAAAGCAGGGAACGGTCTTTCAGTAGACCAGAGGGTGCTTTGTACTTGGCAAAACTGAAATTAGCAAATGCTGCCTTTGTGCCTCCCTGTACTGCACCTGTTGGGAAGATAAATAAAGGACTGCCCAGTTCTTTCCCCTCATACCTCCTAAATATATCACTTTAAGAGAGCTTTTAAAAAGAACCCACCATGCTACAGTACCCTTCTGTTCCATGCAAAACTGGATGAGTTTCTTCATATTAGTTTCAGGGATTTACTGAACAACCTGTGGTCACATAGCAAAAAAACAGCAGAGAGATCTGAGGAGACTTCAATTATCAAAACATTAGTAGCTGCCACACACATTAACTGTCCTTGGAAAATACGCAGTACAACATATTTCGTGTTTCATAAGGGGACATCTGGAGGGTTCCTTGAAGTGGAAGAGCAAATCAAGTTTGAAAATAGAGTTCAATAAAATAAATTTTAAAAAAGGGGCAATTTCCCTTGGGATAGGGCCAAATACTACACTTGCCACTTGGGGAAAATGCAGAGATTCCACTAAGTTAGAGGTCCTAATTTAATAATTGTTCTAGAGTGAGGGGAAAAAGGGTTGTTCTTATCCAGACACTAATGTGGCTTTGCACTGAATGTAGAAGTCTTTAAAACAAAGGAGAAGGCAAATGGATAGAATCATTAACCTCAGTTTTAATTAGAATTTTCTCAGTCCCACTGCAAACAGCTTTGTCTCTTGAGTCTGAAGAACTCTGTGGCTGCGAAACAGCCCCTTCTCTTCCCACCCAGCTCTCACCCTCTCTTCTCAGTCACAACTGAAGTGCTACTTCTGAAGACTCAAAAAAAAAAAGGTTTCTCTTTTTTACTGCTGCTAGGGAACCAGTATTTGAAGCCATTTTTCCATCATTCACTAGGGGAGTTTGACACACTTTGTGACCACTGGGAAATTTTATTCTTTTGCTTTGAAGAGTAGTTGGTGTTAGGGAGTAGTTAAGAGTTAGGGAGGAGAGGACTGATCTGACATGAATGTCCATGTTAGTTCCTTGAAAATTTTGATAAGTTTGCAACCATACAAAGATCCCAACGGTCTTTATGCTGCCACAGAAGCCCTTTGGGTTAGGAACCAGATACCCATATGGAAGTATGTGCAAATGATCAAGGTGTCCCCGCTCCCACTGGACAGCGGGTCATTACAGTCAGTGGAGGCCAGACTGCTGCTCAGCTAACCAGCCAGCAGTTGCCTAAACATAGGTGCCTACTGCCGTACAAGACGCTCTCGGATACACAGACTACCCATTTTGGCCTGGCAGATATGACTCAGGACCTATGGGAGATCTGCAATGCCCTGGAGTAGCAGCTAGAAACCAGAAGGGTGTGCTACAGCATCTGAATGTCATGGATCACCTCTGTTGAAGAGAATGAACTGAGCTGTAAGCAGCTAATTTTTGGAGAGCAAAAATCTAATTCCGTCGATTATAATGGTAGTTTGGACTCCTAGCTCACACGGTAGATGCATTCATGTGACTCCCTTTTTTTCTGAGTACCTTAACAATAGGGCTGCAGACTTATTCTCTATAATTTGTTCAATTAGTGTTTAAGGCTATTTTGCAATATGTAGTTTTATAAGAAGACAAGGAGGGAGTTCCACCCCAGAATTACTTGCATGTGATACTCAGATGATCTCCCTTAATAAATGAGGAAGTACATTGGGCCCAGATTCCCTTGAGCAGAGAAGAGTGCACCTTTCTGTAGTCTGCTGGGTGCACTAGATGAAAATAAAAATTAAAAAACCAAACCAAACCAAAACCAACCAAACAACAACAAAAAGGTGCTACTGCCATTTTTTTTGTTCTTTGAGAGATCCAGCTGGTTTTACTTGCTTTATTTTTTATAAGAAAGAGTTGATGTATTTTATTTCATGGCTAAGCTGAGTGTTTAAATCAATTAAAAATTAAATTTCTTTTTTTGCATCAATGAGAGGAAAAAAGTTGCTTTCCTGTTCAAAGCAATATTAATTCCTCTTCCTCCTTTCTGCTCTAACTTGCTCTCACTTGCTCTCACTTCCTCCAACAGCTTTGTGCTGTTAGATGAATGCCTGGTTACATCAAGGACATTTGTAGCTATGAGTAACAAGCACTTTTGATGTTTAAATAATAAAGGCTTTCTGAATATTCTACAAGGTGTTCAACAAAACACATGTAGATTTAGGAATCTCCATGAATTCCTATTTCTAGAATTTACTCTCCCTATTTTGCCAGGTATGATTTTAGCTCCTAGAGCTCACTGAACTAGCAGGTGGTTCAGCCAAGATGAAAATTGCTTGCAGAAGAGAGTGAATTAGAGTAAAAATCCAATTCTGCGTCCAACAGGATTTTATGTCCTAAGAAGCTGTTCTAGCAAGCATGTTTTGGTAAAAGTTTCAGTTCACTGCTTCCTGAGATGCTGTAGGGACAGAAAGATAGGTACTGTGGATTCAGGGAGTACGAGGATAGATTTCTGCTCAGAGACTTCTCAGAACCCTAAAAAATTCAGCATCCACAAAATGGAGTGGTTTCTCTCTGGCTTCCCGCCCTCGTTACCTATGTCTGTATTGCTCATGGCATCTCCACAGAGCAGTCAGTGGGACCTAGGCGAGGTGGTGCAGGATGTCCTGCATCCACACGGCTTAGAACTGCCTCTTCTGAAGAAAAACAATCATGCCCACAGTCCTCTACTGTTTGGCCAAGTGTGTTTATGCATATTTTCAGTTCAAAGTGCTAAAATAACCTGTGGCCTCTGCTGCAGTCAGCCATGGTGGTGTTAGATGTCATAATACTGAGATGTTGCATGGCCCTCTCTCTCTGGTAGTGCTAGATGGGGGTTAATTTAGGACATTAGACCTCCTGGAGTAGCGTCGGAGAGTGTTGAACAGAAAGTCAAATATGGCACAGTCTCAGAAAAGTTCTAAAGTTCCCCCAAAAATTCACCGCCCTAAAAATTGCTTCACGCTCTGCCTTGGAGTAAAGCTGGCTGTTTCAGGAAAGACCCTCATGGATACGATAACTTTGAAGTCGGTCTGTGCATGTGACTTCCACGAAGTGCAGAGAGTTGCGGTACTGGGACATGGGAGCCTGGCTGGGTGAGTCATGCCCCTCCATGTCCCACCTCCCTGTTCCCCAAGGTGTACAGACGCCGCAGCAAGAAAGGAGCCCTGTGGTATCTTGCAGCAATGGAACATGTTCAAGAGAGTTATTGCTCTCCCTTCCCTGGAGATTAGGAAATATTTCTTACATAATTCGCTATCCCCTGGCCCCATTACTAATTGAAAATAGCATGTGATCTACTTCTTATTGCAGTTGTCCTTATATGTGATGGCTCCAGCAAGTTATTTTGATCAGGTGATTATTACAAAAAGCTCTGTTCTAATTTAATTCTCCATAGGATCAAATGGTGGTTTTAGTGAGCGTCTGAAAGCGTCGTTCAGTACTACCACGACGCTTCCTGAGAGGGATCTGTATTAAAACACACAGTCATCACAACTTTGCAGGCTCAGAATAGCTTCCTAATTTTGATCATAAATGCCAAGAGTAGGTTGCAGTCATACACAGACACAGATGACAATTCCCTTTTCATACAGGTTTCTGTTTATAAATCTTAGCTCTGTGTGCATAGACATAAATTGCAGAGACATTTGCTCCACTTCTTGTTATCGAACTGACTGGATGGAACACATTAGGTAGGGGCTGAGCAAAAGCAACTCACAAACCAGCTCAAACAGTTACTTTTTTCTTGAACATCAACCATGCTTTGCTCAGCCAGCATGCAAACCCAGTGCGAAAGCCTATTCCACATTTTGTCTCCTCTCAAAGCCCTGAAGTTGTGGTGAAATTAAACTGAATATAGATGCAGCTAAAACTGAAAGAGACCCCAAAAGAAAAGCTTACTGGTTCAGTTGATGAGATAGGTCTTACTCCTTGACACTCACCTACTCCAGTGTGCTAGCAGAGTAGAAAAAGCAGTAAGATGTAGTTGTTGAACAGTTGTTAAGTTCCAACCTTTGGGTATTTTTGTGTTCATTTTCTTAACTTTCTGGCACAAGATCTTTTCTGTGTAAGAGAAATGCACAAGTTACAGCCCCTAGCACCAGTTCCAACTGTTCTAGAAGGAAAAAAAACTTCCTCTTATCAGTCTGAGCTCATTGTGCTAATGTGGGAGGGCCTTTCACTGCTTTCTGACCTGAAATGAAACATTTCAAACCATTTGCACACCTGAATGTACACAGCATTGCATTTCTGTCCTTTTTCAACAGCTTTATTAGTTTCCAGTACCCCTAAAGCACTGTTCCTAGCAAAAATTACAGAAAACACTTATCCCTGGTGATGTGGAGAATACTGTGGCTAGAGATATCTAGGAACAGTCACATGAGAAATGCCATGCAGATGGAGTAATTCACTGACGAATAGCTTCTGGGTCTCATGCTGTGATATTCATGTAGATCGAGATATACATACACATGCTGTAGCACATTCTGTATCTTCTGTTTTTATAAGAACATAGTATCTAGGCCAAAAACCTTATTTTAGACCCAAAGAGGAGCATAATACCGATGGAGGCTGTGGCTGCCACTCCTCCACAGATGCAGACTTCAGTGAAGGCACAGAGGGTCAGATGCCTGATGACATTTTTTCCATGGCATTCCCTCCAGCCTTACTAATCTTTCATCTAAGCTTTCCTTAGCCCTATTTTTAAAGGGGAAATCTGACCTCTGTCCTCTGCCCCTTTTTCTTTGCCCTTGTTTTGCATTTCCATGTTTTGCAGTGAAGGTTTCTCTCTTACCCAACAGCTTTGTAGCTGGAGAGAAAGTATATTCAGTGAGCTGTGAGTGTTACTCATCTCAAATGCATTTTGCTGTCATGCTTTGTAAGAGCTTTCTTTTATACATGTCACTTGCTGATATACTGATGCAAATCCCCAATTTGTCTGCAAACGTGGTGTGGTGTTTTCCCTAAAGGCAAAGTTAGGCGATTTTTTTAAAGTGAAAGCTGGTAATTCTCAGTTATCTTCATTGCTGCAGAATGAGATGGAGTGGTAGGAAATGTAACAGTATTAACACAGAGGGATGTATGTAATGTTGTATGCCTAACACCCACAAAGGGACATGTGTGACTTGCATGTACATAAATATTGCTGCATGATCCACCAAAGATTTGCCTAGTGCCGTAGGTCTCTGGGACCTTAGATCTCCTAAATTTACCTAGAGAAAAAGTCCTTTCTCTCCACACGTGCAAAATACTTGTAAAGGTTTTTCAATATAATGCTGAATTCCAGGCATCTGAGCAACAATAAATATTTATATGCAAACAAGCTTACAAAAAAACAAAGCTCCCAAAGTCAGCACATAGAATTCCCATTAAATAAGTAAGTTTCTGAGATTCAGGGTAACTTCTGATTCTTTTAGCATTTGATATCAGCAATACTGCAACTCTGACACAAAGCTTTCCTGCATTGCCGGTTATGTTTGCGTTTTTTTAATTCTTCTCCAGACTTAATTACAAGTCATCTTTGGTTGGCATGTACAGGAACATCAGCACTCACAAAAAGTAGCAGCCTCTGAATTTTGTAGCCCATAAATATGAGATACCCTTAGTAAACTAAGAAAGTGGATGCTACTACAGTCTTTTTCATCTTGAATGAGTTATTTTCTACAAGCCTGATGATGGAAAATTAGCGTTGGGTAAAAAATTCAGATTGACATAAGTAATGGATTATTAGTGATTAGCTACATGAAACGATCTCTAATCCGCTATGCGCCTGACAGCCCTTTGTCAGCGTTCGTCATTACAATCTCATTCTGTAAGACATTGTCTCTCAAAGGAGGCAGAGTACTGAAGTGCAGATGACAGGAGAGTGCTCTTATCTGAAGGAAGTCTGAGAAGACTCTTCCTTCTTGAAAAGATCACAGAGTATCAGATTATCTGTCACCCACTGTCAAATAGACTTGAAGCAAATGCTTTTCTTATTTGGTATTTGGACACAGTCATGACAGTGTTTAGGCACAGTTGTAGTACATATTAGTTTGACAAAGAGCTGATAACAAGCTGATAAATTCAGTCCTGGGGAAATCCCAACATGTGCGTATTTGGTTTTGCCCTGAGCCTCAGAGAAAAGTTGACATTTCAAAAACTATGGAATGGGAATACCAGCAGGGTTTAGTTGAAAATTGTTGAAATACTTTAGTCTGAAATTTGGTTAAAATGAAACCTATCAGCACATCTCAAATGCTTCCTTGTAAATTGCTGAAATAAATTGGATTGCATGAATTCACATCACCACAGCTTTATGCTGGTGCCCTCATTTTCCCCTAAGGGTCAAGCTCTCTAAGTAGAATGATTTCCCACTATCTGCACATACCCACATGGCTCTCAGGACTAACTTGAATGCACTGAACAACAGGAGATGTAGTCCTTTGTGGAACTCACCCTAGTTATGTACAGCATCGGGTCCATAATATGATTTTCATAAAAAAATACTGCACTTGATTTCCTTGATTCAGAGTGAAATATTTCAGGATAGCTCAGCAAAACAACAGTGGTGTGGTTTGGGTTTAGCAAGAGTGAAGACATTCTTCTAAATTAGGAAAATACTTCCTGAGCTGGTTTGGAAATTATCTGGACAATCTGAAAGGAAGTTCTTTACTGGTTAAGTATTCACCTCTTGAAATAACTGCCCTTTCAACTTTATTGCTGACTTTTATCCTATAATTAGAACTGCAACTGTCATTGAAAATATATTGTTAAATTTGAGGAATAAATTACTGTCATTCCTGAGCAGCAGTTCTTTGTTTTATGAGGATTTTAATCCAATAACCTGGTCCACTTTATTACATTTTGCAGCTTTCAGAAAGTAAGTTAGCATTACTTGGTGTACTGCTGTCTCTGGTATCATATTGTGGTGTCTTTTGCTTTCATTTTTCCCTGTGGAATCTCTTGAACTAAACGAAAATATTTGCTTCCAGAGAAAAATTAACCAACTCTTGCAAGGAAGGATAGGAAACAAAGAATAAAGTCTGTCTATCACCATACTTTTTTACACGGGATCAAACTTTTGTGATGAGTGAATTAATTGATTTCAGTAAATATATAACAAAGATTAATTAGGTTTGGGTTATTTAAAACAAGAATTTCACTTGCCTGGGCTAGGAGTCATTTTGAAAGCTTGATTCCTCATTAGGACCTGCTGCCAAAAAATCATCTTATTTTACAGGCAATTTAGCACATTAACAATATGTTGCAGCACTTAATGAAACTAATAATGTATGAACTTTGCTGTGCTCATACATTTGGGGTTTACGCAGAAAAGGCTGTCTCCTGAACACTGGAACTAACAAAACCTGGCTCTCTATGGCTCTGTGCCTTTTGTCCCTGCAAATCCAAAAATACAGGTCACTGCATTTTGACCTATGAGCCAGATCACTGATTTTTAACCCGTAGACAAGAATCAGAGCAGCTCTGACTCCTCCCTGCTCTCTGGAGATCAGAGTCATTCCCAAGTGGGAAGGTGACAGCGGGGGGATGGCACTGGCGGGGCTGTGTCCTCCAGCAGGGCCCTTACGGGACGGGGGGCATCAGCAAATGGAGGAGACCAGCGGGGTTAGATGGGTGGTGTGGATCTGCTCCCACGCCTTAATGGGACCTTTTTACAAAAAAGGCAGAGTGAACACTCACCGCTGAACTATAGTACGGTGGGAGCAATTCCGTGGAGCTTCCACCACACCTACAGCCCTCTTTTAATACAGCAGAAGACAGAAATCTGGGCTAACCGCCGAGACTCAGTAGAGCTAGGGCTTTCGGGTATGAAACTGTAGAGGTAAATCTATGAGGTTGAGAAATCCAGAGCAGGTGTTTCAGCACTGTTTATTGTTGGGTTTACAACGTAAAGGTAGGAAGACTGCTTCTATCCTTTAGAAATAAGTGCCTACCTAGGTGGTAATATTCACACAGCCGGTGTTCTCCTTCCCCTGTTTAACTGGAGCCAGAACCGTGTAGTACAGCATGTGAAGCAACATTAAAGAACGGCCCAGATGGTTGAGAACAGGTAGGTGAGGAATGTAGAATTTAAGGAGCAGGGAATCATTTCAGACTTGCATTAAATTGGTGTGATATAAACCAAGATAGTGCCATCATACAGGAAGGTTTCAGACTTTCTATCAGCGACCTGCCATTTGCAGGAAAAAGCTGACTCTTGGTGGAATTTCCACGCTTTTCACTATGCAAATATTATGGGGAAAATGCCTACTAAGAATTTTTCAGTGGCATTTGGGATGGTATACACCTCATTTTATGACAAGTTTTGCAATGATAGTTCAAAATAAAATGGTTTTTTTTCCAAACATAGAAATAAACCTAAATGCATCAAGATGTGGACTAAAAGATAAATCAATATAGCCACAAACAGAATCTCCAGAATTTTTCAATGGCTTTGCAGGTACAGCCATGCTGACAAAGCCTTCTCATAAAGATACCATTATGATGGCAAACTGAATTACCTTATCAGCACAAGTCATTTCAGTAAACACTGCAACATATTTCAGCAAAATCCTTTTGGCCTATAGATGGTGTAACCAGCAAAACTTTGCCTACAGGATTTTGCAGGACAGATAATATCATAAAATTTCTGGTTTGGAAGTTAAAAAAAAGATAGGTTTTTTTTATCATGGAAAAAGTTAGAAAACTGCAATTGTGAAAAGCTCAATGGCAAAACATTTAGCCAAAAAATTTCAACTGTGGCCCTCAAATTGCAGCCTACTGCTAGTCTGTGATGAGATATAAGCATGAATACTCTTTTTTCTCTTAGATGCACAAATGTTCAGGAAATAACTTTTATCAATTAATTTCTTTGATATAAAGTAAAAGATTAAAGATACAATGGAATTATAAATGGAATTTAATTACTCCATGGTGGTGCTTTGTGGGCTGAGTAGGTTAAAAACGAGTTTGAGAATGCATGGGAACTTGATAACTAGCCTAAAGCCACCAACTTTAACTTTATTTCTCTATTTCAAATACTGTCAACGCTTGGCAGCCTTCTGGTTTCCAATTACAGTACACAGGCAACTTCAAGACTGCTAAGCAAGTCTTGCACCATCTGATGAGGGTGCTGACTGCTGATGGTTGCCTCCTACCTACCAGAAATTAAATATGGGGGCTTTTAATGCACAGATGATGTAGACCTTTGCTGGGCAGTCTACTTGCATACACTTAGAAGAATATAGATATGGAAACATACATTTTATTAAAGAAATTACTTTTGTTCGAGGTCATGTTTACAGTGTTCTTTAGAGATTAATTCCTGTATGAAAGCAAAGTTCTTGTAAGAAATGAGAAAGATGTGGAAGTTTACATATGATCAGATTTGATTTAATAGCATCATTTCAGAAAAATGGGAACTGCAAGAAAAGCACACTAAACAAATGATGGTTGCTTTATGCACTTCCATAATTATGGATGGCAATGAAGACAAAATCTAGAGTCACCAATTACACTGCAGCTCCTCAAGTGGTTCTATAAACTATTTCTTTGGTCTCTAATCCATTCCACAAAATTCACTATTACTAGGCTTTTGTTTCAACTGTTCATTCATTTTTTCAGTCCTTAAGTCAGGGAACATTCTGCATTTATCATATGATGGTTTGATCAGATCCTGCAGCACATAAAATCCTTTCTAATTGGAAGTATTTAGATTATTTCTGAAACAGGAGTATTGCAGGTGAAATTATATGCTGGGACTAATTATTATCCCTGGTTTTGGTTTTTTTTCCTTCAAGCTGAAATCCATTAGGAATGGTTTTGAATTTTAATCATACGCAAAACTAAATTTTTAAGCAAATTCTTTGTTAAGTTTATTTCTTCTCCAGTCCCCACCTGAAGATCCACCACTGGATTATGATGCATATAAATAAATATAAATAAATATAAATATAAAATAATAATTTCAGCTTCAGTGAACATGCTGATTTGTTCACTTTGTTGCAATAAGAGACAGTATTTAACATATGGTTGCTGTTTTCATGTCGAACCAGAAACAGTCACAGTGAGCCAAACCAGGTGGTTTTATCCGTCTACACCATCATTACAAGTGGAAACAGAAAATAGAAATACATTAATAAATTTGTTAGTCTGGTTCCATCATGCTGTTGGTCACAATAATAGTAATCTAGGCAACCACCAGTGCACCACTGCTTATTCACTTCAGTCCTTTAGAATGACTTTTGCTCTTAGGACCTAGGACTGAAGTCTGTTTAGAATAATTTCTGTAGCTTTATTTTAAAAGTATCATAGAAAACATCCATGGATATTAATAACAAGGTAATGATTTCAGCTGGTATTATATTTCCTTGCTTTTACTCAGATTGGGAGCTGTCTGCAGAAGTTGCATGCAAATCAGATTGGTTCTCAGTGGAGAGCCGAGACTCATGAGGCAGCGGGCAGGCCCTGTGTGCATGACTCTGCTCAGGTTTTGCGGAATGCTGAGTAGTCCACTCTTTATCGATAAGAATAGTATTGACTTCAATTTAAGTCCAACTGAACACATTAAGAGCGCTTTTATTGATAACAGATGACTTTGAATCAAGCCCTCTATTTCCCAGCTCCTTTAATCTGGGGTCTGATAACAGTATTGTTTTCCAGTGAAATGCTCACCATGCTCTGGTAACTTCTATAGTTTGTTGAGCAAGTTTCTGTCTTGTAAAAGATGAGGCTACAGCTTTTAATCGCATCACTGATGCCACAGTGACTCTGTACTGGCCTGGGTGAAGTGACCCATAAAAAAATGGTCAGATCATTTTGAACACTTGTTTTGCAGGAAATGTAACACTGAAAGGAAGAAGCTTTACTGCTTTTCTCTGCTGATGATCTGGACATGAGGTCTGTCAAGCAACTGTTACACATCCTTGGTCCTTCCCTGCTCACCTATTGCAGTGGAGCATCTACCTCAGGAGAAAGCCACGTGCCACAACGGCAGTTCTCATGTCTTATAGGGGCCACGCACAGGGGACGACCCTTACATGCGACAACTGCACAAGGGCTGGGCTGAGCCATGCTCTCTCCCCAAACTAGCATTTTGTCTATTTTTGTCTTACTAGCAGAGTCAGCACTTTAGGAATGCCTACGTAATAGTTATATTTGTCTAATCCCTTGAGGCTATGTCCGCAAACTTAATCCACCTACTTAAATTTGACACAAGTTGACAGGTCTTTGTGAAAAAAAAGCATTAAGTGACCATCCTCGTGCTCTTTGACATATGAAAGTCACTTTAATATGCTGCTGTTCCACAGGCAGATATCATACCTGTATCCATGATGATGCAGCTATAGTCCTGGTTTCCCTTTCAGGTAAATGGGAGTAAGCCCTCTGGTCAGACGGGGTGAGATCCTGAAGCCCTTGGCTGTTCAGACCAGAGTCTTTGCTGGGTTGCAACCAATCTAGATCTAACTGCAGGGAAAAATTACTGCAGGAGACTTTCCTCCTCCCTCTTGTGAATGTTCCAGCCCGGCAATGGTGAAATGCTATCTTTAGACTTTGTGCAAGCCCTGATTTAATGTCCAAGGTCATTTCCTTCACCTAAGGGGGAAAAAAACCCAAACACTACTCATTTTCCAATATCCCTGAGAGTTCCTAAGCCTACCCAAAACAAACCTGGTCATGAGTCCAGAGCTGCAAGGTGAGAAGGGTTATCCAACCAGATCTCTTTCCCAGTACGCTTGCTGATAACCTGTAGCTCTTGAATGGTCTGAACTGGAAGTCTCCAGAATACTTTGCTCCCAGCACAGTAGTAGAGTAGGACCTGGCGACTGTTTCAGAACTGTCAGCATGCCTCATTATGTTTATACTCCAATGTGAAAAGTAATATATATAATGTCAGGGAGTTGCTATGCTTGTTGCTGTCACAGAAGCCAGTGGAAGTAGGAATTTAGAGCCCTTGAAAACTGGCCACCACAGATAAGCACCCTGCCAGTTCCCTGCCAAAGCTTCTTGTGGTTATTGCAGGTCGGATGTCAGTGCAGTCAGACCTAAAATGGAATTGAAATTTTAAATAATGATAATCCCAATTTAATGTGGTTCTTAAGCATTTCCATAACTTTAGCACATGGGCAATCTCATGGAACTTTTTAAACCTTAGTTATCTCTATGCATAGCAAGAGATTTTAAGTCTTATTTTATCTGAAAAACTGAACACAGTAAATGCAGAACAGTGATGGAAAATTGTTGGTAATGGGTCAAGTTGCATCTCCTGCTGATTTTCAAGAGTGTATGTCTACATGTACAATTATAAATCACAAATAAAAATGTCTTGGCTCTAAGTGCTCATATCCTATGTCGAACTGGATCCTGAATGCATCTCATGACAGGGCTGAGGCATGAAAGCATTTCTGGAGATGTTATTTAAGTGACAGTTGTGCTTTCACTTTATTTGCTAACTATACTTCTTAATATACTATCCTTTCTGAGTAACCACGTAGAAAGGACTGCTAAATTAATTCCTTTTCTTGCTGTGGAATTATATATAGCCAGCTGCTTTATGAGCTTCACAACCAATGAATAACCCAAGGTTTGTGTTTAGCATGACACAACCCACTGAAATGCAACGTTCTTGGCTTCTTAAATAAAGAACTGCAAAGAGACCATTACCTTTTGTCTTAGAAACTGTGAGGCAGAAGTTAACTTTAGTTGTTTAGTAGAAGGCCCGGTTGACATTAGGGTATCAATCCAGTGGCAATTGGACCTTCAACAGCCTCTTTCCCCTGTAGCTGAAGAGGCGTCGTTACAACCCAGTGAAGAGCACCTCTTCTCCCAAGGGGTGAGGAGCACATGCTGAAGGCAACATTTTCTCCACCGCCAGCCCCACTGACAATGCCTCAACAGAGCACCATATTAGGCCATGGGGCTGTCGGGAATGGCATCTGGGGACTCCAGTGAGCATGCCTCCTAGGGAAGGAGCACAACCGTAAGCTGCTGGTTGAGCGCACAGAGCCCTTTCCTGGCTGACAAGCCTGTTGCAGAGGTCAGCCAGAGAGGGCTATCATTCTTTGGGGAGGTGGAAACTACTCGGTGCTATTAATGGGTTTTTTCCTGGCTGTCCTCAGGAATGGAACTGTAAGCCCAGCATGACCATGAAAGGGGTCGCACATGGCCAAAAGATTATGTTGAAGTATCTCCCATGTCTCTGCCACCCTCAGTGCCTGGAACTCTCCCCCTTCCTTTTTTTCCTCCCACACCATACTTCAAGTCTCTCCCCTGAGCTCAGATCTTGCCTCAGTTTTCATAGCAATAGCCCAAACAGCCTTGAACTGTGGTTTAGGAAAGAAACCACGGACTTCTTGTCATCATCCATCACAGAACTGCAGAATAGCTGAGGTTGGAAACAACCTCTGGAGACTGCCTAGTCTAACCTCCCTGCTAGCACCAGGGTCAACTAGAGTAGGTTGCCCATGATATTGCTCAGATTTTTAATATCTCCTTGTATGCTTGCATGTATGAGATGAAGTTTAGACTATAATAATAGCATGTCAGGTCTGGACTGGGCTGTAGATTTGGGCTAAAACCTCCGCCTACTGCTAGGTAAGACAGGACTGGAAAGTCGTGTGATTTCTGACCAACACTACTGTGTGATGAAACCATGAAATACCTTTCAAAATGAAAGAAAAACTCAAGGCAAGTCCCTCAAAAGGCTCATAATCCTTTCATCTGAGCCTGGAAATTGCACAGTTTGGTAAGCTTTTGTTTATAAGTTTGTGACTCTTGCTGGTGACCAATGGAGAATTTTCTAATTCAGTGTTTGTAAGAATACTCCCTGTTTCAAGCTATTAAATTTAAAAAGACAAGTATACAATCAATAAGTTTCTGCTGTTACTTTTCCATGAAAGAAATAGACTTCTATGCCTCAGAGATGTTATTTTATTCTCAGTGGAAGCAGTAAGAAATGTCATGGTAGTAAAGGGGATATGATCCAAGATGTACTTTTTGTGGTAGAATTTTCATATTTTCATATGAAAAAATTTAAATATTTTCCCAGGCCACAAAGCAAAACTTACTATGTTAGTAATTAGAGCAGAAAAAATAAATTGCTATGAACCTAAGTAAAGCTATTTTATTATTATCAGACTGTGTCTGTTGGTCTTAAATACACATTCTCCCTTTTATTCCATAGGATGGGTGCTGTGACCAGAATGTACAGCACTGAGCTCTTTCCTTGTAGCGAGGAATTCTCTTTGGACCCTCTACAAGGATTTCCTATAGCATCCATGTTTCTGACTAGAAGTTCCTAAACCGTATCAAATTCAAACACTCAGCTTAAAATTATATTTGCACTAAAAGTATTCCTTCCTTTTAAACATTAAATGGATTTATTAAGAATGAGAGGTATGTTTTAGTTATATTTAGACCTGAGTGCAAAGGAATAGCCTTACCAGCATTTCTGTGTGACAGAAATTGAAACTTTATTTCCTGAATATGACCTGAGGTGGGGTCCCAAAGGTTAATACCCATAACATGACAAAGGTTAGTAAGAGCCATCTACTGTTACAGTTAAGGATTTCAACCTTTTAAATCTTTGCTTGTTGCAAGTAGTTGAACTATAAGTCAATGCACTGTCTCCAGTAAATACTACTATTTTCAACCAGTGGCCTAAGGCTTTTACAGGTTGAAAATAAGCTTCCTTTAACATTTTAAAAATACACCTTGTCTAGTTAATTTGTTCTTATGTTTTTAGACCGGAGAACTTTTCATCCCAAAAGCATAATATTTAAGTAGGATAAAAAGCCTAGTTTCTGTATCTCACATCTGAAAGGGAAGTGATTTAGATCAAAAACTATGACTGAAAGAAAGAAAAATCAAACATTCTGTAAGTCTTATGCAGAGCAGCTAACATGATTTTTTTACTTTCTGCTTGCACTGCACTCTGAATTCTAGATCTAATGGTGTGGTGAAAATGAGATAAAGGTCTCTCATTCTCTGTGCATGATCCTCCTCAGTTAATGGATCCATTACACTTCACGATAAAATTCATATCAGATAATATTCTAGTTGATGGAAAATTTGCTTAAACATAAGATATCATCTGACAGAAGCATATTGCTGTGGTAAGTTACACATTTAAGCATACATTCAAGACCAATTGACTTAAACCAATATAACCCAAACTTGAAATTCAACTTGGATGCCATGATGTTCTAGAACTGTCCTAAACTGGAATAGCCAAAAGGTCCCGAAATGTCCTGGGGCCCATCTATATAATTTAATATGACTACATGCAGGTAGATGACCTGCTATATGCAGGGAGACCTTATTGCTCTCTACAGCCACCTGAAAGGAGGCTGTAGTGAGGTGGGTGTCAGTCTTTTTTCATAAGTAACAAGCAATAGGACAAGAAGAAATGGCCTCAAGTTGCACCAGGGGAGGTTGAGATTGGATATTAGGAAAAATTTCTTCACCAAAAGGGTTGTCAAGCACTGGAACAGGCTGCCCAGGGAAGTGGTGGGGTCACCGTCCCTGGAGGTATTTAAAAGATGTGTAGATGTGGTGCTCAGAGACATGGTTTAGTGGTGAATTTGGCAATGCTGGGTTTATGGTTGGACTCGATGATCTCAAAGGTCTTTTCCATCCTAAATGATTCTATGATTCTATGACTACTATATCTCTCCAGACTGAACAAGTTCAGTACTCTCTCTTCACAGAGCATAAACTTTAGGTCTCTGACCTTGTCACTCTGAAGATGTCATGTGTTGCACGTGTGAAAACAAAAAAAAAATTGAGAACTGCATTAAAATACTAAATGAACCAAAACTGTGTCCACATTCAACAAGCATACACCATACGTGTGAAAAATACTTTCTTTTACTTGAAGCTCAATATCTCTTCTTTCCTCATTTTTCAGAGACTGAAACTGAAAGTGCACCACCACCTCCAGGTTAGTGTAAAAAATGCTAATTTGCACTGTAACGCTAACAACGGTTGCATGAGACTAGATACTGCATAGCCATAATATGATTTGTGTTCATTGTCCCTTTGAAAGTGAGAGGACAGTAGGAAAAGTAAGAAAGCCTTGAAGTAACAATAAGATATTCTCACTTCACTTTGCCTGAATGTTGGTTTTTCAGATTCAATTTTTGTTTCACCTAATTTTAGCCATCTGAAGATGATGTATCCTGTCTAAATTGTTCAACCTATGGAGAGGATCCTCAGTCATACATGCACATCCAATGGACATTTCCTGGATTGTCTATGTATAGGCAATTGCCCTGAGGAATCTTGTTGTCTAGGTTGGAGCAGGTGAATAACTTCCAGGAAGCCAAAGTTAGGTGAGGGGAAACTCAGTCATAAGGATTAGGGCTTCAGGTAAAGCTGAAGCTCTGTGCGAAGCTGCTACATTTTCTTTAGTGGGAGCTGGAAAGGTAGGCAAGCCTTTGTCTTGTGGGTTTGATTTACACTGAGTAACTTGATTTATATTGTCTGATGCTGGTTAATACATACATACATTTTGCATGTCTAATTTAACCATTTCATGAGTTTTATTCTCTGTGTATCTACCTAAACAGCAATACCAAACAGAATAAATACTCTCCAGGTGTTAAACCTGCATTTACTTACACTCTTGCAAACTGGCTTTTTACGAGGCTAATTCAAGACATTTTTGTTTAAATGATACGCTTTCATTAAAAAATGACAAAGTCTGGACGTAGTAGTATCATTTGCCACAAGGAGTTTTATGTTTAAATAACCCATATATTATTTTTATGTTAGGATGAACTCTTTCATATTTCATATATTTGTAAGGGAAATTAATTGATATTTCATTCATGATGATTATATTCTACTCAACCGTAAAACCTGTATGGTTGATATTAAAATAATTATTTTCAACATATTCACTCTGAGGTTCCTATCTGATATACTTTGTACTTGAATTCATGTTCTTCATCAGTCTTAATGTTTAAGTAGAACTAAAACAAGAAACTGCTTTTTGTAGACAGAAAGGAATAGCATCTTTGAAGCATTATATTAAAAACATCTATTAACATTTTCAAATAAATAACATTTTCTTCATTTCTATTTAAATACACAGTATTAAATGCAAAACCACTCTTATAACCCCCTTCCTTTTCCTCATACCTGTACTTCTGCAAAACAAGTTGGGTGTCAGTAAGCCTTTATGGTTAGGCACAGACCAAACTGGGTTATTTCTAAGCTGGAAGTGACGGTCGCTTGTCCTAGCTTGCTTCTGCCTGAGTCAGGATGCTGTCACCTAGCATTACCAAGTACTATTACACAAAGAGGGAGGTTGGTTGTTCAAGAATCCAAATGCTATAACCTATAAATAGTTTACTGGATGCAATCAGCATCTTGAACTACACCAGGAAATTTTTGGGAACCTATTGTAAAAGCTCCTTCTAGATCTCAACGTCAAGGCACCAGGTTGGTATATCAAGGCCTGATGAGGTTTTCAAATGAAATTTAGATATGTTACCACCTGCCAAGAACAGGAACTCTCCTAATCCCACTTCCTAGGGGAAAAAGAAAGTGTTACTGTAGCAAAATTCCAATTAAAAAGGAACAGGTTTAACCATCTGGCCAAGATGGACAACCCAACAATTGGAGCCTGGAAATTTAGGGAATCCAGACAGAAGCATCCAGGAGTCTGTCACACTTCCAGAATATGGACTTGTCTTCCAAATTTCAAGTTTTATTTTTGTAGTTCCCATGACTATGCACATGTGAACAAGAAATGAGGATAATCATCATATTAGCTGGCTCTTGCAGATGTTTCCTCCATGGCACAGAAGTTATCTTAGCTCCATCTTGACAATGTTAGTCCATTGACCTTCAGAAAAACCCATATTCTATCAGACAGGTGACAGGTAAGTTTGCCACAGAAAGTCATTGTTCATAGGCAATAGAATATTGAGTGTTTCGACCTTGAAGACAGCACAAATTATATGATTTGACAAATCCCTAAATGGCCATGCATGCAAATTGAATGAGATAGGAAATCAAAGAGAATAGGAATCCTATAAAATCCTGAAATACAGAAAGCATAGAAATTTTTATTTTGTTGAAAATACAGTCCAAGTTTTCTCATGCATATGAGGTCAAAGATAATTCACATTCAGCTGCTTGGAGTAGAGGACAAGCTGGCAACTCTTCTGATCAAGAAAACTAAAAACAAATAGCCCAGGAAAGATGATGATGATGATGATGATGATGAAGATGATGGTAAAGAATTAAGAACACCCTCAACACTCTCTCTATGTGGTGTACTTTGTCTTAAGAATAGACCTATTAGGGTGATGGAGCTCTGGATACCATTAATATTTGGCAGTATCTCATGTCTGATCCAATTCCATTCGAATTAACAATATCATGTAATTAATTTCAAAGGCTTTTGTAAATAAGCCCAAGAACAAAAGACTAACAGTTGCTACTTCTAAAAAAACCCAGTATTTTTCTTCCACTGCATACAGGAACATGAATCTTATACAACTCATTCAAAAAGTAGAAAATGCATTGATATGCACAGAATTATAAAATGCTTTATGGGATTACAACTGTATACTACATATACATGTATATCAATAAATCTCTAATTTTGCTTTTTCAATATTAGCAGAACCTAGAATATTGCTGTATTTTTTAATGCTGTGTAAGTTTTTCTTTTTAATTTAAGATCCTCTCAAAAATATACTTGTACTTCCTACACAGAACAAAAAACACCGCAGGAGGGTGAAACTGGAAAGGGTAAAGGTGAGTCCAAAATCATATTTTAAAAATGGGCAGTGAAGAGAACATTCCTAAATGCTGTTGTGCTGCTGGATTGCTCGAGCTTTAATTCACAATTTTGGTGCCAAATTTCAGAAGTGTGAAGTGAAGCTTCTTGGATCTTTTTTCTGCATGACTTATCCAGCACAAGGCAATTATGATACTTATGAGTATCTTCAAAAATTCTGCAAACAAGACTGACACTGTAGTAACTGTATTTATATAGACTGTGTAATTAATAGATCAAATTTCAAGTGATTTGCATGAGCAGAAAGCCATGTTTAAGTGAACCTGGACGCTGACACTGACCAAGCTTGCTAAAACTCGGATACGATGCACATTGGTGGCTTTTAAATAAAGCAGACAGTCTTCTACTGTCATTCTAAGCTGTTTCTATTCTACTACAGAAACTTGAAATTGCATGTTTTACCTTTCAGCAAAGTCCAATAGATTTTTTCATCTGAAAAAAAGAAATCACACATTCGTCTTTCTGTCCTCACTGGGAGCCCAGCAGTGGAGCTCGTTACAAGTTCTGAAAAATGCCTTTGAGGACTGTCTGCTGTGAACAAACACATAACTGTTCCACTAGCACTGCATGTAAAAATCAGCTCAATTTTCAATATATATTTTTGTGCTGCTGAGATTAGGCTCCAGCTCTGTTGGCAATTCTTCCAGTTACAAAGATACATTTTGAGGCAACTGGGCCAAATTCCACTCCTTTTTTGTACTCCCTGCCAAAGTAGAATTCAAACATCTCATCAGCTAATTTTGAAATAAATAATCTTTCTTTTTTCTTCATTCTGATAAAAGGCTAAACCAGACAAAAATGTACTTACAACTGATGCAATGCTTGCTTTTCATTTGGCATGGTTATGCTTTTTCATGGCAAATCAAGAAATGTCTTGGTTGAAAATGTATTCTGGCTTTTGGTCTCTTCCAGACAAAATCTTGCCTTTTAGACAAACTGGATGCATACTTGATACTTGCAGATTTATTTGGCAAAGGCACGCATGGCTATTTTTCTCAGCAAAGTCAAAATATAAACACTGAGAGTGTGTGACTCAAGTACCCTTTTGAAAAGAAAAATGTTGAACCAGGATTCAGTGCATGTTATTTTGCCAGCTATCTTTGCATTGAGCAATTATTTTGACATACAGAATTTCGTGTGAGTAATCAAATCTGTCATCTTGGTAATAGAAACACAATTCAGGAATAATTTGCATGCCTAATGATAGGAAAAAAGATGAAGGTCTTACCTCAAGCCATTGCAGCAGCTAGTTCTGCTTGCTTTAATTTTGATGAGAAAAATGTTTGTTCCCAAACTGAACATGAATGGTGTTTTTCCCACTGCTTACAAGTCTACATTTTACTGAATAAAAAAGAAAACATGGTAGGTATCTTATCAAATACTTCTACTATCTTTTTTATACATAACTATGTTTCTGGTTTGAATTTAGTGAAGAACACAGGTATTTCCTAAGGGGAAAAATGCTTTCTTGGTGCTTACCCCATCTAGGAGGATTTCGCTACCAAAAAAATTGTTTGAGATCCTAGTATGGGAAGTGTTTCAGTTTCAGTCCATGGTGGCAGCAGCCACCTCAATAATTCCAGTGAAAGTCTGAATACCAATATGTAGAAAGAATGACCTTCTGCCATGCTCCATTGAAACCATCACCTCTGCAAAGCAATGTAGATGCCATTACCAGACACTCAGTAGTATTTTTTTTTTAAATTAGGTATAGTGCAATTGTTCCTATCAGCTCCTGTTTTGTTGCAGAGTATAATCAAGTAAGAGAAAGTGTATTTTCTTAGAGTGATTCCTTCATGTTTGTCTGCCAGAAGAAAAATCTTTATAATGGTGAGCATAAGTCACAGAATGGGAAAAGGTTCCATTTTTCCAATCTGTCCAAAATAATTTACACTAGAAAATGAGTCGTTCAACAAGGAAACAGGGGCAGAACCAGCTAGAAGTTATCTTTTGTATAAGCTTTTTATAAAAATGTTTCTATAGCTTCTGAAGTAACAGATTTGGGCAGTTCCCTGAAAGGGAATGAGATGGGAAAGATTTCATAGCTGAATTCCACAGCAATTTTACAATACCTGTGTGTTAGTAGTTGTGACTTCTTTGCTGATAATTTCTAAGCAGCAGCACACTGTAGGAACCTGGGACAGTCTCTCTCTGCAGCACAGTCAGGCTGTGTTGCAACCTGGTGTCTAGGAAAGAAAGCTTGGTAGGCCACATAAACCACGTAGTCCATAATTTTCACCTCATTTCTAAGACAAAGTTAACAGCAGAAGTTAAGAAGATAAAGTATACCTATCTGTGTGTCTGGTTTACTGTTCTATTTCTTTTTAGTAGTTACTGTCTGTGTGAAATTACATATCTGTGTTCCTTTATGTTTACTGTAAAGTTAAGAAATAGAGGACAGCATGATAAATTCTTTGTTATCTTGTGATTATTTTGATGTAAATTAGTAGCTCAGAGCACTAAAAATAAAAATTTTCTTGCACAGAATAATCTTTTAAAGCATTTTGAGTTTCAAAAATAGCTGAAATAATGTTGTAAAAAATTCAGGATATATATGGTCATCCATTTTATTTTCAGAGAAAAAAGTGACTCAGCAGAAATCTCACCAAATTTACTATGTTATCCCATACTCATTCAATTTAAATTCTTCTGCCTTTGTTTTTAATTTTAGCATTATCTTACAGATTGAATATTGCTATAATTGTGTTCCCACTTGCTGGAATAATAATTGAATTTTAATATCAATTTGCTCATTCCTTTTTTAGGTCAAATCCAGCCATTCAGAGAGCTACTAAAATTTCTGCATGTTTTACTGATACCTTTTTCTCTAGGTTCCATCCAACCATCTACTAAAATGTTCATATAGTTCATCCTTGTATTTTTACAGGTTTCACTTATCCATTCATCTGTCTACTAACACTTCCATTGCTGTATGTATGTACTTCATTTACCATTTCCAAATTGCCAAGTCCCCTCGATGGGACTGCTGAATAGTCTTTGAAAATCAGATGGGTAATTGAAGGCAACTAAATTTTAAACTCCTGATCTCGGATAGGTTTCCTAATCACAAACTAAACACAAACTGTGCTCCATAATTTCAGCATAAATCAAAATGATTCAGCCAGTCAGTTGAGTTGCTCCGTATTTATTTATGTACCATGAAGACGAAGTTTCACTCTTTGTGGTGTCAATCTGTCTCCTGCCTCAGCCCCGAACACTTGGTCCAGTGTGCGGTAGCACAGGTAGATGTTAAGGTACTCTGAAGTCACCTGCAAACCAGCATCGCTCCCCTCTTCACCACGCTGCCTATATACACCTGCCACGTCTCTCGCGCCAGCTCCCGTGGGCGTCAGTGAGTGAGAGCAGGGAACAACAACAAAGAAAGATTAATTACTTTACCGGCTCTGTTAGCTGATTAAATCAAGTTTGAGATGCTCTCCAGTGGAGTCAATTCCAAAATTCCCCTGCTCGGTTCTGTGCCAGGCTTTTGACATTGACACAGGGCTTTCAAGTCTTCTTTTAAACAGCTAAAAAATAGAACAGTAGAATAATATATTAATATGATTTTGCCACTTCTGCAAAACATTAAGTTTATCAACAATGTGACTGATGGTAGAATAGTAGCTTCCACTTTTGTGTGGTAGATTTCAAATCAAGGGAAAGAAAGTCTAAAAGTCTTGATATCAGCAGTTCATGTATAAATCAGTAGTTATCACACTATGAGAGATTCTTCTACACTCTTGCTGGGTTAGCAATCAGAAATTTTAATACTGAATGAAGATGAATAGAAGCCAAAGAACAAAATCTCTATGGAGTAATACATCCTATTGACCTATGTCAAATGAATGGAGTGACTTCTTCATACCTAGCTCTTATGCAACAGATTGCTAGATATATTCCATTAAAAGTTTACTTGCAGAAGGATAGTGAACTAATGATCATAGTTCTACTGCCAGGTCTGGTATTTTTGTGATTTTTATTATCTCTAAATAGAATTTATTGCCAACATAAACAACTGTTCGTGACAGAAAGCAAATTGGCTATAGCTGTTGAACCATTTTTCATGTTTATTCAATAGTCAGTTCGTTTCATCCTAGAAGCCTGCAATATAAGGAGTTATGGATTGATAATTACCCATTTGTCAGAACAATCCTGCTGGCATGTATTGTTTTCATACTCTTTCCATTTACAGCCTATTCAATTGTGCTTTCATTTTGATACTTCTGAAATGCTTGTTTTGTTTTGATTTGTTTGTGTTTGATATTAACACTTTGTTTGAAAAATGATAGATTACCCTGGAGAAACCCCAGCAATCCCTCCACAAAACTAATAACAACTTGTTGTTGGTTTAGTTTTTAAAATATTTAAAGAAAATAGAAGTCAAATAGACTCGTCCTTTAATGATGTGATTATCATACATCATCATGTAGGGTGCATCACTTCAAATATTTTGTGCTGATTGAGCTTAATTTTTTTCCTCTGGCCAGAGAGTGTATTCTGTACCTCTTTAAGCCATCATCAACCACAATCGTAACTTATTGACAAAAAGTACACTTTATACTTTCATGAAATATGGAGAAAGATTTGCAGTGGAATTACTTAGCCTTGCATTCATTTACTTGCCAGCACAATATGTTAAAACATCTGACATGACTTTATCGTTACTATGCTTTCACTGAAATCAGCATCTTCAACATCTGCATATGCCATTGGATGATGCAGGTGGTAAGAAGTCTTCCACTAAATAAATTCTTTTTTTTTTTTTTTTGCTATGAATAAGAAAACATTTTTGTAAGATAGCACATTAATCCTTCATGTGTAGGCCTTCTTCTTACAACTGACATCATCCTCCCAAGAGATTTTGAAAAAGAAGTTTCATGAATCATTAAAAAGGAATGAGTAAAATGTTATGGCTAAGTAGTTAAATTCTATTAGCAGACTTTCAATTAGCATTCAGTGGTTAAGCAAGCACAAAAACTCAATATGACCAATATTTACAAAAATGCAACTATATTTTATATGTGCTTTTGTCATAGTTATCATATTTGTCCTTAAGAAAATGCAAATTATAACTTTAATGTCAAAAACAAACAGTAACTGCAGAATTAAAATTTGATTTTGGAACCCCAAATTTAAAATATATAAAAAAAATGCTTTTAAAGACACTAAGACTTTTTTGTATATTTTTACCAGAAAGTGGTATCACTGAGGTTTCTAGTCAACATCTAAATTTTTAAGAGATGTAGGAGACTCTTGTAAAGATAGTCTTCACCTTATTCTGGTTTTCTAATAATCATGGTTACAGTATTTCAGCTTTAATGTCAGTTTCATGTTTTTCCAGGCTTTTAATTTATTTAAATATATACCTCAATGTACTCTATGAGATTAAACATTTAAAAAAAACTGGGTAACAATCTCTTGTAGTGATCTAATACCTGATGATGGTCAGCTTTTAGTGTGATTAAAGGGAAAATCCAGTGTGATGGTAATAGTTCTGTCCTTATTTTAAATTATTCTCCTGTAATATGGGAAAAAATTAGTTGTTTATACCTTGCATTTTAAATTAACATTCTGATACAGAAATTACAAAGTATAAATACAGGGCACTAATTTTAATTGTTGCATATCTTGATTTAATGATGCTCAATGCATATATGGTGCACATTTTAATTGCAGACATGGACATCAGAGAAATGGCATCTTCCTCAGGTCAGATATGTGATTGACCTTGATTTTATTGTGGCTTTTTTGTATTTACTGTGGATTCCATCTCTAACAAACAGAACCACTCAGCAGCTTTCATATAAACTCATGATTTAATAATAGATCACAGTCCACATCTCATTTTTCTTTTACTTGCTTGAAAGATTAAGGTTTACCATTTCAGCTACTGAATTATGCAAAGCTTTCTTCATCAGTTTGAAGCTTCCATTGTGAATGCTCCTGACTATTATGATTTCTTTCCTTTTCTTTTGCAGGTTTCACATTTTCACATAGTTGTTTTAAAGCAGATGATCGTCTGTGCTTTCAGTTTCTTTATGTACTTTTTTATTTGTATTTCTTTTCACAGATGAAGATGACACTTCAGTTAGTACTCCACCAGCAGGTTAGGACTGTGATAGTACTTTGTGTGTGTATGTATGTATGTATTTTTCTTTTGACTATTCATGAAGAAAGAGTCCAAACCATTGGACTGAACTCAAAACATACTAATTAGAGAAAGGGTTTTTTGAAGTACCCTATATTAAATTAATCTCTGTTCAGAAGTACGAGACCTTCATACCAGATAAGTTCCTTTCCAGTCCTATCTTGAGGTCTTTGATAGAACTTCTGCCATTGGAAGGTAGAATATCAGTTAGCAGCTCTGAAAGCAACTCCCCTTATTTTTTCCTGTCAACAAACATGGGGTGCATTTTTAAGGTTAGCCTTGAGAGCAAATTCCAGAATTACAAATAAAACAGATACCTTATGACTTCAAAACAGGTTTATCCACATAATTGTCTACCACTGCACCTTAGGCCATATGACCTACAAGGTAGTTTGAATGTGCTTCTCCATGCCATTGCTACCAAGCTGGCAGATAAAATGCCTTCGGTCAGCAGTAAAAGAAAAGCAACAGCAGTGGGGTCCATCATGATAGATATGACATGGGCAAAATTTCTCCATTGCTTGCTTAATATGTTTTTAAAATATAAACTGTGAATGAAACAGAGATATTGCACACAAGAAAATGCTTTGCAGTATGTCAAATGAAAAATGCGTTCCTGATTATCTTCATTGTCCTAAATGATGGCATTTTCTTGATTTGCCATCTTTGGGCTGAATGCTATCAGTAAAGTCCGTAGCAGTACATTAATTTACAGTACTACAGGCTCTCACTGGTAAATGCTAAATATATAAATGACATTGTGAATCACAAACCCCTAAAATTTAACTTTAAGTTTAATCATTTTTCTGCTCAACCTAGATAAATAAACAGACTATTTAATAATTCAAAGTACTGTCCCCTCAGATAAATATTGAACAGCATAAATTCATCTGTTATCTGGAACTACACGAATCATGAAGAAAACATCAGCTTCATGGAACCCTTCTAAATACAAATTACAAAAAAGGGCAATCTTGAATGGGAATTAAACTAAACTAATTTAGATTTTCTAGAAAACAGAGGGAAAGATTTCTGAGGTTTTTTCTCAGCTGTTCACTTCCTTTTTCTGGTATTCCAGTAGGTCCTCATGGGTATGGTCCTAAATATCTAGTTTAATCTGCTTGCATGAAGAATCAGTGTTCTTAAAATCCCAATGATCTGAGGTCAGTGAAGCTGTGATCTCTGAGCTGGTGTCATCTAAATTGCTCTTCCCTTTCAGATGGGATGTCTAAGCCAGCGGAAAGAAAAGATTCAGGTGAGACCTCCTGAAAAACATGATCAAACACTCCAAAATTTACATATTAAATTATTATTAATACTTGATTTCTTAGATATAATATTTAATATAATTTTCATTATTTATACAGTATCAAACTGTAACCATTGAAATGCTTTTAAGTATCGGAGCAAATAGGTTACTAGCAGCTGAACCAGGAGTGAGAGAAGGCTCTGCTGCACAAGGCAGGACACGTACCAGTATTTTACACATACATACATACCTATCTATCTATATCCATTTCTATATAGATAGATACACAGCTATTCCCTTCCTCCTCAGCCCACAGGGTGACAGTGGCTTACCTGAATCCCCCACACAGCCCCAGGAGATTGTAGGAGAATGGCTTCTTCTCACAGCTCAAAGGACGGTGGGGAAAACTTAGCAAAGTCATAACCTCTTTCTTCCTACCCTGGCAGGTAACGCATACTACACCCACTTTTGTGGTTTCAGGATTTGCAGCCTCTGGAACAAAATGAGCAGCAGGTACTTCAACCATGGTTATTGACCTGGCATAGCAGCCTATGCCAGCCCCCAGAGCCAACGTCAAGCCCACGTTTTGCTCGGTTTGTTTAATAAATAGGAAAATGTTAATATCTAAAGGTGATGATAATATTTAGGTGTTATTTTATGTGGTACCGAATTAATGACTCTATGTAAGCTTCTTCCATTTATTAATATCCTTTTTCCATTTCACCGTGTGGCGTGTTAGGTTTGTTACTGCACGTGACCAGGTCCCGTACCGAGCATTGTCACATCATTCTGTTCATACCAGTAACTATCACTTGTTCTTCCCTTGTTTCCATATACTAGCATGTGATACTGGCATAATCTAAACATCTAGATTATAGATAGAGTATATATAGATGTGTATCTATATATATTTGTGTTCATGTATGTCTATGTATATGTTTTCATATATGTCTATATACATGTGTGTATATACATGTAAGGAATATTGTACAAGCAGACATATACAGAGGTGTTAGGCACACCACCCATAATTCACTGAAAGACTGAAAGGCAAAGATTTTGTAGCAAAGCCACCTAGCATTTCTATACCTTTTTAAAATTCCTAATAGGCTTTAGGATAATAAAAACAGTTTGGTTGCATCTTCCCACGGTTGTCATGAGTTGTGGTGCATTCCTGAGCGATGGAAATCTTCATGAGCTAAAAAGGTTACTGTAGCAGTAATCTCTACATAGTAGGAAGACAATTCTGACTTCTGGCAAATGAGTTTCTACAGAAACTATTGAGCAGGGAAAGGAACTTTTAATCTCAAGACCAGGGTTTGACTAAGTGAGAAGTGTTGTGTGACTGGTTCCTCATTTATGCTAGTTATGAAACCAAAACCAAAAGAGCATTGGATAAACTATAAAAAGCTACATTTGCTTCTGAAACAACTAAAAGTTCAAGGAGAACAAGGGAGCTGCAGCTCTGATTTGAGAGACAGATGGCTTTGTTATAGCTATATGTTTCCACATTTGCTCTGCTCTTCAGTACTACCACGGCAGCACTGGCTTTACTCTGTTTCCCCTGCGTGCACTAGCAATAACTCCTCAAAAAAAGGAGATGTAGCATTTGGACTCTGCAAGTTCTCACTTGGAATATGAGACACGTTTTGCCTCTCTGCAGAAAGGGAGCAAGTAACGGACAGATGTTCACTGCCCTGCTCTCCCTGCCTTTTCTGTTAGGAATCAGCTTTGACAATGGTTTTGCGTGTAGTTACCCGAGATTTAACTGTGTAACACAAAGCCAGGGCTGTCCAGATGAGCAGAAAGGCCAGAAACGCACAGCTGTGCTGGTACAGTTCTCTGCCCTGGGGAGACCGCTCACTTGCTGCTTCTCTCAGTACCGTTGCTCCTTTTCGGTTCCAAAATCCCAATTTCCAGAAGAGAGACCGCTGTGTCTGAACATATGACACAATCATTTCCATCTGACAAACTATTTTTTCTGTAAAATATCGGCCAATGCAGATGGCAGGACATGGTACTGACTGATCCCCAAGCTCTCTGCTTCTATCATGGTAGAAGAGAACAAAGTTCAGAAGCAAGCTTCATCCCTGGCCTATTTTGTTGACAAAGAGGAAAGACTAGCTTGTACAATTGACTGAATTTGGGCTTGAGAGAGACCCACTGAAACTATGCATCATATGTGTTTTGTTTGTGCTTATAGCTGTTTGTGTTTTCAGAACCTCCATCTCTTCTGAAAAACAAAGAGCTGACCTCTGTGCATTGCCTCTGTAAAGCACTCATGGTTGAATGCTGATGCCATTTGAGTCGCTCAGTACCTGTCTTGGCTGATCAGGTTCCCCCCTCTTCCTCCCTGATAGTTTCATTTTCTGTCACCACAGAGGTAGCGTTCTTGCAGGAACTGTACACAGTGTGACAGCCAAAGCAATGGATGTCAGTGTGAACAAAAAGTTACATATCTTTCAGGACATCTGAAGAGAGAGGTAATAGGGTTAGAGAGTTTAGTAAGTTCAGGTAAGTGTATTTTGGAGGGAGTAAAACACACTCAGATGATTGACATTTCCCTCTCTCTCTGCATCTCAGTATGGTCTATTGGAGAAGGAGCTCCAGAAGAGACAGAAAAACGTGATGACTCCCAAAGATCCACTTTATTCATCGAAAAACCTCAGAGCGGTTCAGTCAGTGTTGGTAAGTGCTTAGAAACAAAATCAAAAGCAACTCGCAGAGACACAGAGACTGAGGCAGAAAGGTATGTGCAGTTCCTGTGACACTCGGCTTCTGCCCTCAGTGCAAGTACTTCCACGGATTTTAGCTGGATGTGAACTCCACTCTGCGAAGCCAAAAAGGACTGTACGAAGAGGAGCAAAACCCAATTGTTTAATTCAAGACAAGCTCAAAATCTAATAGTTTACTGAGCACGGTGGGTAAGAGGTATAGTTTTTGGAGAAGAGAGCTGGTTACTGTGATGCTGTTGGCCGCACTGTTACTGATATGTCGGGAAGGTCTACCCAAAGGCCTGCAGTGTACCTTAGAGATTGCCGGGTCAACTTTTGTACCCTACAGCTGTGTGTAAATTAGCAAGTAGACTAATACGAGCAGCTCTGTAGGGAAGCTGGTAGGGTCACCCCCACCGTAACCATTCTGGGGGACTTGCTCTGGACTAGGCCTGGTTTAGTCCAGTGGTCTATATACCTATTAGCAGTTGGAGCACAGGTGGTAAACTCTCAGAGCACAGCTTTGGTTTTAATTTCACGCCAGAGGAATCCAGTTCAACCATCGCGAGGACTTTCTGTGTTGTGAACCAGAGCACAGCAAATGGGGATGGTCAGGAATTTCACTTCCCACCTGCACTCCTGAGCCATAGTATCCCGGTAAGGTAGTTGCACCCGATGCAGGGTAGCAGCAGTGGCGAGAAGTTTGGGGCAAGCTGCTTAATATGTCTGTTGTGTTCTTGGGTACACTAAGACATGGTCAGATGGGGGCTTTGGTTTTAGGCATGCCTATTATTTGTCTCAGTTTCTGAGTAGAAGCAGAGTATTTGTGGAGGACTTATTTGGAAAATAAATATAAGGATTTAGCTGTATACTCCTCTGGAGCCCATGAATGTTAAGATGGAAACTCACCAGGGGCTGGGCAGTGGTTTTCTGAAAATTGAGCTAACTTTTACTACTACCAAATTACTGTTTAGAGAAGAGTCTTTCCCCTCCCTTCTCAGCTTAAAGAATTAAGGATAGAAATGCATGAAGAGCTCCAGGCTTTCTTTTCCAGACTGGAGTTCATTCATGTTACAACTGCCCGGTAGCCTAGGAACACCTGTGCTTGTTTTAAGCAAGGAAATTCAAATATTGGGTACGATTTGCCCATGACAACATGGAGGTTTGCCTCAGCTAATTTATCCTGCTTCTCAGTCTCTCAAACTCCACAGAGACATGGGTAGAAGGCTTCCAGATGCAGAATCGTTAATCTCTGTAACACTGCAGTACTTTCATAGCCTGTGTGACTCCACCTGATTCTTACTGTCGTGATAGAGCTAGCACACGGAGACTGGAAGGAGTAATAGCAAAAGAAACTTGTACAGAGGTGACTGACCAACCACGTGTTGCTTAATGCCTGCATTATTCTTTTCTCTTTTTAAAAGGCGGGAATATTACATTTATAGCCAAAGTAGAAGCCAAAGATCTTCTCCGAAAGCCAAATGTTAAGTGGTTTAAAGGAAAATGGATGGACCTGGCCAGTAAAGCAGGGAAGCACCTACAGCTGAAAGAATCCTTTGAGCGTCACACTAAGGTGTGTCTTTGCTTTTCCTTCTTATGGGGGCAAAGCTCCAAAGAGAGCTTAAAGATCAGTTTAAGACAAGAGGTAGAAATCCAAGAGCAGTGTATTCTAACCCTGGCTTCCCCATGCAGATTTCAGTGATATCTCTGACCCTGCACAGAAGCAGGCTTTTCTGCTCTCCCAGCGTAGGACAAGTAGTGGTGGCAAAATCAAAGTTTTCCATTGCCAATTCTGGATTCCAGTTTCTTTCCAGAGCCCTTTATTTGAGTTATTCCTTGCTCCTGGTTTAGGTCTGAAAGACTAATCTTTTAACTTCTGCTGTGTGCAAATGTATCCCCTACATTAATGAACAATTATGTTTTATTTTTAGATTCACACATTTGAGATGCATATCATTCAAGCTAAGGAAAACTATGCAGGGAACTATCGCTGTGAAGTATCTTATAAGGACAAGTTTGATAGTTGCTCTTTTGACCTTGAAGTCACTGGTAAGATTCCACTTGTGTCTGTAAAGCTTTATAAAGATTTCTTTTTTTTTAAAACCTGAAATGCCACCTAATTTTGTTCAGAAACTTTAAATGAAGTAATGCTTAAAGTGAACATTTTTAGCATTGAGGTCAGAGTATTTTCTTAAGTGTCTGTAATTTATTGTTTAAATGAACATTGGGGTAGATAGCATGTGAGATATTTATCCAAAAATTAGAAAAGCTGGCAGATAAAACTAGTATTGAATTAAAATCAGGCTCTGGCACAAAGACAGAGAGCTCGGCTTAGGGCTATCCAGAGAGTGAGGCTTCCTCTAGCAGCATCTGAGCAAAAGGACACGGAGTGGTCATGGCTCATCAGTGCTTTGCACCCTGATCCGGCATGATTGGTCATATTCCAGAAAGCCGTTTCTTCCACTCTTCATCAAAATAAAGACTAGCACAATGTAGAGAGCACTGGAGAGTCATGCCTCTGTCTAATTCTGTGTTATAAAAGGCCTTACTCTGGCAAACATTAACCGACAGGCTTATCTTTTCCTTCAAGAGCAGTTCTGCCAGCACAACAGCGCACACATACCTGCATGATCCGACCGAGAAAGATGGATCTCCTCCGAAACTCCAGCGCCAGCAGCCAGTGCACAGAATAGTTGTTCACCCTCATAAAGCATGCCCACCACACGGCCTAGACCAGGCTGTTCAGACACCAGTCAGGGGAAGCCGGTCACAGTTAAGGGGACATTTGACGGCTGACTGACAGCCAGAGGGGCATAGGTAGGTGTGTGTATTCAGAGGTCAGCGAGGCAGGGGCCAGCCTGGCTGCACCCATTCCCTGGCTGTGGATCAGAACCATTTAATCTGATTCAGGCTGGCACAAATTGGTAATTCTCACGAGGGGGATTCCTGCTGGCACCAAGAATCAACATGAGTCTGTAGCTGTAGAGAAGACCATCTCTTTCCTCTGATGCTGAGCATACTGAGAAAGTGCAAGATGCAAGCAGGAGAGAAAGCATAGGGAATGGGAAGACAAAAAAGCCAGAGCCCGTGCATAGGCCAGAAGGGGATCGGAGAGAAACAGCAGAGACAGATGGCCTATGCAGAACTGCAGAAAGTATTTTAAAGAAATGCATTAATTAAACTTAGCTTAGCACTGAGCAGCTTTGCATTTATCAGAACTTAATGCCAAAGGAGGCCCACAAACTGTGGTCACTTATCAGCAAACTGAACAAATTTCATATGCCAAATTACACTGATTACATAAATTACATTAATTTCAAATTACATTTTTAATTCCTGTATTACTGTTATTTCATAGAATCTTCCCAAGCTGCTCCATCCATTGACATCAGATCTGCTTTCAAAAGAAGGTAACTTCAAACAGTGATCCTATGAAGCTCCTCAGTGGATGGATGCTGGTAGCATGCACAGAACTTGCATCAGTCTTGGCAGGCAATTGGATCAAGTACTTTAAAAAAATGCTTTTGTAAATAAAGATTAAAGAACTGGGGTTTAGGGTAGTTGGTAGTGGGTAGAATGAAACAGTTACAACACATAGTACATATGATATTAAATACTGTGGAATTACAATGTCATTGCTTTAAGGGAAAATGGAATATTTAAGGCAATTAAATATATGTTTCCTTAGAGGTTTTTAAAATCATATTTTCATTCACTAAAATATTCTACCGCATGTTTCCTGAAAGTTGTCAGCTACAGTGTGAAAGTTCCTGGTCCCAATCCTGTACTGATTAAAAGCAGAGAGAAAATTCACACTTATTTGAAAAAAGATAGGATCTGGCCTTATGTTATCTTACAGTAAAAAAGTGTGTCGTAAGGCCATCATTACAGAAGAACTACAAATAATATATTGCAGAGGGCATAAGATAAAGATTGTATCTTAAGTTTTGTTACCTTTGTGATAAAATAGCAATTCAAACCAGTATAGGTGTCATCTTTATATTTTATGGAGAAAATTGTCTTACAAGGACAGAAATATTCAGAATGAAAATGTTTTACAGACAGAAAATGAATTTGTTTGCTATTTTACAGATACAAGCAAAGCTGTGATTCAGAAGTGACTGCTTTTATTTAGCGGGATTTGATTTAAAGAGTAAATACAAAAGATATTACATTCAAGGTGCACTCCTTTCTTAAGCACACTTTAAAAAAAACTGCAATAACTATTCTGCCCAAGTAGATGAGGACATCTGAATATTTTCTAATTTTCTAAGTAATACCTTGCATGCAAAATCTGGGATGAAATATTGGCATTGTTTGACTTAACATTTGCAGGATTTTGCCCTTTTTACTATTATTAAGGGCATTTCTTTTGCCTGTATGTGCTTTATAATAAGGTATTACTGCTTAAGGTCACATTATAGAAAGAAATGCACCTTCACAAGACTGTGATTCTATCTGTAAAAATGTACAATGTACTCTTTCTTCTTTTTTAAAGTGATTTCTCCCTTCATTTAGAGAAAGGTTAAATGTTAAGTGTAATGCTTTGCAATCAGAATTTGACACAGCTATGCATTGTTAAAAGCACCACCCAGCAATGCGAATCTTTGTTTTACATTCATCGCAAAAGATCAGCACAAGCCCTTTGTTTTTATACACATACACCATGGAAATGAAAAACAAAGCTCATTGTGTTGACTAGCTCACATTTATTTGTGTTACTGAAATCTAACACAAATCTTGGCAAATTTATGTATGCGGTTACAAAAATTTGTCACCAAAGTATAATAACAAGCAATACAAACCTTTGTGTTATTTTTCACAAGTGCCTAAGGAAACATAATTCGTGTGAAAAAGAATACAAGTTTGTGTTGATTTTATACCATTATTTGTGTGTCTGGACAGTGTTGAGTATATGAGACATGTAGAGCGTTTGCAATGCGTGTTGTCTAAGTCTTCTTGTATTAAACAAAGATTTAATTTTTTTCTATTAATAACAGCGGTGATGGACAAGACGATGCAGGAGAACTTGACTTTAGTGGTCTCCTGAAACGTAGGTGAGAACCAAGTGATGCAGTGAGCAGGTGTGGATTGCAAACCATTAGGTTCTCACACAGAAAGAGTCAGGTGTAGCATTAATAACTTCCTAAGAATTTTCTGACCTTTCTTTTTTTCCAATGTTTCTAACTATTATTCTCACAGTATAATATGCAAATGTTCAGTTAATTGTACCTTTAAGTGTGCAGAAAAGAAGCCTCAGATTTGAGTGTACTGGGAAAAAAGTGAGCCACAACCTAAAGAGGCCAATAACATTTAGTTTACTTGCTATTTCTTTTGTGTTTGCATGAAGGGTAGAGGGGGACAATTTCCTACACAGGGATGAGCAGTTCAGAAAATTGAGTCTGGTGCAAGAATAAAAAATGGCAAGGGTTAAATTTACCTCTTTGGGTACATCTTAATTTGATTTTATAAGCATCCTGATATGAAAAATCATACATCATGCTTTCAAACCATAGGCATTAGTATTAATTCTTTGTAGCTTTCTGTTTCAATATGTGCACACAAATATTCGGTGGTCTTTTATTCAACTTAAATGCTGTGATGAATTAAAACTTGGGCACGTGTTTCACTGGTTTGCCTTGAAAATCTGGTATCACGATAGTTATGCCTCTAGCTATTTCAGATCTTAAACCCAGTTTAGTCTTTTAACAGGTTAAGACAAGACAGTTAATTCATCATTTTTTTTTAATTTATCACAGAAATTCTATATGCCATGGAAATCAATGGCAACTGACCACAGAGAACTGGAAAAGGAACTAGATCCTTTATCTCATCTACCACTTACTCTGAAAGACGAAAAACCAATATGCAGTATTAATTACATAAAAAGTTCACAGTGGCCTCATGGGCTATGATGGTGAGGATAGTATTTAAGCAACTAAGGCAAACAGGAAAGGCTGAACAGAAAAGTAGGCAGTAATGGAATTACCTGAACCAATTCAAATCCACCAGGTCTTTGGTTTTTTAATCTTCTCATCCCTAATTAGGATCTGCAGTTTGACTTTTTATCATACTAATACAACTTACCAGGACTGTTCTCATGACTGCCTGTATGGTGTTTTATGAGCAACATGAGAGTTGCATGTAAGAGGTTTTGCTGGTTCTGTGGAAAGAGAAATGTGATTTAAGAGTCATTATCACTTCACTAACAAGTAACACACATTTTGTAAGATAAATACTGTATAGCCATATAAACATAGTATACCTATTGTGTGGTTAATGGGCAAAGCAAACTTTTAGGTTTTAAACACCATTACTTGATATTGGTCAAATCGGTTCATCACCTCCTTGCTTCAGGCACTGACATGCAACCTCACAGTTCTGAGCTTAATTGAGTAAGATTGCTAATTAAGCCCCAGTGTGGATATTAATATCCATTTTTATGAAGACAAATAGACATTTTCATAACAATTTTTTCAAGAGGCAATGTTGCAGGTGCATTCCTTTTTTATGGTTATATTACCAAGGAAAGAGCTAGAACTTTTCACCTGTGGTGCATAATACTTGAAATATGTTTTTAAAAAAAAACCTAAATGCATGGAATCTATATACTGCCTATTTTCTAATTTCGTGCTGGTCTTGCAGGAAGACAAACCAGTTCTTACCTCAGTAAGCCACTCTGTGACTGGTTATGCTTCGTCAATGCAATGGATCACTAACAGCACGAAATTCCAAAAGGCACAAGATCTCAAAAACACTCAAACATTTAGGTCCTTTTTTTTAAAAGTACATCTTTCAACGAAATGCACATTTTCAGGGAAAAGATCTGAAAGCGATTTTGCGAAGAGGTCAGTCTGCTGAGGAAATCCCAAGCATTTTGTGCCCACTCCCCACAGCAGAACCTATTGTGGTGTCAGAACAAAGTTGATTTGCTCTGTTTAAATTTCTTCTTCAGTTATGCAAGAGGGGAAAAAGAGTCTGGAATTAGTTATTTCAAGCTGCTTGAAAATCAGGATAGTCTAACTGATCCTCACTCTCAACTACTGCCTGATTTAAAGGGGTACCTTATCTCAGTTCCCATGGAGTGTACCTCTCCTTAGCACGGATAGGCACTGCATGGCAAGCGGCCAGCCCATGGAGAGGAGAATGCCATCCCATGGGGTGTGTCAGCTTTTACATTTATTTGCAAGCTGATCTCGACTTGCCATCATGCAGAAGGAATCTCACTGAAACGCCAGTGTTTGCTGTACATAGTCACCCTCCCGAAAACATGAGCACAGATAAAAGTAAAAGGAACAAACCACAAAATTTCATCCCTGAGATTGTTTAACAATGATTCTAAGATAACAACATATTTCAAAGATTCCTCAGCTAGGAGTTTTTTTCCTTTTTGAAATAACACTGGCATATTACAAAAATTAATAAACCTCATGGATTAAACAGCAAAATGGTTTTCCATAGTTCCTCATCCAAGAACCATGCAGAGATTCTCAGGGACTCCCAGCGCTATTTCTGCCTATGTTGAAGAAAATTCTCTATCAGACGTGATAGAGCTCGGCAGCGTCTCACTCCAAAGCTCAGCCTTTTTTATTTCTCAATGTTTATTTTCTCACTCTCTTATCAAAAGTACTGATGTTGTTAGACCAACTAGATCAATTCAGAATGATCCTGGTCTGACCCTCCTGAATTTACAGGAAAAAATGTCTAGATTTCTGCTCCAATTCCCTAATTCTTCTAGCAGTTCATTTTTTTGAGCTGAGCTGTCAATATAAAAAATTATGATTTTGTTTAGGATGCTTCCATTGTTCCCTCATTTCATGGCTGCCATTGTGAAAATAATTATACTTCCCTTTATTGGTTGTCTTAGCCTGAAGTAGCAGATAGTAAATACGGTACTGAAACTTCTGTGTAAAGGTGATGCTATTCACACAGGCCTCTGAAAACACTTCCTGCTCTTAAGACTGAGGTAAACATGGAAGCCAACAGATCCATCTTGCAAGTCCAAGCTGGTGTGGAAATCTCCAGTTCCTATCCATATGCCAACTTTAAGTAACTCTGACAAGCACTGGTGTAACTATAAACAGATGCAGATTCCCTTGGTTTTCAATCTCCTTTCATTGGTCACTCCTAGCAGCAGTTACAGGGATTCAGGGTTTGGAAGCATTTTTATATAATTATGAAATGTATGGATTAGACTCAGATCTTAGTGGTGCCATCATAAATTGTGACTGATTCCACTCAAGTTACAACATATAAAATTGATTTAAGTGGGATTAGCCCATATGCTATTGTAGTACTACATTTTCAAACTGTATTTTTTCTTTTAAATAATGAAGAGATATAAAAACTCTCATAACTGATTACATCAGAAAAGGCCATATATCCAAATTCTGCCTTGAAGTAAAGTAAGCTGTGAATGTCATTCTGAGCTATTCCACTCTTACTGAGTGAAATAAAAGAATATGATGGTTGCCTTCAAATTTTGATCAAAACATTTCTAACCTCAACATAGATTCAGCTTCAACTTTTTTTATGGTATGATGAAGCCTCACTAACTCTTCTCCCATAATTTTATTTTGGAACTGTTAGGGAGATTAAACAGCAAGAGGAAGAACCTGAGGTAGATGTGTGGGAGCTCCTGAAGAACGCGAATCCCAGTGAATATGAGAAGATTGCTTTTCAGTATGGTATCACTGATCTGAGAGGCATGTTAAAGCGTCTGAAGCGCATGCGCAGGGAAGTAAAGAAGAGTGCAGGTATGGCTAAGGCAGAATATTCTTATGCTCAGCAGCTCAAATATGACTGTGCCTTAAAAACCCAAACTTGCTTTATTTCAATGTAAGAGGGCTTGCATGCTACGACTCAAGCCTTATTACTGCAAGGAGTTAATCAGAAGAAGTTTTTGGTCCACTGTGGTTAGTGTAAACACTCTAACCCATTCAGTGCTTAGCAAAAGCATCCCTCCCTCTTGGCCAAACAGTAGTTCCAACTGGAACAAAGTCCCTCAGTTGTGTGGAAGGGTGTTACCTGATCAAACAGTATGGAAATTAGACCTTGTGTTATCATTAATAGCTTCTGCTCTAAAATAGAGTCACTCCAAACATATCACTTGCTCTTTAGAATTTCATTTTGCACTTCATCCAACACTCCTCTGAGATCCCACCTGTACTAAAAGCCCTCCGCCCTGTGTTGGGTGAGGACTTTCAGGCCTGTCTTTCCCCATCTACCCTACTGAATAGTACGAGTGGTGTAATGCATACATAAATATAGATACGTGTTTATATTATGTGTATATGTTTGCATATATAAAACATATGTCGCATAATACGTATACACACACAGACACCCATGTAAATACAACACACTATCCATTGTACTCTTGTGGCATTTGCTTGTTCCTGGAGAGCATTTCAGAACTGGATGCAATGTACACACCTGCTGTTCCACTGGTTTCCTGGAGGAGTCCCTTTTGTGTAGATGACATCCTCCACAAATCCAGCTGTAAGCCAGCTGCCTGGTATACCCTCTCTCCTCATCCATTCCCTCCCATCATAACATGTGTTACTACACCTTATTTTTTATTTATATTTTTCATTTGCTGGTATATCTGATTCTGGCCACAGTTGAGAGAGGGAGAAACGGAGTCGATGGGCTTTGTCTGAGCCACTGGCACAGTTTCTGTCACCAGTGGAGCTCTCAAGGGGCCAGAGCCCAGGGAAACTCCTCACCTTCCCCAGGAGCCCAGAGCAGGGCTGGAAGCTGGGGCAGGAATTGCGCAGCTGGAAGGAAGAGCTGCTCCCTACCCAGTGCATCACATGGGAATGCCTGAATGTTTTACTGGGAAAGGGGCATCTCTCAGCTCCTGGGACCAGTCTGTTCTAGTCCCTCTCCCCAGTTTGCTGCTGAGTAGGATGGAGCTGCCAGCCATAACAGGATTTTTTCACTGGATGGGATTTTACCATCAGGAGGTGCTCTAGATGTTGGGGAAAATATCTATTGTAGTGACAGGATGAGAGTCGGGTGTTCTTCCTCTCGCACCACCTTTGTCATAAATTGGAAGTTTTTACACTGCAACAAGATACATAAAAAATCCTTTTCAGATTTAATAACTCTACTCATGTTGTGTTGATATGTACAGTCTCCTGCAAGCAGATATATGCATGATATAAACCTTAGCAGAAATTGATTACTTAGCCATGGGCAATTTGTTTGAGGCACCATTTATTTATTTATTTTTGAGCCACAGATACCTGCTCCCCTGGGTCTAACTTTTGTGGCCGTCAATATCTAAATGTTGATGTTAAAGTGTTTTGAAATGTTTGAGTTGCACTTGGCTTTACCCTGCCCAGAACAACTTGGCCTACATTCGCACATCTCAAAAAACCTTTTTGAAAAGCCCCATTAGGATTCACAGACGGACAACTTTTGCCTGGTTTCAAATATTTTTTGCAAATGTTTTGCGGCTGTAACATAGTGGAACTGCAATGTATACCTTGCAACCTACAGAAAGAATCAGGAAAGCCAATCTGGCTTCTAGATAAACCAATGTGCTTATTCTGATAGTGGGAAGCTCAGTAGGAATTCCAGCGTAAAATACCCTGTTAACGTGCATGGCAGTGCTAATAGAGACGTCCCTTGTAACAGATTCATCATAAATGATTCCATGGCATCAGTTGTATAGCATTTTATTCCGACTTCTCAGCAAGCTGTAAAAGCTACATCTACCCAGTCCTATTCAGAATACAGTCACATCGCAAAGTCATGAAGAGCTACTAGCTTGAACTCGGTCAGGATAATCAGAACTGCATAGGTTTGCACTTATTCTAATGTTTCTAGAAAATAAACTGATTCATGTGGACTAGCCTAAGAATATAGTGATGCATAACATCATGTGCATGTATTCTGACAGCTTTGGTGAGGTTTATGCAATGTCATTTCAGCATTCATATTCTTATTTTCTGATCTTCTTTTATAATAACACTTGGCTTCCACAATAGCTTTTGCCAAAGGCCTTGATCCTGCATATCAGGTGGACAAAGGAGGTAAAGTAAGGTTCATGGTGGAGCTAGCAGATCCAACGGTGGAACTCAAGTGGTATAAAAATGGCCAAGAAATACGACCAAGTGCAAAGTAAGTGGTTTTATTGTACGTAAGCAAGAAAATGGGTACCCATGTACTTCTCTGACAAGTGCGTTGCATAGATCTATCTCTTTGCTCAGGTTGCACCAATTTTATTTCTGATTTTCATTATATGTGAAAAGTATGCAAATGATGCTATATAGCTCATAACCCAGAAAAGTCCACTGTATGTTAAATGTTAATGCAGAATGGTTCCTTTGCCTCAAGAGAAAAGAATTAAAGATCCTCAACAAAACATCAAGCCATTTCCTACTTGGCAGTTTGTAAAAAATTGGGAAGCACTGTGAGTAAATAAATCACTTGTCCTCAGTCCCGTGTCTGAAGGAGGTCAGAATCTTTCTACAGTAATTGGGTGCAAAGAAGAGGTACAAAGCCAGGTGCTTACCCACCTGGCTCATAAACCACCTGAGGAAAGGGGAGCGAGGTTTGCCTCACCTCCCCCTACCCAGTTAATGCTCACACTGAAGTCAACAACACGCTTTAGCTCCAAGTGACTTCAGTTGTGTGCAACAGGTCTAGTGTACCCCATGCTGCTTCATCATCTGTATCACCTGTATGCTGTTTTATTCTCTGGTTTTATCTAGAAGAAGTGGTTTTTCAGGTGCAGACACTTGAGTACAGGTAGAGCAACAGCTGGAAGTTGAGCCCAGCCCCTAGTGTGGGCACAACCAGCTCTCACAACCCCATGCAGAAAATCCCATTCCACAGTCAGACACAGCTAGGAATGATGCCGTGCAATCAGTAATGCACACAGTATAAAGTTCCTCAAATGTTCCTCAGCAGCACAATACCCTAGCAACTTTCTCCTCTGCCCTGTGAAAAAATAATTAGCAAAAGCTCTCTTATGGAGGAGGGGCAGATTTCCTTCATTCTGTTGCTGCAAAACCCAATGAAGGATTTCAATTAATGTTCCTAGTTGACAAAAACCACATAATAACGAGGGTACCTTTGGTTTAGCCCCTATATCTGCCACAAACAGTTCAGAACTGTTCTGCAGCCAGCTATATGGATACCTCTCCAGTAGAAGGACCTGGACTGAATGCTCCAGTGCATTTCTTACAGGCTGCTGAAGCAGCTGTCAGATGCTAATGAGCTTTGGTCATTACAAACCTGGAGCAGATCTAAACTGGTGACATAAAGGTGAAAGGCTCCATATCCCATTACCAAAACCCCATATCCCATTACTGATCTCTTGTGCCATCTGGCCTACCAATAATATTAACTTCTTAACTTCAGCTATTATTATACTTCACAAAAATGTTAAGAGTGTTGGAATGAGGATGGTGTCCTATTACTGGTTATTTTCATCTTTACTCATCTAGAGTTTCAGACTCCGTTTTAATTGCCATCTTTCAGAGTCTGCTCATTTTTTTATTTTTTCATATCACCCAAGCTTGGGATTTTGGAACAAGTCATAAGATGCTTGTTGTCACTCTACACCAAAGCTCTTTTTGGTAAAAAGTCTATGACAGTTCTGTTGAATCTTGGAAATTGCTTCCCAGGACAATTTTTCCAGTTCTACATAAAAAAACCAGGATTTTCACCTCTAATAATCCCTAAAGCACTTTCTACATAAAACAAAAGGGGTCCAGCAGTTTTGCTAATGTATCTTTGCTGTATTCCTGTTCAAACAGATACATTTTTGAGCACAAAGGTAACCAGCGAATTTTATTCATCAATAATTGTACGATGACAGACGATGCTCGCTATTACGTAACAGCTGGTGATGAGAAATGCTCCACAGAACTGTTTGTGAGAGGTAACTATGTCAGCTTGCTGCTATTTCACCTGCTGGAGATTGGTGTGGCTTCTTTGGCTGCAACAAAAATGAACAGGGAATATCTGGTTCAGTATATTTTTGTATTTAGCAATATAATTTGTATATTAGCAGCCCTTATGATCACCCTATATTTCTGTGATCCCTGACCATTTTTTTTCCTCATCCTGTATTTTGTAATTGAGTGAAAACCCTGAAATGGGGATATGTTTGATTTCATACTGTGCATTGGGAGCTAGTGGGGCTGTGGTCCCCTTCATAGTTTTAAAGCCATTTTGGAGACTCATTTGTCATAGTGTTGGCTTTCCCTAACACCACTCTTAGGTACCTGATAACCCCAATACTCTTGGTCCAACTGATCTGTTTCAAGTACCCTCAGATCAGGCTTTCTAGCAGTTAGTTTTCATTCCATCTGCACAGATTTAATGGAAAACTCTATCAAAAGCTATGAATGGGTGGCCATTTCTTCACTCTTTTTGCTCTCACAGTGTTGATAGTCTTACTGGTAATATTCATGGCATTACTCACACATGCACAACAAAACAAACAGAAAACCAAAACTTACATCGAAAGAAAAAAAATCAAATATTTCAGAAAGCTATTTAAAACAATATTTCAGAAAGCTATTTAAGTATCATAGGATAACTTGTACAATCTCTTGCTATTAAATAAACTTGAGTTTTGACAGCAGGAATGGGTTAAACCAATAAGGGCACCATGTTATGTCATCAGGTCATCTTATTGTGCATAATGGGCTATAGGAGCTAATGAAAATGCAGCTTTATGAGAGATCTGTGGGAGGCAAGAGGGGAATGTCAGCTTCTCATGTTGACCTGCCTGGACAAACTGTCAATAAAATGGGATGCAATGCAGGTATTAATCTGAACAAATGTTACATTTTATTTAGCATATTTCCTACAAGCACCTTAATGAGCAATTGTTTTTCTGAGTTAAGGCAGAAAAACTTGCACTGAGACCGCTATTAGAATTTTAAAGTAGTATCATCTTCTATAGCATGATTTTGAAAACCTCTTTCACTTAGTTTTCTCTTTCAGAATGTAAATCTGTAATTTTCTCTTTCCAAAGATCCTCCAATTTTGGTGACCAAAGGCCTGGAGGATACCAGTACGTACGTTGGTGAACGAGTAGAACTGAGCTGTGAAGTGTCTGAGGATGATGCAAATGTGAAATGGTAAGGCACACTTTGAACAGATACTGTTTTCCTTGAGAATAAAACCCAGAATATTTTAACTGTAGGCAAAAACGTGGACAGCTTTTTCTATACCAGTGAACCTGAAAATTGTTAAGAAAATCTAAAGAAGACATTATTCAAAAATGTAGCAACAGCAAAAATATCCTTACACATTCATGGATGAGTGTTTAACGTTTTCTTGTGCCTTAAGTCTTATAAAGTCTTCTTTGGAAGTTTCAGTCTATGGCAGTCTTATTTGCACAGGACTTCTACAGGAAAAATAATGATTCTTTGTTTCCCATTAGGTTTAAGAATGGTGTTGAACTTACCAATGAACCTAAATCTCGGTATCGAATCAAGGTTGAGGGTAAAAAGCACACTTTGATCATAGAGGAAGCTGCAAAAAATGACACTGCAACTTACTCAGTAATGACAACTGGAGGCCAATCAGAAGCTAAACTTTCGGTTGATTGTAAGTATCATCCACCTTCCCCTGAATTCCTGTGTCACAGTTTACAGAAATAAATAATTTGCTTGCCTTTTCCTGGGGGTTTAAAGGGAGGCTTAATTTCCATACCAATTTCTTTGCTGCAAATCTCCACAATAGTGACTTGCCTTTAGACACTGTGCAGTAACAGGCAGTGAACCAGTCCCACTCGAAAACTTTCTGTCGCTCTGCTAAGATGGAAAACAAAGCTATCCATCCAAAGATATAACAGGTCAACAAGGTGAAATTTTCAAGGGAAGTATCTGCTTTTTAATCCTTTCAGGTTTTCACAGGAAAGCCAAACCAAGGCTTTTTAGCCAAAATCAGAAAAAAAAGTAAGTTGGAAAAAATAAGCAGTTCTATTAACTAGGCATACTGTTAACAGGCATCAGGGTCACTTGACCTGAACTCATAGGCACAAACACATGACTGTAACTCCCTCAGTATTGTTTGTGCAGTATCTCTTTAATGCGCCTGTGTTTTTTAGTGAAATGTCTCTGCCCATCCTCTGAAGTTATCATACATGATGCATAAACATACACTGTTTTAGAAAACTCATACTGCTTTTAACTGTTTTGTACAAACTGGCAACCTAAGCACAACCAATTCATGCTGTTCTCTAATCAAGTTGGAAATTATCTTCTGTGGCTATTGAGCTCTGTCATCTTTCCTTTCATACAACTTCTTCTCAGGATTTTCCAACTGGCTTTCTATAAAACACTGCTTTTCCCATCACTTTTTGTTTCCTACAGCGGATTATAGTCAGGGATATTTACTGCATACATATGGTACTGTGTGTTCAGCCTGGTCTACAGCATGTAATCTTCCAGAAAATGGAAATGAACTGGGGCACCAGTTCTCTGACTCAAGTTTTACAAAAGCTGGTAATATCTGTGCATATTCATAGGGTGATTTAAGGCAGTTTAGAAAACATAAGAACAAGTAGCGTATGAAGTTCAGCTTACTGGCCAGTCAGCCTTTGCTACCAGCCTGACAAAACAGGTTGAGAACTACAGTCCCCACTTGTGATGAAATACTTCGGTAAATCTCCAAATTATCTTGGATCAGCTTGGAGAGCTATAAGAGCAGTTAGATCACTGTTAAATCACAGGAAAGGTGGGTTGTAATCCCTTCTAGTGCATAGGTCTGGGGACACAGGTCTTTTCACTTCTTGAAAGTTTCTTACTGGGCTCTGGGGGATCGAAACACCCTACCTGCAGCACCTAAACACCAGAGAGGGGACAGCATTCAAATTATGCTCCTGGGCTTACTTCTTCTACTGGCAATATTCATGGAGTTCCCCCAGATCCAGTATTTTGGATCACCCTTTCTAAGGCATCATGCTACATGAAAAGAGGTTAATTCATGTGTCTTATATGTACATATTACTGGTATTTCGACTTGAGAACTTTGTTATTGGAGGCATTTTTCTGATTTGAAGACTATTGTGATTGCTAGTAGCAGCTCCGTGACAGGATCATGAGTATGATATTAGCATTAAAATCTCTGCTTTTGTTTTCCTAAGTGAGACCACTGAAGATATCACTTGCACTAGAAGACCAGACTGTGAGGCTTGGACAGGAAATCCACCTGAAGTGTGAGATATCTGAGAATGTGGAAGGGAAATGGTACAAAAACGGGCAACTAATCGAAGCTAGTGACCGTGTAAAGCTTTATCACAAAGGAAGGTAAGCCTGTTGCGTCTTGACTTTTGTCAAGTATGTGGTTTACTTCACTGAAACTTATCTAGTAATCAAGCCTAACCTCTGCCCCTCAAACGTATTTATTTTTAGCATCATAAAAGCAATATCTCCTTGCCCCCTTTCATCTCATGTCTTTTGGCTGTGGAGGACAATAATCAAATCCTTGATCCATCTAAGTTCAAGCTATTAATTTTTCTTGACATTGCTGTTGGTGTTAGTATGGGATATTAAGTAGTAAAATAATTGTTAGATATTATTAAAAATATATAGCTTTTGAATGTCTGTTTTTCTGATAGCTTCTCTTTGTGTCAATTCAGACCATGTATCTCTGCCCATGCAAAGTCTGTGGAGATATCGGGTCCCTTTGCATTTATAATCTGCTCTTTTTCATGGAAAGTTTGTCAGTCTAAAAAACAAAACAAAACAAAACACAACCAGGTCCTACCTTTAACTACATCCCCTTCACTTCAGCTTAGCAGACCACGTGTACAGCTGGGAACCGCACTTAGGAAGATGCTCCTCACCAGGCTATGAAATGTTTGCACTTACTCCATAACGCTTGCTAAGTCGCAGTAAGGAACAAGTGCCAGCTGCGCAATGACCCTTTGCTTTGACATAAGGTGAAGGAGCTCCCCACAACCCATGTAGGCCCACAGGGTGAGATGAGGGAAAGGGGAGCAGGGAGGGCACAGAGGTGAGTCCTACCTTGAACAAAGATTAGCCACAGCTGGTCACAGGAGAGCAAAAATATCATCATACTGGAAGACGCAGTTAGGTAGTAAGAGCAGAATATGCTTCACCAACCCATTTCTTTATTCTGGCAAATGAATAGTAGGTTGCATCATGTCACAAAGATGGTCAGAATATTCCAACAATGGGATCACTTAAAGATCTCTTCTTGAACAACCAACTAAAATCAATGGTGGTAGCACAGAATCCCTGTGTCAAAAAGATTACCATCCTGTATTTTTCTACTTCTGTGTTCAAACAAAAAGTATTATGATTGGTTACACTATTTGGTAGTTGTCTCCATAATATTTTGTACGAATCACACAGTATTTTATCAGCTAAAATACCACTAAGCAGCCAGCAAAGGATTTTTCATCAGTCATTTGACACACTTGCACAGATCTCCTAAACTTTTCATGTATTTTTCTTTATAGCTTCAAGCAGTCTTCAAAAATAATCTACATTGGTGTCTTTTTCAATTTTTCACAGAATCCACAGATTTGTTATAGCGAGCGCTGCTGTTGATGATGAGGGTGAATACATGTTTGTACCAGATGCCTATAATATTAATATTCCATGCAAAGTACATGTTGTGGGTAAGTATATATCACAATGACTTATATATAACATCTCTTTCTCTGACTTTTAGAAATTAAAAGCAGTGTGAAATACCCTTGATTACAATCAGTTTGTTTCCTCTGAGCAGACACCTACCAAAGAAAATAGACCTGCTGCTTTGGCAAAGCGCAAGTGAGTTGGTCAGAGAGCACTTTGCCTGTGCCCAGGATCTGCTCATAGTTTACAAGCCTGGGGGAGCTCCCAGAGAATGATTCTTGATGTTGAATTCCTAAACCTAAACCACTATTAAGAGTATGTGTAAAACACCTGTTGCTATCCTCTTTTCAGATATACAGTGTTGTCGTCTTTGAAGAACTGGGTTGCTAACATTGGAAAATGTGATATAGTTTGATAAAAGATTAGTAGAATAGGTACATATTTACCTATTTCCTAAATATATTAAGTGATAACTAGAAAGCAAAATGTTTCTGGCCAGCTTTTATTCACTCAGCAAAACATAAGGCTTGATAATGATCCCAGTCTTTCAGATAAAAATAAAACAAGGCATTGACTCTTCCCACAACAATGCCTCACTGGCTTTTAACTTCAGTCAGCAACTTGGAAGTCAAAAGGTGAGCAATATAAATGACCAAAGTTTTAGAAAGTTTGTTCTGTAACTGAAGCTGAAAGAAGTGGGACACCTATGTTAGAAAAATTATTGGCAAGGTTTAGGGAGAATGAAGAGGGAAAGGGTACTACAGGGGTATGCCCACCAATACAACTTCCAATACATTAAAAAAGTTGAAAGAGGATATTCATCAGTTGTTCTCCATACGCATGGGGTACAATAAAGTGACCATTTCATTTTCAGAAAAACGATTTGGGTTAAGAAAACTTTTAAACTGTAGCAAGACTGATGTCTGAAGTATGGTAAAAGGTGTTGTAGAAAGCCTGCAATGGAAGATCTGAAGAGCCTCTTAGAGGAAATCTCTCTCAGAAGCTACCTGAATATACACAATTCTGTCTCAGGAAGATAGAATTTTTTTGTATGGTCTTACTATTCCAAAATTTCTATGGTGCCATGATTTATTTTTCATCAAACAACTATTTTCTTAAAAAAGAAATTTTATTCACAAATTTTCTCCTGAACAAAAAATCAGTTACTAAAAATACTAGGAAAATACAAAGCATAGAGCATGGTTCTCTATTTGCAGACCTGTGCCACGTCACTGAACTCTCAGACTGCCAGCCACATGGCAAATTTGGACAATCTCTCCTTTTTCAGATCCTCCTAAACTCCACCTGGATGGTCTTGGGGAAGGTAACACTGTGACAGTAGTGGCAGGAAGTAAACTACGACTTGAAATCCCCATCACTGGTGAGCCAACTCCAAAAGTCATGTGGAGTAAAGGCGACAAGGTACATCGTCATTATACATGTTTCTTTAGCTTAACAAGGGGCCTTTTCCTTCAAAAAATAACCTTTAACCATTGAAGATATTGATTTTAATGGCAGAAAATAAGGAGGAGATGCATTTTACCTAAAAAGGCCTCCTTGCTCAAAAATGAAGGGTAAAAGAGATAAATATTATTTAGTATCTTTTGAGTCTTTTTGAGGAAAGTTTGAAATTAATGAAGGAAAAAAATATGGTTTTTCTATAAATAAATTGCAAAGGAGACGGACATATGAGATGCAAAAGAAAACTAGTGAAAATCTACTAAATTGCTACTTCTTCTGTACATACCACCCAGAATGGCTGCCAGGTTTTGACAGGAAGGCATGGGATGGCCTGGTTTTGGAAAATGAATGATAAATTCTGATGGAGTGTCAAGTCTCAAATGAAACAAAAGGCTGGGTAATTGATGTCTTGCATCTGGTGTCTTAATGCAAAATTTTGCATAGATCAGTCCCTGGCTGTGTAATACCAAAAGCCACTTTTCACATTTAAATTTTTATTGTGATATGTGGAAGCTGGAACAAGTTATTATTACTGGATTTGTGAGAACTCTCTGGTCAAATCTCTGACTACTATTTTTCAAATATTAATTGTAGTATCACCAGTGTGAACTTGTCCAAATAGGGAATTATTCTAGGAGAGCTCTTACTCGAAAATATGTGCCAGCATTTGAAATCTGTGAGGACAAACTACTGATCATTCTAATCACTCTGAGCTTTAAACTGAATGAATGACATTTTGACCTGACTTGTGGGAGAATCCACTAGTCTCTTTCCATCAAATTAATGACAGGTAGTGTTGACAAAAGCATGTTCTTGCTCACAGGACAAGAAAACCTAGTGCCTCTTCCTTTGAGATGTAATGGCTGAACTGATTACCAAACAGTTACCATATTTTAAAGTTATTTATTTGTCCCTCAGTTATTTTGTCATTTTTGTGATCGTTAGGTGACTGAAATTCTGAGCTTCAGTGCACTTTTTCTTACAGCTGCTTCAGTATTTTTGCTGGTGTCCTGTACTACATTTGGATTTTGATTTTTGAGCATTTTTATTCTCAAATCCAGAAAGGATGACTTTTCCCTCTGCTTACTTTGATTCCTAGTGGATCACAGACAGTGGAAGAATACGGGCAGAAACATACCCAGACAGCAGCTGTCTGGTCATTGATGCAGCTGAGAGGGAAGATTCAGGCCCTTTCAGAATAACGTTAAAGAATGAGGCTGGAGAGGACACAGCTCTAATCAACATTAAAGTGGTCGGTAAGTCATGTGGAACAGTGCACGTAAGCCATGTCTTTTAGCACAGCCTTTTTCAATAAATGCTCCTTTAAGAACCCTACTTTTCTGCACCCCAAGAGGAGACAAACTCTTCCCATATCTAAAGGGTCACTTCTGTAGATGCTGTCCTCCCTAGCTACCAAACTGTTCTAGATTCTTAGAAAACTTTCATTTCCCTGTTTGTCCCCATTTTCAGCTGTGGAATTGAGATGCAAGGATACTAAGGTCCAGTGTTCCTGAAGGACACAGGAGCTTAGCACAGGATTTAAGTAGAAGTTAATTATCACCCCGCTACCAACTCACGCTGCAGAGACCAAACTTATGCAGGTGCCTCAGGCTGCCCTTAACACTCTCTGGCCTCCATTCTCCATATGGCTGTGGGCTCTGCCTTACCACATGTCCTCAAGTGCCTCTCAAGTTTGATGAAGTTTGGCATTTATCCCTTCCTAACCACCTGCCAGGATCCGCAGAGACCTTCTTTCTCTCTCTCCTCATTAGAAACTCCTGTTGCACTTCAAAAACTGTTCAGATTTGTTTCTTATTTGACATTTTTTATTTCAACCTATGCAAAAAGAAGAAAGTTGTGTTTGGTTTTTTTTAAATAATATTTAATTTGTTTACAACAGATGTTCCTGATCCTCCTCAGGCACCAAATGTGACTGAGGTGGGTGAAGACTGGTGTGTTATGACCTGGGAACCTCCAGCAAATGATGGTGGATCACCCATCTTAGGTACCTACTTTCCTTTTTTTTTTTGTGGTGATGCTCTAACATAGAGAAAAGAAACAAACCCCTCCAAATGGACACCATAGGATCAGAGTTTAGCTCAGGCCCTGGAGAGTTGGATTATCCAGTTCCAAGAATGTTCTACCCAATCTTAGACTTTATCGGATACCTGTTTTTCTAATGCTTTGAGATTTTTCATTTTGTATGTTGCCACATTATCAATCTCCCTGCTTGAAAGACAACCTCTTATAATACCAAACTTTGGACAGTTAGCCTGTTTGAATGTTAGCAGGAACTTCAGAAACAATTTACTGAGTAAATTGGAATATCTTCTAATACACTAAACCAACAGGAAAGTCAAAGGCGCCCAGAGGCCAGCAGAATCAGGCCCTTTTCACTCTGAACTAAATGCAGAGGTGTTATAAGTGAAGTCCATAAAAAGCTCATACATGGCCATGAAAGCTAAAGGGGTGTCAGATAGCTTGAAATGGGAAAAAAATTAACAATAACACCTAAAGCACTCTGAGGTGAGAAAGGGATATTACAGAGTATCCAGAAAAAATGCCAATGAGCAGTCAAAAAATAGACCCCTCACTATTGAGCTTTATGCTACCACTTACTATAATTTGTTTGGTCAACAGGATATTTCATTGAAAGGAAAAAGAAACAAAGCTCCAGGTGGATGAGGCTGAATTTTGAGCTGTGTAAAGAAACAACTTTTGAGCCAAAGAAGATGATTGAAGGTGTTGCTTACGAGGTCCGTGTATTTGCTGTTAATGCAATAGGCATCTCCAAACCAAGTATGCCTTCAAAGTCCTTTGTTCCTTTAGGTAAGTAATCAAGAGTATAGGGATGCATTTAGAAAGTTATCACTAATACATTATTACAGTCATCTAATTACATAACTGTAGTTCTTATCGCTCTTGTGTTGCTCAGGACCTGTCTCTATTAGGTGCTGTATAAACTATATGTCTGTCCCTGAAGGATTTATAGTCTTTTATAAACAAGAAACAAGGATGTATAGACAGAAAAATGGTGCAGTACAATAAAACAGTGATGTGCTATAGGTGAGCCTGATACGGTCAATAATATGGTCAATAAGTTTTAAGGACCAGAAATAACAGTTCCACGTTTTTGTGTATCATAGGTACCTCCTAAGTCAATAGTCAAACTATTTGCAGCCAAACTGGCAATTCAGAGAATCGATAAAGAAGATGGATTATAGTCTTGGTTGTTTTATGTGTCTTTCTCCTGCTAAAAGTTCAGTCAGGCACTGGCTTTTGACCCAACATAGTTGGGAAAAGTGACCAGAAGTCTAAAGATCACTATTTGCAGGCTGCACTGTATGAAAATGAGACTTTATTTCATATTTCACTACTTAGGCTTGCTGATACATAATAGCTTGCAATTTAAAAAAGTACAAGTATTCACAAATAATCCATATGTTTCCATTTAAAAAAATAAATCACAGGTATATGATCCATCATAAAGGTAGAAATCTATGGAAAAAAATTAAGTGAATTTGCCCAATATTGCAATAATTCATATGATAAGATACATTTGAATAGTCCCTAATTTCACTCTATGCCTCATGGATCCCTATTAGCTAAAGCAGGTGCTTTTTTCCCCAGAATGGGATCACATATTTCAATGTCCTTTTGCAGATAATCCAGATTAGGCTAGGTCATATTTTATACTATTCTATACATAATCTTATTGATTTATATTAATGTAACAGCCAGAGGGCCTTGTCATTCACCTAGTGACAGATTAATTTGGTGGCTTTTTCATAGGAAGAAACAAACTTTCAAGCTATTGTGGCAACTACAAGTCCCTGTAAAAGAAAGGTGTCTTGTTCCGTAGGCCAGCAAAGGTTCCCACCTTGCTCAGCAGCACCCCTGTGATGCAGAGGAGGAGGAGGAGGAGGAGGAAGGTGGCTGTTATTGCTGCAGCACCCTCTCCTCCTGCCAGAAATTACCTGCTGCTGTAGAATACGCTACTTGCAACTTCTCTGGTCCACCTTCCACCGTTCTGTCCTTCTCCCTCCTCAGCAGGAGGAATTTAACTCTGGGCCAGGCTGTGAGCAGATACGGGATGCGGTACCTGCTTCTCCTAGTTTGGTCCTAATTGGGACAGACATGCCAGGGATGATTGGAAACGCCTGGGAGGCAGGGTGTAGCCTGCCACCTACGATGCTAAATTAGAGGCATGCACACCATAAATGTAAACTTTTAATTGTAACACAGTTTTCTGCCTTCTCCCCACTGCCTGCTGGCTTCAGCTGTTACCAGTCCACCAACTCTCCTGGCAGTGGATGGAGTGACCGATACCTCCGTTACGATGAAATGGAGGCCACCGGACCACATCGGAGCTGCAGGGTTAGATGGCTATGTTGTAGAGTACTGCTTTGAAGGAAGTAAGTGACAACGACTGCGGTATGTTACTCATAGTGAAAGTAGGTGAGGCTGTCTCCTTTTTTTCTCTCGGTGCTCGGGGTGTCAGGTGCTCTCACTTTAAGGCAGAGACTATTAGTTAGAAAACCTCAAGCAGCAGGGTTTTGTTCAGGCTTCCTTAGGTTTGTATTCCAGATCCCTCTCATTGATTATAGTTCAACCCATCTTACATTTGATCTGAAATCCAAATCAAAAGCCACTTAATCTGTTGTAGTGTACCAAGTACTGTGTTAATCACTATCCTCTTTTTTGAGCTAAATGAAGAGTCGATGCAGTAAAGAGCGGATGGATGAATGAATAGAAAGTAATGAATGGCTATAAGTGTGGTCCAAAATATGTGCAGGTTGGCTGGGTTTTAGGGACAGGAGGTCCTCACTGTGGTAATCTCTATCTTGACATATTACTAATTGGCTAACTTCAAATACCAATTCCCAATACTGAGGACAGACAGCCTCTCCAATAGCTGGCTGTAGAAGTTACCTAGGCATGCAAAGTTCATGTCTGGATAGTGAATTTCTTCAATGTTTCAGTATAGTTAGATACAGGATCTTTAACTATGTCCATCTATGACATAAATCTATAGAGAACTGAAGGAGAAAGATAAAGATGAAAGAGACTGAATAAACTTAGGACAGTAGAGTAACAAGGAACAGGGAAACCTAATTTATATTTTACAAGTAGAGTCTTTGGTGATCAAGCAGCAGAAAATTAGCATTTTCCAGCAGATTTTCTTCTGAATTGGCATCAAACGAAGTCTATTTCAAAAAGTAAAATCCACCAACACCTGGGTAAGTATCAAGTAGCCTGGAGTGGTATGTGCAATACCCAGCCTCTGTGGGCAAATGCCAATCAGTGGGACTCCAGCAGTGTTGTGTATTTGGTTGAATGGGACACAGTTATCTTCAGCTCCGCTAGCTGCTGCTCTTAACTGCACTGTAAATCAAGTGATGAGTTGGACACCTTTTTTTCATAAAGGCGTTGATTTCAATGAAAGCTTTTCATGAATGCAGCCCACAGCCTGGAGACAAGAGGTAGAGGATAGAACTTGTCATTCACGCTGTCACGTGTTTCAGATTCAGACAATCCAGGAAAACAGTAGTTCACAAAAGTGGTCAGATACCACAGGAGCAGAGTGCCCTCAGCTCTCACTCAGGCGAGTGGGAGAGGGAGTGAAGAAGAACCACTGGCTTTTCTCAGGAGCACTCAGCGTCTTGTAGTATTGAGCTGAATATCTGTAAGGAGCAGGAACAGACTGCAAGAAGCTCAGAGGTCTGGAGAAGATTACCTGAAGGCAGACACAGCTGGAATGGTAGGAAGGGTTTTCCTTGTATGTTGGGAGGGAGCTGTGGGAACAGCTCAGAACGGGTAAGCATGCAGTCTTGTGTCAAGATGCAGCATTCCTATAATGTTTCTATTGCACAGCCAAGATGTACAGGAATATAAAGGGGACTGTCAATGTGAGGACTTCAGTGTATATTATGTACATGATGTTCTGTTTAGTATTGGTAGGATGGCGGGGAAAAAATTAAAAGTGCTTGTACTATCCTACTGCCATGAACCTCTTGACATTACAGTATGCGATATCCAAATGAGGTGCCAAGACAGGATGAGAAATATATATATATATACACTAATGCAAACTGAGGTTTTCGGAGGACTCTTTCAAATCTACCTTTTAAGGACTATTAGATAGAAGATCATTGTATACCTGTTGAATGGAACAAATTCTTTACTTTTTTTTTTTCAGATAGGTTTAAAACATATGAAGATACAACAAAATGGCAGTCAAGTCTGTCATTTTATTGTTACCCACCTCAGTTAAAATACAATGGGTACAATGTATTTTACATAGCTTTCTGAGTGTTTATGTATATCTATATATGTCTCCTATATATGCATATACATCTATATATACACAATTGTCATTATTTATGTATATATGTTATGAAAATGGTTAGGAAGAAGCAAGCTCAGTAGAAAACACCAATTAAAAAAGACATGTTATTGGAATATACAGCCTTTTCTCTGTGTTCAGCCCCTTTTTTCTTTCTTCCAATATCTCAGTGCCTCCTTTTCTCAGCCCTTTCAGTGCCTGTTCTGCCTCAAACTAATTTCTTCTATAATGTTTAATAACTGTCTTTAATTTCAAGGTCCTTTTTATGACTGTCTAGATTCATTCTGCTGTTCTTTTCTTTTAGTTATCTGTTTGTAAACTCATTTGTCTTTCTTTACCTTCTCCATTCTTTCATCGTTGCCACTGAAGTAGTTTTAAAGAGGGTTTTTTTGAGTCTTCCTTATCATAGCAATCACTAGAAGAAATCACAAGCTGAAAATAGGAAGACAAAATATATATATAATTATGATTTAGAAGAATCATGTTCCATAAACATTGGTTTGGCTTTGTGAAATTTGGTATTTCCCTTTAGTCTGAACCTCATAACTTGATTAACATGGTGGAGTCTTGGACTTCCTTAACCATGGCAGCACCTTTGACAGCTTTGTGTATATTACTGAACTGGAGTCTCATCATGACTATCTGGATCTGGCATTGCATAGGTGTGAGTAACGTGAACATAGAACTCCCCAGGGATAGTTTACAACATCCAACTTGAATTTCTTGCTGTGGTGATGTGGAGTACACCAAATCTTGTTGACAACGGAGAAGTCAATTCCTAGTAATGTCTGCTGCCGGCTGGTTCTTGTGTGACATTTCAAGGGAAGTCTGATGAGTTTGGCCCTAGTTTTCCCTAGGACACTGTGTTTATCTGCCTTTAAAGGTACATTGTACCTGCAGATGTTCTGTTTTCATAGCTAGTAAATAAGCACTTCAGACTCTCTGTTGGCTGAGACCTTTGTCAGTGTACCCATCCAGGACCATGCACAGATACTAGAATAGTATTTTTATTATCCCCAAAATAGCCAGGTCCAGGATTCCAGGAAATCCAGAGCAGTGATAGCTTGGTCCAGGAAATAAAGCCTTAGTGATTACATCATATCTGTCATCATCCATGGGTTTGGCCTTCTTTTCTTTCTATGTTGCCTTTAGCTAAATGTCTTCTCTTCCTCTGTTTCCCCAAGTTTTTTTTCCAAGACTCTTCCTTTCCTGTCTCTCTTACTCAGAATTCTTCTCTGAATTTCTTCTCCTATGATGTGTTTTCTTCTCCTCCTACACTTCCTCCCATCATCATTTTGTTTCATTTCTCTCTTCCAAATGTTCTTTTTGTCTCTTTCTTTTCATCTTTATGGGGCTGTGATCAGGCCCAAAGAAAAAACCCCAACCTTATCTTCCCTTCTTCCTTTACCCTCTAGCTTTCCTGTGAGCATCATGCGTAACTGTTCTTTGATCTAGATGCTCTCTTCCCAACTCTTTGCTCCCTGCAGTCTCCCTAAACATGGGTCCTCTAAATCTTTAAAGCCCAGCATCTATCTTTGCATACTTACTAACAGGAATTGCTAACCACTGACAAAATGCTCCATCTGTGTGAAAGTGGGTGTCTCTGATTAATTTTAAAGATGGATTCTCACAAGGTATATCGACAGATCTGTCTGAGGAATTGGTGGAGCCACCTTTTAACCTGGAAGGTACAGTATTCAACAAAGGATATACATCTTCTTTAATGAAATAAAAACTCTCTTCATAAAAGTAAAGATAAATTTCTAACAGTGAGTTTTAGGGGCAACATTCCACAGATTTGCTGAAGTACATGCATGGGGGGGGAGGGGGCTGCTAGGGAAACAGTCATTGACAGCCATCCTCTTCTACTAGAAGCTGAAAGAAGCAGCTTGAAGGAGACCTTAATTCCTAAAAGAAAGACACGCAGTTCTGAAAATGTACTACAGTATTGCACTCTAAGTCTGCAGGGCTCTCTAGTTTATAATAGTTCTCTTGTCTTCTGTGCCGATCTTATAATGCTATCTTTATATGGTGTGGAAAGTATTGATAGTGACTTGCTACTGCATAAATCTGGCTCCAAATGTCAAGGTGCCACAGTGTTAAAGCAATCTATGTCTGGAGGACAGGGTGGAAGAGAAAGTATCATTGGTAACTGAAGCTTTTCTGAAAGACTGTACTGTTATGATCACTCTATGGATTACATGTGACTGCCTAGGGGTAGGATAAAAAAATTCAAGAATGCTGTAATTATGTGAGTAATTCTGACACAGCCTTCCTTTTTTAAAGGCATGAGGAGAGATGGCATTTCATTGCAATTTGTAAACATTCTGCGTTTCTCTCATCCCTGTACTCTCAGTGGTACTTTCAAGGGAACTCAGCACTGGTCGAAATGAATTATAAACCCCATTTCTCTCCAAGGAAGCTGTTAAAGCAATGATGAGTGCTTTTGGAAATATAGTCTATGTCCCTCTTGTTTTCCATCAGCCAAATTTCATAACTAATCAGTTTTCTCTCTGGTACAATTAAATGATAAACACATTCTAAAAACACTTATTTCTCTAAATATAGATATATAATCATCAGAAACCCTTTAATGTTTGAAATATTCTTCCTACGTATAAAAGTTAATATCATGTTATCACATACTTAGAAAACCACGATTGAGGTATTCATTAGAATATAATGAATCTATTACTGTTCTGTAATATTCCTCATCTGCGCAGTGGATGTATTTGTAATTCCCTATTATTTCGATTCGTCCTCCCATCCTCTTTGCCCTAAACTAGCTGATGAATGGATCGTGGCTAACCCGGAGCTGACAGACAAAACGAAGTTTACTATCAATGGCCTGCCGACTGGCTCAAAAATCCTTGTGAGAGTAAAAGCTGTGAATGCTGCTGGTGAAAGTGAGCCCAGGTACCACCCACAGCCTATTTTAGTCAAGGAAGTGATAGGTAAGATCCTCCTGCCTACACTCACCCACAAATACCCTCTGCTTCCATACTTAGTTCTGTTTTTTTAAGGCTAATACTTGTTGGAAACTGATGATATGGCCTTACAAAGCCATTGTGCAGTGGCTAGAAATCATGAAAACATCTTTAAAAATATTCGTAATTCTTTTTGTTTCATTTCTAATCCTTTACTGCTCAGGATTTCAAGGCACTTTTTTCTGAAGAGCTTGAACTTGATGTTGCCTTTTCTTTAAGTTGTGCTGTTTCTCACCTGTTCCTACCACCATAGCATTTGGTGTTACAAAAGCCAATGGTGTACTGAATGTAACATTGTAGGACCAAGAAATTTAAGATACCTCACTCATTAGTCACCTCTGGTAACTGTAGACCACATGGTCTCCTATTTATAGTGATGCCCGCCAGTGCTGCCTCAGTTAGAAAAGAAGATAAAAGTCAAACACAAGTTTTTGCCTTTTTCAGAACCACCAAAGATTCGTCTACCAAGACACTTAAAACAAACTTATACTAGAAGAGTTGGAGAAACTGTGAATCTCGTTATTCCTTTCCAGGTAAGAACTAAAAACACTGACAGGAAAATACTCCATTTTTTCTTATACTGCTGCTTTTTAACTTATTTCTGGGTAACTTTGGTAGGCCAGTGAGTTAACTTACGCAGATGTGGAAGCCCACTGAAGTACACAGGTGCTTGAAAGCTTTTGCTTTGACATCTCAAAGAAATGACGTTAAGCCAATTAATGAGTTGGGTAACTAGCTTAGGCAGACTGATTTGTCATCTGTCATCCACAGGACACTTAAAAATTCTCCCAGTAGACTTTATATGTGAGATAACTAATCTCTAGCACAATGCAAAATGGTTACACTGGCAGTAGTTAGAAAGGGTATCAAGGGTGGGACTGTACCATTTAATCATTTTCTTGTCATGAGAGAGGAAAAGGGAGGGGAAGAGTGAGCAGTTTCACTCTCTCCTATAGAAACTGCAACTTTTTAATCCTTGAGATCACAGCTGTAATATGATTATTTCCAAGGATATAGCATGTTTTCCCACAGCATTGTGTTAACCTACAACAGTGACTGCCTCTCTACTTGCAGGGTCCTTATTCTTCTGAATACAAGAATTACAGCAGAATTCATTTCTATTTCATGTCTGCACACCTAAAGATACTGGGTGGGCATGATCTGGCTTCTACAAGGCAGTTAAAAGCCTCATAAAAGCTTGATCAGCAATACACTGCAAGGTACACTGCTCTTGAGAAATTAAAGGAATATTCTATGGTTATTCTCTAAGATAAGGCATTCAAAAAGGCATGAGATTACACTTTTTGGACAGCATCTATAAATTGTTTGCCTCTGGAAGGCAAATCTCATGGTAAAGCAGGTGGAATTCACTCTGATTTAAGTACCTAAATTGTGCACTACTAGGCCTACAAAAACGGCACACAAAGGATGTCAACCCAGACTACCTAACAAGTATTTCAACCGTTTTTGCAATGAAAGAAGAGAGTTTGGTATCCCTGCAGGACTTTCCTCTTTCACTGGCAGTGTTCAGAATGTAGGCACTTCCAGAGGGTGAAATATTTTGTTCGCATTTTCTGTTTTTTTCACCTTTTTTTCTAGAAAACTAGAAATTAATTGTGCTATTTAGCCAGAAAGTTAATTGCCCAATTTAGCTGGAATTTGCAAATATTTTCAGTCTCCTGAAAAAAAAAAAAAAAGAAAGAAAAAACCCTGCATTTTAGGTGAATTAATATGATTGCATCTCAAATGCTGTATAATTTAAAAAAGAATTCTCAGTTTCTTTCAGGCCAGTTTTTATTTCCCATTTGAGGAAAATGGGAAATAAACCCATTTTCTCTCCCATCCTTTTCTCTCCCAAAAATCATATGCAAATTGTTTCCTGGCTTCTTACAGGGAAGACCAAGGGCAAAGGTATCATGGCAGAAAAATGGTTCTCCCATCGACAAGAACCAAATCAACATCCGCAACACTGAAAATGATACTATCATCTTCATCCGAAAGGCAGAAAGGAGCCACTCTGGAGAATATGACATGAAAGTGGAAGTAGAGAACTTGGAGGACAAAGCTACAATAGATATTCAGATTGTTGGTATGTTTTGAGAAACAGAAATAAATGCATGCCAGAGAAGCAGACTCCAGCCATTCCAAGGCAATAGGAAAACAGAGGAATCCCAAAGGGCATCTTTCTCAACAGTGATAAATCTCCACGTGCACTTACTTGGCTATAGATTCGTGGTCCCTAAGTAAAGCTCCCTACACAATGGCAAATGCTTGTTGGAACATGTCAGTCCCTTTTTTTCACTGTTACACTTTCCATGTTCTTGTCTATCCAGGATGCAAGCTTTTTCCCATTGAGTCATATCCGTAGCCAAAAATGGTAGTAAATTCATAGTAACTTTGTCACAAGTGTAATGTGAACGAAATCCTAAATGTTGAAAGTACATGAAAGTAGGAAAGACAGACAAGAAAACACATTTACTTTTCATTTTTACCAATCTATTTCTTTACATAATAGGCAAAACTAATAGCACAGCCTTTATAGTGATTGTCTGACTTTGTCTTTTAGGAACACAGCTTCAGCTGGTTTAAACTTCTCCAAAATATGATGTCCTTATGCAATTAAAGAGCATGTACCTATTAGAAACCATACGCACAAAGTGGTCAAGTTAAGTTTTTCATAATTCTGACATGTCTTAACTTTGGAAGGTTTTATTTTGCAACCTCAGCTTTCTTTTGACATTGATTTTGGCATCTGCATGTTGTAAGAGAGAGGGAAATTGAACTAAGTGGAAGATGTGTGTAGGAAAGACAGAGACAGAGAAAGCAAAAAGTGGAAAATGTCAGCTGCCTTATTTTCATTACAGATCGCCCAGGCCCACCAGAGGTTGTAACTATTGAGGATGTCTGGGGAGAGAATGTCAATTTATCATGGAAGCCACCAAAAGATGATGGCAATGCTGCCATTACTGGGTACACTATTCAAAAAGCAGATAAGAAGAGTATGGTAAGCATAAGGAGACATTTAAAAGGCTGATATACTCATGAATTCTCCCTTTTAAAAATATAAAAGCCTTACATGCTTGAAATGATGTAGGTGGACAAAGCATTGATTAGTCAGTGTTCAGAAAATCTGCAAGGCATCTCATAAAAATCTCCTATTCACTGTATCTAAAGCCTAGAAATGGAAATGTTTTCAGATGATGACAGAGACGACTAAAAAGGAAAGGACAGGTGGATTTGAGGGAAGTAATTCTGCTTTTTTTCCTTTGTCTCAGTAGAGAAAATAAACCTCCATAATATTAATTCAGAAGTCAGTGGGTTGCTACTAGTATTAAAATATAGTGCTGTTGTTTTCAAACCTGTATTTGTCACATTGTGTAAGTCATTGCCACTCCTTGCTATCCACGGCAAAATGGTACATAAGTAATTCATAAATGGCTTTGAGATTTACAGATGAAAAGTGCTATATGGAGAAGTTTATTATTGTCATTAAATTACATTCATTAAACATGAATTTTACACTTCCTTAAAAGACAGTAGTTGGATTCGTGCATTTAGCACTAACTGGAAGTCTAGGACAATATTTTGGGAGTTGCCTTATCTAAGGGAATCTTTTTGCCACCACCACCCCTCCCACTTTAATATGTTGATCTGCTTCATGGTCTGACCAATTCATTCTCCCTGTGCCACTATTTTCCTTCCCATCCTTCATTTTTTCTTCCTGTTTGAACTGTAAGAAGAGATGGTCTCTGTATAGTGACCAGAACAATGATGTCCCCTGTCTCTAAATTCCTGTGTTGAGGAGAAAGGACCAACAGCAGTGTCTGCGGTCCAGTGTGTCATGGATCATTCAGGTCACTGTTTCCCCACATTCTCTGTGGTGGTGAATTCTGCAATTCTGGCACAGATGGCCTTTTACAGAAAACTGTTTTCCCCAAAGGCACTTTGGCTCTTAAAGATGACCAAATATCAACAAAAACTGTGGCACACTGAACTTGGAACAAGTTCATCTTTAGAAAAGCAAGAAAACTATGTAGGGCAAAGTAAAGAAGAGCAAAAATATTGCTGTGGTCATGTTGCACTTTACATTAATTGCATTTTTAGCATTAACCTCTTTCATCTCAGTTTGTTATTTAGGTATTGTGTAGTAGGATAATATTCACATGCCCTCTTACTGCTGCAAGTCTAAAGTGCTAAACCCCACCTCCCCATCTGAGCCTTTAGAGATCAGAGGACCACCTGCATAAAATTACATTTCTCATGAACTCTCAACCTCTGGAACAGGGTGCAGATTAGTGCATTGGCCTCTTGTGAGTACACGTTGCTGCAGGCTGGTACATGCTACTACTTTCCCCCCGCAGCCTGCAGTTTTCTTATCTGCAGCAGTAACTTCCCTGTCAGCAGCGTGGAATAGGAATGAAGGAGCCTGCCTTGCCTCGCACAATACAACCTTTGTAATATCGGATTTCCTAAAATGAACCCTCCCAGCTAACAGAATGTAACAATTCAGTAGGGTTCATTTTCCATTCGGCCTTCACCGCTCAGCAGTGCACTCTGTGGTATTCTTATTATCACTCATTTCATTAATTACTGTTAGCTTCGCTATTTTAGTATTCATTAACATTCTCTTAAAAGAAAAAACTTGCTCCTGCAAGCTTAATAATTCTTCCAAACAGTTACTGGTTGAGAGGCGCAGGGCGATGCGGGGAAGTTCACGCTCTGTGTCGGTGTCTTTCAGGAATGGTTCACGGTAATGGAGCACTACCACCGCACCAGTGCCACCATTAACGAGCTCGTCATAGGAAATGAGTACTACTTCCGGATCTTCGCTGAAAACATGTGTGGCCTCAGCGAGGATGCAACGATGACCAAAGAGAGCGCTTTGATTGCAAAGGATGGTTAGCTAATTATCCATTCCTTGTCAAAAGGGAAGGGGTGTGTTCAGAGGCTGGGAGGTGATGAGAGGCAAAGGCCGTATCTCTAAAGCATTCAGATGCATTCCTGGCCCCAAGACCAGGTACAGGTAACAGCTAGGACATTTCATATTGGGACTTCTTGGTTTGTCCACACAGTTGGGGGTTTTTTTAATCGAGCGTGGGACATTTTTCCCATGTTCTGACATTCTCTACGATCTTGGATCTCAAACCTGTGTCACGGCTGGCAGACCAAAGTGGGCAAGAGCTGGAAGAGGAGTAAAGCAGCTGTTGGGTCAGAAGTGGGAGGTCACTGCCTCCCAGTGGAGACCTGGCATCAGCTGGGCAAATGCTCCCGTCCATTTCAGGCAGGATCCAACCAATAAGCGTAACGCTCGCTTCACTTCCCTTGCAGGTGGATCTGGACAAATTCTGATTCTGCGGTCAGAAATCCTAACATTTCAGAAATTGTCAGTTTGAAATGGTACTGTAAACTTTAAAAAAAAAAAAAATTAACTGCCCCCTTATGGAAGGGAAATTCTGGAAACAGGTGGTTTAAAGGAAGAAAATCAAACCAGATCACCTCAGTTTGTGTGAAAGGAAGGAATACATGACTGCCATGATGCAGAGGACAGACAACCTGTACAACCCACACAGCTAGGCTGAAGGACTGCAAGTCCAGGGTACTGGACCCCACTTCCATTATTAAAAAGAAAACTACCTCTCTTTTAGAAAGGGCTCACAAGCAAAAGAACGGCCATAGGAATTGCTTTTCGTCACTTCTTACTTGCCCTTGTCATGAGAGCAAGTATCAGGCCTAAGCTTCACTGAAGTCAGTATGAGAGCTTGGATCAGGTTTCACTGAAGCAAAGCTATTTAATGATACCTGTGCACAGGAATAGATGTCGGTCTGTCCAGCTGTTTTAAATGCCAGCTTAGTTTGTGGGTGAAGGTGATTTATTGATGGTAATCTCCATTGCAGAGAAGGGATAAAGTAGAATTGACAAACTAGATTTTATCACATTTCCGTTGTACAGAAACTACATCCATTCAGGTGTCTGTATTGTTAGTGCACTGTATGAAGCAGAAAGAAAATGGATTTTCAGATACAGAGCCAGCTTGTAATCAGAACAAACTGTGAAAAGTAATTGGCAACAGAGTGAACAAGGCTTGTCAAGGCAGGCATCCCGCAGTACACCAGTCAGGATCCATCCTGTTCTGTAACAGGCAGGGCATGCAGGCAAGGACACAGAATAAATCTGTATTATTTTGTATACCACCTACTCAGGAAACAAAGAGAAGCTCTCAGACATCTATGCTATAGCATGGCCAAGGGCTACAGTCACTTCGCAGGTGCGCTTCCAGCCTCCCCTACAAGAGCAATTACTAGAGTCACTAAAGCAGAGCACATCAGAACTGACTCTTTGTAGCCATTGAAGATGCTTGAGTATTTAGCTACATGCCAACACTCTTTTTATAAATGTTTTATTTTCATTTCATAGGTAAAGTCTACAAATATCCAGTTTATGATGATTTTGACTTCAGTGAACGGCCGTTGTTTACTCAGCCTCTAGTGAACACGTTTGCTGTAGCTGGTTACAACGCAACTTTGAACTGCAGTGTTCGGGGCAACCCCAAGGTACAGCATAGCTCATAACAGTAGCAGTTAAGACACAAGAGAGTTTAACCTGACGATAAAAATCATAATACTGTTTTTACTATTTGTCTCACTCACGAGCCATGCTGAAGGCAAAAAGAGTGGTGTGGGCTCTAAAGAGTACACTACCTATGTTACAGGCATTATAATAGTTACTAAATCCACAGATAACTCCGTGAAAGGGCAGAACCTCGGGAAAAGGCTGGGCTATACTGGGACCGGCACTTACAACAGCTGTACAGTTAATATATCAGTAAAGGTTGTTACTAAAATAAAGCCATAATTATTCTATAAAAAGCTAATTATGCTTTAAGTAAGCGCATTGCAGGAATACTCTGGGGACCATGCTGGTTCTCAGGCCCACTGTGCAATGCATCTTCCAGTTTCTTTTGAGTTGTGTCTTTTTGTGATCTATTTTCTGTTGCGAGAAACTGAACTGACCTAGTAAAATGAGAACTCGGGAGTGTTTAAGAACGTTTGCTGTTCACTCTCCACCTTCCCAGTTTCTGACTGTGGAAATTACTGTGAAAAAACATGCTTTTCTTATTGACTTTGAGTAATCAGATGTCAAAAGTTATTTCTCAGATGTTTGCTATCATTACACAGCACTTCTCATATTGATAATAGGCTTATATTTATGACTTTAATTATGTGATAGGAGCTGCACTGAAAAAAATCACACTTAAAAAGAGATGCATGATGCAGCCCATGTTTATGTTTGAGTTAAGGATTACAGTTTCCTTTCTATTACTACTTTTTCTATTTTGTATCATTTCTGGACTACTCAACTTTAGCTGAACATCACAAAAAGTGGTAAAATATTTCGGTTTTTAGGTTTGTGCATGTGGACTTTCTGTTTTTTTTACCACAGCCCAAAATAACCTGGCTGAAAAACAAAGTCGTTATCATGAATGACCCAAAGTACCGAATGTTCAGCAACCAAGGTGTCTGTACCTTGGAGATACGCAAACCCAGTCCCTACGATGGGGGTACTTATACCTGCCGAGCAGTCAATGAACTTGGAGAGGCAGAAGTTGATTGCAAACTGGAAGTAAAAGGTAAGGGGTTTACAATATTGCAAGTGCCCTGTTTGTCTGAATACCATCTACATAAGAGTCAAAAGTATGCAAGGCAAATGCAAAAGGGAGTTCAAACAACTTTTTTAACTCTCCCAGATGAAAATATTAACCTGGTTAGGACAAAATAAACTCTATTGGTTGCTTTGGTTTCTTTTTGAGGACCAATATGCTGTGCTTATGCTATATTATCCCCCACACCCCCATGCTGATTCACAACTTCACTGATTGCAAGGACTTCTTCACAAGTGACAAAAGGCTGGACTGTAACTCTCAGAACTATGCCACTTACCTGAGAAATTCTAGCAAAACTCAGCCTTGGAGCCCTTTGGGAAAACATTAAGAAAATCATCTTGGATAAGAGACAGATCTCTGAAGGAAATGGCAAGGGGATGAGGAGAGAAGGAAGAAACATTAGTTCAGGGCAGCCTCTCTGCTTTAAAATTATCAAACAAACCAAACATTTGCTTCAAAGGAAGTTTGTTAGCAAAATCATGTAGCAAAACCCAGTATTGTTCCCAAGGACACAAGCTAGTTATATAGTGGCTGTATTTGCTTTAAGACCAAATACTCAAAACTAGGGATTTTGCAAATACAGGGAAAGAAGACAAAGTAGGTTAGCCTTCAACAACTGAAGACATACTTTATTTTCATTAATAGATAAATGTTATGAATTCTGGGGAGTTTAGCATTGACTGCGATATCATGAATGGCAATAGGATTTGGACTGAACTACTAATGAATAATCTCAGGATGATTTTTTTCAGAAAAATACTTCCTAGGAAAAGATGGGGTCATATTTAGCTGGACTAACTCCCACAACAGGCTTTTGTTTCAACTGTGGAATAAGCTAAGTAGTTCTGAAAAAATTAATCTGACATTATAAGTAAGGAAAGCTGCCTAAAGCCAGCTGATAGGAAGTGTCTAACTCAGGAATTTAAAGGGAATTTAGGCTAGCTGAATATGGCCCTATTTATATTATTTCCATCATGTTAGTCTATAATGCAAACCATAATATTTAATATCCTTATGGATTGTATTGTGTTTCTTTTGGCTTTCAATTTCTATTTTCTGTATTTTCTGGTCTATCTTGTCCCACAGCTCAAACCTGCTACATTTAACTAATGTAATGAAAATATGCATAATATGTTTCCTAACTTTCATGATTTATTTTTAAGATATTGTATTTAAAAGGTAATGTCCTCATCCTGGATGTAAGATTGTTTTCCTTAATCACAAGCAAACTTTCTATTTCACAGCATAACAGAAGACCTCGTCACCTGAGAGGGTTGCTTCACCTACTTTTTATACTGAAAGGCCAAGTTAGTTTGCTATTTCTTTAAACTTCCTAAGTCCCCAAGCCCTAAAGTTCTTACGCACGTTTACACTCAATTGTAACTTTTTAGTCTTCAGCACTTTGCTTGCAGTACAACCAAATACTACGTTTTTAAATACAAGAAGTTGGGTTTTTTTCTGTCCTTTGTTTTACAAAGATTTTTTTACATTGAATATGCAGAATATTGTGAAGCATTTTTAAGATAAGAAATAATTAAACTAATATCTCTCTGGTTTAGGAAGTCCAAGCTCCAAATGTTGCCACAGATTACACATTATTCTTCAGTAGTTCCCTTTCCAGCTGTTGTGAGATATAGATTCTTCTGTTGATCTTGGAAGTTATTTTCACTGAATATCAGGATAAATTAGTTTGCTGGCTTTGAAGCGTAATACAAACACCATGTCATCATTCAGGCTCTATTTTAACATGCAACACTTCCCAAGAAATTGTTCACCAGTAGTGGAAGCTGCTCTGTTAAGAGTTTTTAAGAGAGAAGTGTGGAGAGATTTTTTGCCTTTCATCAATACAGATGGGGAATTTAATTTCTTACATTTATGGACCGGTGTCTGAAATAGGCTGAAATGCTTTTCCAGTCAATTAGAAGTAATGTATCTAAAAGAAAAAGCTACAGTTCTGTTCATTAAAGTGGTCACTAGGTACAGCTGAGATTATGTCCCTGCTGATTTTTGCTGACAAATGTTTATTTAACTTTCGTAAGCCCAGTTTTCTGAGTAGTGTTCTGAAATGGAGAGCACATGATACACTATGTTCACAGGCTGCCAGACCTGTCCCATTCACAGCTGATTCTTTCCATAATGGCTGCATTAAAGATTAAAACAAAAAAATATTATGTCTGGCAACACGGCAGCAAACATTTAGGGTAGACAACAGTCAGAGCAGTGAAGCACTAGAGCACATTTCCCGCAGAGGTTGTAGAGCCTTTGGTACCAAGAGCCTTTCAGAGCAGCTTAGAAGAATGACAGCAGTACAACTTCTCAGGATTATGATATGCGCTAAATGACATCTCAAGATTGCTTCCAGCTCTGTCAGTCTGAGATCTTGACTCAGTTCTTAACATTGCCAACGTACCCTGGCACCTCAGTCAGATTCAAGCATCCCCCTGATCGTTCATCCCAGAGGAAGCCTTGGATAGATGCACGAGGCTTTGCATCGTGTCCTGAAGGTTGTATTAACCATCCTATCAGCTGGTTGCAGCACATCCTACAGTCTCAATTCCTCCGGCACCTTATCTTGGGGTTGCAGTTGAACATACCTTTGCTACAGTGAGAACGGGGCTGTAAAAATTACTCACGTTACTGGCTTGATTGGGTTCATCCTTCCCCGCTTTTAAACAAAACCTCTCATACCCACTGACTGCAAAAGGCTTGTAGCATAGGCATTTCTAGACTCAAAAAGCCTTCTTTCTTCTCAAAGAAAGTAATATTTACTTTAAAAGATGAACTGGAATATGATGCCATAAACTTCTTGCTCAGACTAGCACTTTAGTTTTGCATCACACCTGGAAGAAGTCCTGAAAAATGCAGGCTGTTAGGATCCTACCAGGGCTGTGTGTTGTTTCTCTCTTCTTAGCTATGTGATGGGCTGTTTCATTAACCTAACTCCCACCTGCCTTAGTTAATGGTTGGCTTCTGAACCCAATTTCATATCAACTGTCACCTGGTGCAGCCCCACTCCCTCCCACCAAGCTTGCTATTGTGGTTCTCTCCCAACGGTTTGGGCTGTGAGTGGTCGTCCTGGCTGAGATTCCTCTTTCCATCCCAGCAGGTTTAGCCATTACTTCAGACTCCTTTTTGAAGACCGCTTAGACTAGTGATTTGTAGGGCTTAGACACAGGACAGCTGTTGTAAGGGTTCAGTGCTGACACTCTTAACGTGACTGGCAGTTCAACTGATGAATTCAAAGGGAATAGGATTAAGCGAATACCGCAGCTGTAGCTTGGCAAACCAGGATGGGCTGAGGGATAGCTATGTGATACAGATAAAAGCAAATGAGTATTAAACAACCAGAGCATAAAAACATAATTGCATCTTATTTTCGCTCTTCTATTGACTTACTTGTTGAATCATTCTCTTAAGTTTTCCAGCCTGTTTGTTCATTTAAGGCGGTTCTTCGGATCACTGCTCACTCATCACGCCGGCGCAGAGCAGAGACTTAGGGTTTTCTGACTCCCTGGAAATAGACTGCAGAGTGTGTGTGTGTGTGTGTGTGTGTGTGTTTATATGTATAGCTTTAAACTGGTTCAGCTTTATTCCAGCAAGTAACAATCAAAGTCTG